>JAJHSJ010000006.1:42653836-43133708 GCA_021015155.1 Magnolia officinalis | reverse complement strand
TTTTTCCCTTCATTCAAACTTGTGTGGACCACGCAAGTGAAAACAATTGGAATTGATGCTACCGTTGAAAATTTCTTGGAGCCGCAAAAGGCTTGATCATTGATGCTACCGTCGAAAACAATAGGGCCCACCTCAATGCATGCACAACATATCCGCATCGTCCATTGTTTTACAACCTGATTTTAGGGGTTGGCCTAAAAAATGAGGCAAATATAAATTTCAGGTAGATGTGGACCACTCCACACGAAATAGTGGTTATTGACCATTAAAAATTTTGTGGGCCACAAAAATTTTTGGTTCAAGCTAATATTTGTTTTTTCCTTTCATGCAAGTCTGTTTGAACTTATCAACAGGTTGGATGGTCACAATGGACCCTAGGAAGTTTTCAATGGTGGGAGATCAACGACCATTGTTTCTTATAGTGTGGTTCACTTGAAAATTGTATCCGTTTCATTTTTGGGACCATGCCATAAAATAAGCAATCCAAGATATGCGGTACATACATCAAGGTGGGCCCTAAAAGTTTACTCATGTACGCAATTTGTTTGGTCAAATCCAAGCAACCAACGACTTGGATGGGACCCTGCCCATGGGGTTACCTCAACATAAGATGGTGTATCAACACTATCAATTCATTTTAACATATCATTTTCGGGCATGGGCCGAAAAATAAGGTAGATCCAAATATGAGGTGGACCTCACCACACAAAATAGTGGTCATTGAATGACCACCATTAAACTTTTTTGGGGCTACAAAATTTTTGGATCAAGCTAATATTTATGTTTTCGCATCTAGGTTTTTCAAACCTTATAAACGGATTGGATGGCAAATAAACATCACGGTGGACCCTAAGAAGCTTCAATGGTGGACAACATTACCACCACGGTTTCTTATGGTGTGGTACACTTGAGCCTTACATTTGTCTCCTTTTTGGGTTCATGCCCTAAAATGACCTATGAAAATGGATTGATAGTGTGGATTGGCTGGTGGACCACACCAGCAACCTAGCTTGTCTGGGTATGTGTTGTACCAAGATGAGCGTTAACGCTCCAGCTCGAGTTATACAAACAGTTCAAAGGAGATCAAAGTTACATGGGCCCCACAATAATGTATTTATTATATCCACACCGTTCATCCATTTGGAGAGATCATTTTAGATCATAAGCCCAAAATTGAGTCTTATCGAAAGCTCAAGTGGACCACATCACAAATATCAGTGGGGACAATGATTCTCACCGTTAAAACATTCGTAGGGCCCATCATAATGTTTATTTTCCATCCAATCTGTTCATGAGGTCGCATAGACCTGGATGAAGAGGAAAACAATATATCATATTGATCCAAAACTTCTGTGACCCCCAAAAGGGTTTCAATGCTATACGTTCAATCTCCTGCTGCCTTTTTTAGTGTGGTCCACTTGATCTTTGGATTTGTCTTATTTTTCGACTCAAGCCTTACAACGAGCTCGCCAAATGGACAAATGGTTTGGATATAACATATACCTCATGATGGGACGCACAGAACTTGGTGACGTCAACACACCATCCAGGTCGGTGGTGTGCGGTACACCATCCCATCTGCTTCCTGTAATAAGGGCTCGGGGGACTCTTTTTCAAAGCAGAGAAGGTTCCGGCATTCCGGAACCCTAAAATCTCTTCCAAATCTATCATTTGGCTGAGGATTTCTTCGGATTTCGCCAAGGATTTCTCCGGATTTCGCGATTTCTCTAAATTTCGACGGATTTCGCCTAAATCAGAGATTTTGTTTACACTAACCTACAAATGACGCTTCAATTTGAATGGCCCATCAAATGTAGCTTCCGATCAAGTGATCTCCTCTACAGGTACCGAAATCCACCTGTTGAAAGTTTTTTTTTTTTGGATAATGATGTTGTCCCAACATCCTAGAGTTGGCTACAGTAGCCCTATCAGGTGTTGTACATCAAATTCTTGAAAAAAAAAGAAAAAGTGATAGTATCGTTCATATCGCACGATATTTAGAACAATATTTAGCGATATTGAATGATATTACGCGATATTTATCGATATATCGATCGATAGAAAGTATTATCTAAAATTTTCCAATTTTTTAGTCTCTTCCGAAGGGTTCGTATCACTGGACCGCGATACCGATAATATTGGCCAATAGTATCGATATTTCGAACAATGCTTCCAACATGTCACTAGCCTATTCGAACCTTAAACAGTGTATAACTCTTCATCAAATGTATCTGTAAAGAAATCAACTCTAGAGGTTTATTATCCCCACACGCACCTATACACTGAAGATGACAAGGCATCAAAACCAGATCAGTCCACTAATTAGGCAGGCCACAGCAATACGTTGAATGTGGACCGCTAGGTGATGATGCAGGTGGTGATGTGCAGATTGATGACCAGACTGCAGATGTGGGCTGAGGTCAGGTAATGATGAAGAACTGGAATGGGGGTGGACCCTATATGATGATGATGAATGTAAATCTATTTCTTCTTTATTATGCAAGGTCTAAAGAGGGAGGGATGAATGGTAGACTCTCAAAATAGAAAAGGCGGACCAGCCAAGAGGCTCTCACCATGTAATTAATCATGGTACTGGTAGAGAAGAAAGAAGAAAAGGAGAAAAAAAGAGGAGAAAATTTTGGAGAAAGGATTGTGTAGAGAATAATCTCTCCTCTCACACCCTAATGATATTTATCAACAATAATGAACTGAAAGGAATGGTGTCCTGAGGGAGCACCAAAGCATATCTACACAACCTTATAAATTAGACTTCATATGCATATAAAATCCAAAACACTTAGACACACATACATATGCATGCACTGTACTCTCCTATGTAAACCATCCATTGTTAGTGCAAGAGGGGCCTACCTGATGAGTAGACTGACTCAATTTTTGCATCAGATTATGTTCATGGTGGGATCCACTTTACACGCAGCTTGGATGCCCTCACTTATTCCAGGTAAGCATGCCTGTCGTGCGTAAAGGTGTGTGGAGAGGGTGCCTTGGGGCTAGCAAACCTCCAAACGCAGATAATAAGGCAAGACTTCCTCAATAAATACAGCATGATATCCAGGACGGCCAACCCCCAACTGATGGGCCAAATATGGATTGAGAACAAAGGGAGATGAAGAATGAATAAACATAATACTTACCAGAACTACCAACCACTGTTCAGATATGAAATCAACCCACATGAATTGATGATTCTCTGTCATTCTAGTTCCTCGAGTTTGAGGTCTTGCTCTTCTCTAGTGGAGAGATTCTTTACGCGAACCATACCTTGCTGCCACTCGGACTCCCCCACCAAGATCAGCCTGCTTGCATTGATTCGCTCAGCATGCTTAAACACCCTGAAAGGGAGAAAAAGAGAATCAACACGAAAGATCAGCCGTGTTCTTGTACAGGAGGTAGTGAAGTGCTGATAGATATTACCGGAGAGGTATTATATGATCCTAAACCCGAGGAAATGTACAACATACTCAGGTTTTCAGTTTCTACAAGCAGGAGCCATGGTTCGTTTATCCAGGCCATTGGTATGTTATCCTGACCATAGATGGACAAGGTATTCAATGACGGTAATGGTGGCTGTAACAGCCAGCACCATTACCATTACAATATGGGCAGTAACGGCTTTTCTTTTCTTTTTTGGACAAAAAAAAAAAAAACGTAACGGCTGTTACGGGCTTGTAACACAACGCTTCCCACCATTACCATTATGTAACCATTTTTTAATACCTTGACCATTCCCCAAAATATCTAACTGACAGTTTTAGGCATGAAATAGACAGTCAAGAAGAGATATGGAAACAGTCCAGAAACAATTGAGAGAAAGCCTCAGTGGCTAGGATCTCTCTATCTAGGAGATTCCAGGAGCATGGTCCATCGAAGAGGATCACATCAAACCAACGGTTTGCATAACTGGAATTCCACATTGGTTCATAACATCATACATTGATCAAGAAAGTAGAATAAAACTAGACATACCATTTGAGGCGCTTGGTTTCTAATACAAGGTCAACACTTTGGCCCTTCTGTCTGAGCTTGGACGCGATCATGGCAGCTGGTCCTTGGAGATCCTCGCCCAATGGGAACACGATGTTGTCTACTTGGGGTGTTAGCTCCGGCAAAAGCCCTCTATCTTTAAGCAACTGCCACAATCCAATCTCCCTACATTATTCATCGAGGCATAGTGCCTAAAGAGATGTGACTCAAAAGAGTCCTTTTGATGTTCTTTTCCCCCAAAAACCAAGCACTTTTGCTTCTACCAAGCGGAAATTTGAAGTCTCTGGAATGTAAACTAACATTGACTGACCGACATGTAATTTGAGTCTATCAACTATGCATAATTTAAACACATTCTTCTTCTTCTTTTTCTTCCCTTCCTGATAGGTAAGCAGGGTTCTAACCTGAGACCTCAATATCAAGACAGTCATTTCCCCCTTAAAAGAAACATGGGTTTTCGGGTGAATTTTAATGTGTATTTTTTTGCAACAGAAGGCTGAAGATCAAGTCGGGTAGAGCAGAAGCCTTGGCAAAAACTCTGAAACTATTTGACAATTATTTGTAAATATTAAAATATATAAATTAATAGAAATAAAAAGATTTAAAAAAATCTACAAAAGCCACCAAAAAGTCTAGGTAACCTAGAAAATCCACAAAATACTTGAAAATTTAGGAATAATATAACCAACTTGACAAGGAAAAAAAAACTTGGAAGAATTCCTAGACTCCAAAGACAGAGACTAGACCGGAATTCAATTAATTGAGTTTTCCATTGAGTTTCGAGTCAACTCGTCAAGCTTTTTAAACTATAATAGGAACCCAAAAAATTATGCATCAGCAGATTAAACTTTGTTTTTAAGTACTAGGTAGCATGTGAAACATTTGGAAGAAGCACATACTGAAAATATGCAAGTAAGAAAAAGGAGCTCATACACGCTTTGACTATTTCATGGGCAATGAAACTCACATATCCAAGTATGGCTCCCTTTTTATACCCCCAGTGACAGGCATACATGACCAGTAGAAGTGGGCATAGACGCCTTTTTCTCACGTGCATGTGAGACTAGCATTGCGTAATTACATTTTGGTTACTCGCGACCACTAACTATTCATGTCATTGTATGGGTTTATTTAAACAACTTCTTTATCAACCACTGATGGACAAGGACCTATAGAGGTGCTCTTACTTCCACAATGACAGCATCTCCAAATCCAAAACCACAAGCTGGAATATCATCGCCTCCAAATGTAGAGAGCAATTGGTCATATCTTCCACCACCACAAATGGCTCGTAAGTTTCCTTGCCTATCAAATCCCTGGAACATTAAATAATGTTAGAAAAATAAGCTGTGATCTTGGGTTTGTTATGCTTATTATTTTGGTTGAAACAATTATGCAGATCAAACAGAAGCCACCAGTTTCAGAGACATCAAACAGAAGGCTAAGAATCAGTTTTGGGAAGAACATAGAGTCTTCTGCTATTCACATGGAAACTGCATTTTGATCCCATCACAGTGAGCAGGATGAAGAAAATCTGTCAAAACAGGTCAAAATGGCAAGTGAGCTCAATGTGGCAACTAGCCAAGTTGAGCGCAATAGCCATTTTGATCAGTACACTCCAAGCCAATGAATTAGCAGCACTACCATCATACAGCCATAGATGAGAAATGGAAAATCTATCTGGCCTTGCATTGTGAAACATGCCTGTCTGGAAAGTGCAAAGTTCTCATCACATTCGAGAAGGATGGGGAAAATCTGTCAAAACAGCTCAAACCGAGTGAGCTCAATGTTGCAAGTAGCCAGTGCCGAGTTGAGCACAATGGCCATTCTGATCAATACACCCCAAGCCAGTGAATTAGCAACACTACCATCATACAGCTATCGATGAGAGAGAAAACCTGTAGAGTCATTCCTGTAATCAAGTATTCCAAGACAAAGCAGTGTAAAGTTGTCTATCAACTGCTATAAGTGACTCTGAATAAACTAGAACTTAACAATTTTCTCCAAGATATGGTGTCCAGGTTGATTTATGAAAGAAAAAAGGGGGAATTTCTCCAGTTTGGAGATGAGTAGAGCTGAACACGAGTTGAGTTCGTGTCGAGCTAGGCCAAGCTCGGCTCAGCTTGACCCCACCATGACCCAAGCTCGAGCTCAGCTCAACACAGTCTTCGAGCTCACCCCTCTAGCTCGCCTCGGCTCGCTGGTTCGAGCCGAGTCAAGATGGGATCAAGTTGGGTCAGCGAGCTGGTCGAGTCGAGTCGAGTTGTATGAATTTTTTTAATATTGTTTTAAAAATCGTAATAAAATCATTAAAATGATAAAATTAAGATTGTTAGAACCGAGGTAGGTGCAGTGGCAGTGCATAACAAGTTATTACAAGCTAACAAGTAAGAACATGAGAATGTTTGTTACTACAAAACCTTAAACCTACTCAATATTCATCAACAACTTGTTAATATAGTCCATATGAGGAGCCTTCTTGGTTGACAAATAAGAGAATTATCACCTTCATCTAGACCCGATCCATCACCATCGCTTTCTTCCTCCCATCCACTTAATGTGCTTTTAGTTTCATCGACGACAGGAGATATGTTTGCAGAACTGGAGGTGCTATCTTCTCCTAGATAATTGTTCACTTCTTCTGAATCAGAAAGTAGTGAAACTTTATAATCATGTTCCTGTATAGATTTAGCCAACTTTTTCGAGCCTTATTTATGAGCCGATCTATAGGGAGTTCCCAACATCTTATAGAATGAGGAGAGCCTAGAGAGAAACTTTAATGTTTTATGGCTCTTCTTACTTCCCGTACTTGGCCCTGCCTTGGTGTCATGTTGTCTTGGAGAACATCGATATCTAGAAGCCTCCGCCTCTTCCCTACTTATCTTCAAAGCAAGTTTCAATTGTTATTCTTCCAGAGCTTTTAATCTGGCACTCTTCTTCTTTCCTACTAATTCATTGCACTCTATTTCTGAATCTCCATCTATTATAATAAGCTTGTTATTATATTTTTTGTGGCTAGTTGAATTTGGTGTGAAAGGGGTGGACTTTTTCTTATTTGAGTCCAAGAGCCTGGAATAGAATTTGTACTTCTTGCGAGACATTGGGAGATGGTTTTTTTGTCTCTTCCCCAACCAGATAAGTATATTCTTAGCCGATTTGTTTTGTTCACAAATTTGTCTCCACACAATCGGCATTTAATCTTCATTCTTCCAGATGTTGGAGAGTAGACTTGGGTACCGTAATTCCAAATGTCAACAGATGGATCATCAGACGACATTTCTGCGCAAGGGCTTTTGTTAATAGAGAATTAAATTTTTAGACGAAGTCATGAAGCAAATATAATTTACAAGAAATAAATTATAGTACGTTCAAAATTTAAATGCCAATGTCAAGTCACTCCAAAAATAGCATAAATTAAAGTCTTATAGAACAAAATATGAATTATAACAATTAACAACTAACAATATCAAGATGTGATAAAATTAAAAACCACGTTTAAACTTTGATTCTCTTCAACCTTCCTTCAATGGAGGAAGGAGCCCTTTCTCCCATCCAACTTCTAGTCACCTTGTCTTCCCTTCAAAGCGGGCCGAGAGGCGGTGGGCGTGGGAGGAAGAAATCAATTTATCTCTCTCAACTTATATGCCATGGCGCGGGGTCTTCATTCCTACCGCCCACCCCCCGAAGGGGCTCATCGGTTTAGGCTTCATATTCGCTAAAATGTATCTCTTCTCACCATCGTCATAGTTATAAGATCTTAGGGGGGCTTGCTCCGGGCAGGTTCGGATAATTGGAAAATCAAAAGCCGTGTACAAAAATGAGTAAGAACCCTTGAAAACTGGCCACCCGCTATGTGTTGTAGCTTGCTTCCAAGCCGATAGGATAGGCAGCAGGCCGGGCATAGAAGCAAGTTGCCAAAAACTTTTGGTAGCTTGCTTCCAACTCCCCGTGGGAGGCCTGCAAGGGCTATTAGCTTAGTGGTAGAGCATGCGGCGAACGTTGATCGATCACGTAGATCTCGATCCTCCACTTGAGATATGACAGCCACAATTCGCTATTGCGCTTTCCGTGCACTACTGTTGTAGCCACGATATCTTACGAGCAATCTTTCTCTTCCTTACGTTGCTACTGCAACCAATTTGAAGTGGGAACCGGGTGGATGACCTTTGGGAGCTAATTCGAAGATCTCGTTGGTCTTGTGAGTGCGGTTTTCTTTAGGAAGTCCCAAAGATGTGAGGCTTACTTAATAGACAAAGCAAAGCAAAGAAAACGGTGGATATTTCCACTAAACGGGAAGAAGGTGATGACCCTAACTGCCCTACCCTAAGAAAGAAGTCACTATCAAATAGCTCACCTTACTGAAGGTGCGCGCTGCTTGGTTACTAATGAATTGGTTTGCGACTGCCTTTTGAATATGAGTAGGGTTCCCAATCGAGGTGGGGACTAAGGAAGTACAGAGTTTTTGAAAGGGTCGGGCGAGATATTGCAAATGCATTACAAGATGGTGAGTGGGCGATTCGCTCAAGGAAGCTCCCAACCTTTTCCTTTGAAGGCTCTGAAGGTCGCTTGATCATGAAACAATCCGATCATGAAACAATCCGTGGAAGAGTTCAAGGGTCACCACTAGCCCAAAATAGCATATGTTGTAAACCAATGTCCGGGATACACCGCCTCGGCCGCCATCCACACGATAAGGTGATGGGTCAATGCGAATGAAGGCCGAGAGCCAAGAAAGCCAAGAGGTTGACCAGTGTTGAAACAAACTTCAGGACCTAAACGATCAACTGTTGCGTCTATACTCACGGTCGCATCCTCTTCACCATTCTCTTCATCAAATGAACTACCACCCCAAACTAGACGCAACCAATCCTGTCTACAAGGAAGCGCTTTAATTGTTTTAGGTGCAAGAGAGCTTCTATACTTGTTCACCAGCTTACTACTGATGCTAAATGCAGACTTCGATGCCACTGTTGTGATCGGAATTGATAAAATATCTCTGCCATCAACGATAGTATAGGGTATTTTCCTTCACGAGCTCTAGTCTTCCACCAATCTAAGACGTCAAAGTCTTGGGTGGAGACCTTCACGACTAGCTCCTTAAGATGTACATCTAATTCTAACTCGTTTGTTTGCTAACTTACTTCATATTGTTCTAAGGCTGAGAAGTATTCATCGAGAAAATTGTCACCTCCTACAGACGAACTAAATCCACGTTCATGCATAAGTTGTGTGCCTTATCTTGTGGTAAACTTAACAACATAAGAAGAGTACAATCCTTCAACCGCCACACGAACATTGGATGTTTCAATTGTTGCCTTGTCAAACAAATAAATCTCATTATAAACGTAACTAACCAACCCCATTTTGCAGTAAGGATCAAGGACAACAACTAAAGCCATTAACAAGTGACATTTGCTCCAGTACTTTTCAAATTTTACTTGCATGCTTAATGCCATATTCTGAATATAATCTAGACCTATTGTGACACTTCTCTAAAGAGCATGACTCTTTACTTTAGTTTAGTTTTTAGTTTTTATTTTTTACAAGTTATAACAAGAAGAATCAATATACACACACCACACCGTGCCTTCTTCCCAATCTTCCTCTTTGAAACCCAAGTTGAATTACCTAGGTTGGAAGTATGGGCACTATCGTAGTGCTACGAATAATACTCACATAGTATGTGAGTTATGTGGGTATGTGGGTTCCGGTGGCATTACACGGCACAAGCAACACCTTACACATTTACCGAGGTCAAATACAAAAGCATGTGACAAAATTACTCCTGAAATCCGATGGGAGATCGTTGAGTATATGGATAAACAATCAAGAAGGAGATGTAATAGTGCCTTACGTCAAGAGGAATATATGGAACAAGATGCATATGAGGATATAAACATAATTGATGTAGATAAGGCTATACCCCCTACTTCGACAAGCCGGTCTAGACCACCAATGGCCTAAAAAAGAGCCTGAGGGCATCGGCCCATGGATAGATGGTGTAGACCACACGCAGAGGAGGTGGTCGACCAAAGGGGTCGAGGCAAAGGGCTGACTCGAACAACTTTAGAAAACAAATATAAACAAAAGATAGGAAAACCACTATTCAATATATTGTTAAGTGGTTTTACCAAATCGGCATTGCTTTCAATGCAGTTAAATCGAGAACCTTCAAAGTTACAGTTGAGGCTATAGGTTAATTTGGACCTGGGCTTAAACCTCCTTCATATCATGAAATGAGGGAGACGTGCCTCAAAGCCGAAGTTAATTATACACGATATTTTATAGCCAAATATAAGGAATCGTGGAAAATGTATGGGTGTTCACTCATGGCCGATGGATAGACTGATAGATCCTGTCGGTCTCATTAACTTTTTAGTGAATTGTCCAGCTAGAACAATGTTCTTAAAATCCGTGGATGCATCAGGTAATTCGTATACTGGAGATTAATTGTTTAAATTAATGTTCTTGAAATCAATGGATGAATCGGGTCATCTGCATACTAGAGATTACTTGTTTATATTACTAGATAGTATAGTTGAGGAATACGGTGTCTAGGTAGTTACAGAAAACGCAGCCTCATATGTAGTCGTCTTCTTATAGAGAAGATGCGTCATTTATTTTGGACCCCTTATGCGGCCCAATGTATTTATCTGATGTTAGAAGATATAGGTAGGTTATTTTTAAAAGTGGTTGCAAGGGCTAGAAGAATCACGATCTTTATATACAAACATGTCCTTCTTCTCAGTCGAATAAGAAAACACATTGGGCGTAACTTACTATGTCCAGAAGTCACCCATTTCTCTACAGCCTTCTTAACACTACAAAGATTACGTGGAAAAAAAAAAAAAAAAGAACTTAGAAGCTTTGTAGTGTTAGCCAATTTTACAAGTGGACATTGGTGAAAGAAGGTTGAAGGGAAACAGGTTCAACAAACAATCCTTTCGTAAAGTTTTTGGACTCAAGTAGTAAAGGCGTTAAAAGCATCTGAGCCATTAGTCATTGTGTTGCGATTGGCGGACGGGGATGAGAAGCCTCGAATGGGTTACATATATGATGCGATGGAGAGGGCGAAAAATAAGATCATGAACCATTTTAATTATAGAGAGAGTGATTACAAGCCCATTATAGATATTACAGATGGAAGATAGGGCAACCAAATGCCATCTCCATATTATTCGACTACTTACATCCTTAACCTAGCCTGTTTATTCGTTTCTCCCAATCCGATGAAAGCACTTACTATACATATAGTTGCATTTATTGATGTGTTGAAAAGAATGATTCCAGATATAGAAGAACAAGACATGATGTCAGATTTACTGGAGTTCTATACAAAGGGTGAGGGCATATTCTCAATGGATATCGTCATTAGGCATCGGACAATGAAATTGCCCAGTAAGTAGTATAAAAGTCTCAACTCTCTTACAAATATTTTTTTACAATCCAATCTACAAGTCTAACCTACTTAAACTGTTTTTCTCAACTGACTAGTGGGTTGCCTATGAAGTCAACCCGAATAGAAAGGATCCAACTCTAAAGAAGCTGGCAATGAGGATTCTTGAACTAACGTGTTCTGCCGACGGTTGCGAATGCAACTGGAGCACGTTCAAGGCGGTAATTTTGGAATGAGAATATAATATGTTAGTATGTTACAGACTTACGGTTTGGTAATTGTAACTTCAACTTGTAAGTGTAAGCTAATTAGTTAAATAACTAATGCTAAATGCACTTTCTTTCATGCAGATTCGCACTAAGAAAATGAATCGCCTTGAGCAAAAGAAGCTCAACGAATTGGTCTTCGTCCAATACAATCAGAAATCGCGAGAACGATTTCACACTGGGAAAGAGAAGCCGAATTTCTTTGACCCTATCTGCTTAAATGAGTTAGATGTAGATAACGAGTGGCTCGTAGAGACGAAGGACCCAATATTTGTTGGAAAGGATCTGACATGGGCGCAAGTTGAAGATACCGCATACGGATCAACACCTGGAGAAGGTACTATTTTTGCTCGAAGGCGAAGGAGAGGGGGGGACAAATAGTAGCAGTCAACCCATGGAAGAGATCGAGGAGATAGAAGGAGGAGATGATGATCAGACTGAAGATCCACCATTAGATGTTGATGAAGTATTGGTGCATACAAATGATGAAGAAACAGAAGAAGTGTATGTGGAAGGAAATGACTTGAATGACGACGACGATGATGAATATGGTGGTGGTGATCAAATACCACAATGGCAAATAAATCAATGTACATAATATAGCATTTACCATTTAGTATTATTTTGTTAGTGACTTAGTGTATGACTTGTTGACTTGTAAATTATATTTCCATTTTCTACAATCAATAATAAATAAATAACTTCATCATTTTGTTTACTTACTAAGTGTTAATTGATATTTGTTAACTATATTATCAAATGTTGATGACTTGATGTTTAATTCATTGTTTAATTGGTTTTATTTCACTCAAATATATTTTAAACATATAAAATTAGTTATCTATTAACTTAGGAAAGTTCCCCCTACTTTCTTATATGTTTTTTTTTTTTTTTTTTTTTTTTTCATTCTTTCAAAAAAAATTATATGTAACCGCATATGCGTAGAGGCATATGCAATCGCACACGATCACATATGCGATATGACAACATTAGTTATGTTTATTGATGATTTCTCTCATGTGACTTGGGTGTATTTGATGCGTCGTCGTGATGAACTGTTGAACTTGTTTCAATCATTTCATCAAATGATCCAAAGCTAGTATGATTGTGCAATTCAGAACCTTCGTTCTGATAATGGTGGTGAGTATAGCTCAAAGAACTTCAAATCATATCTCCAATAGTAAGGCATTCATCAACTTTCTTGTGCCTACACTCCACAACAAAATGGAGTGGCAGAGCGCAAGAATCGCCATCTTCTTGAGGTTACTCAATCTCTTTTGATAGGAATGAAGGTCCCCAAGTCATACTAGCCTGCAGCCTTGTTAACATCATATTATTTGATTAATTGAATGCCTACTAGTGTCCTCAAGGGAGATATTCCAATACATGCATTGACACCTACATGTCCTTTGTTTGTTGCCCATTCTAAAGTGTTTGGTTGTTTCTGTTTTGTGCATTCATTACGTCCCTCCAGGAACAAATTTGTCAATCGATCTGTTAAGTGTATTTTCATTGGATATTCTCTTCAACATAAGGGTTATAGGTGTTATGGTCCATCTACACGGAAATATTGTGTCTATGGATGTGACCTTCTTTAAAGATCGCCCATTCTACTCTCCTTTGTCCGAACATGTTGATGCAGTCAAGACATCATTTTCTGCCTCTGCTAGATGTTGATATTTCTCCTTCTGCATCTCCCTCAGCACCCAAGCAGCTCCTCACCTATGTTTGCCGACAGTTGAGACCATCACACAGACCGTCTGTATCAATTAGGGGTGCACATGGAACTGGCGGAACCGGTAAACCGGACCGGTTGAAGTGCACCGGTTCCGGTTCCGAAAATCAAAGAACCGATTAGTTCAGTTCAGCTCTCGGTTTGGGGTTATGTAGAACTGAACTTGGAACCGGACTGTAGAACTGAACTTAGAACCGAACCGTAGAACCGAACTGTGATTATCATGCTTAATTGGACTTGTCTTAAAGCTATTTTATGAGTTTACAATGTATTTTAGTTGTCTATTTGACTCATGATTTGTGGTTTACAATGCGCCATTTAATTGTTTCCATAAATGTCTTTTTGCACACCTTACACTACATGTATATACCATTCATCAAATAGATCACAACACGAATGGACATGGGCCGGATTATTTATAAAACAAAAAAAAATAAAAAAAAAATAAATAAAAATAAAAAACATGCAATTGGGCTGGATTATAAAAAGCCCAGAACTGTAGAACCAAACTGGTTTTTACAATCCGGTTCCGATTCGGTTCTAGGGTGCAAACGGTCCGGTTTCGGTTCCAATTTTCCTGGAACCATTACGAATGGTTCGGTTCCGGTTTCACCCTAGAACGGGACTGAACCGAACTATGTGCACCCTTAGTATCAATAGCTCCTCTTCCAGTCTCAGGTATCTTCTCTCATCCTATCTTTACTGCTAGTCCTTCATCCCTTGTTGCTTCTTGCACTCGTAGCCATCATCTCACATTACACCCTATTTCTAATTTTGTCTCTTATAAGTCTATTTCACTATCATATCGTGTGTTCTTGGCCGCCATTTCCTCTTCCACTATTCCTAAGTCCGTGCTTGAGGTTCTTTCAGTACCTGCTTGGAAGCAAGCAATGGAAGCAAAAATGGTTGCACTTCATAAAAATGAATCTTGGGATCTTGTTCCATTACCTCCAGGTAAGAGTACAGTAAGGTACAAGTGGGAGTTCTCCATAAAGTATCGGGTTAATGGATCTATTGAGCGCTATGAAGCCTGGTGGCTAAAGGCTATACACAGCATTTTGGGATTGATTACAATGAAACCTTCTCATATGTGGCAAAGTTGAATTCGGTCCACTAGATTATTTCCTTGGCTACCAATCTTGATTGGCCTCTATTCCAGCTGGATGTTAAAAATGCCTTCCTTCATGGCAATCTAGCAGAAGAATTGTATATGGATCTGCCCCCTAGTTTTCAGCTTAAGGGGAAGTCTGGGAAGGCACTTTATGGCCTTAAGCAATCTCTCAGAGCTTGGTTTGCCAGATTTAGTGTTGTTATTCTCTCCTTCACCTTCTGAAGATGTCAGGCAAATCATACCGTCTTCATTCATACTCGACAAGAAGGCAGAACTATTATACTTGTCTATGCGGATGACATTGTTGTGACTGGGAATGACTTGGAGTTTATTGATCAAGTTAGGCACAAGTTGAGCAAAGAATTTGAGACCAAAGATCTAAGTCCATTGCGGTACTTTCTAGGGATTGAAGTTGCCCGTTCATCTAAAGGCATCTTCATATTAAAAAAATAAAAATAAAAATAAAACAGTTTACTCTTGATTTGCTGAGTGAGACTGCGAAATTAGGTGCTCGTCCAGCTTTATCTCCTATGGAGCAGAAGCACTCGTTGCATGCATTTGAAGGTGAGAATTTGAGAAATCCAGGTATGTATCAGAGATTAGTTGGAAAACTGATCTACTTAACAATTACAATACCAGACATTGCTCAACCTATAAGTATTGTCAGTCGATTCATGCACTCGCCAAAGGTGCCTCATCTGGATGTTGTACATCGCATATTGAGATACCTGAAGTCATGTCCAGGACGTGGTATTCTTTATACGAATCATGAACATGTTAATATTGCTGGCTATTCTGATGTTGACTGGGCAGGATGCTCAACAGACAGAAAGTCTACTTCTGGCTATTGCACATTCGTTGGTGGCAACTTGGTTACATGGAGAAGTAAAAAAACAAGCAGTCATATCTCGATCCAATGCAGAAGCAGAGTATAGAGCTATGGCTCATGGGGCTTGTGAACTCTTGTGGCCAAGATCCATTATGATGGAATTGGGTTTCCCTATCACCTCAACTATTCCTCTCTATTATGATAGTTAGGCTATCATACATATTGCGTCTTACTTAGTCTTTCATGAGCGGACTAAACACATTGAGGTTGATATACATTTCATTTGAGAGAAGATATCCTCTGGATTATTGGCTACTCCATTTGTCAAATCTACAAAACAACTGGCAAACATCTTTACAAAGGCTCTCAGCTCTCCCATGTTACAAGAAATCCCTGGCAAGTTGGGTATGACGGACATTCATGCACCAACTTGAGGGGGAGTGTTAGAATATTAAGTTAGTAAGGTCATTTTTGTAAATATGATATTAGTGGGCTTATTTGCAAATATTGTATAAAGTAGGCTATTATGATGTAATAGAGGGGAAAAAACCCTACATATATATTGAATAAGATAATAGAGAGATCCCACGTTCTCTCTCTCTCTCTCTCTCTCTCTCTCTCTCTCTCTCTCTCTCTCTCTCTCTCTCTCTCTCTCTCTCCAAACCCTCTCTCACATTCCTCCTCTTGGTTCTTTCATTCTTCATAGAGTAATAGCCGTTACGAGGGGTCGTAACGGGCTGTCACGACCTCTTTTTCTTATTGAAAAAAATCCAAGAAACCTATATCGGCCCCATAACGATCCATTACAAAGCCGTTACGGCCTTTATGAGGGGCGTAACGGGCTGTTACGGGGGCTATTATAGCCTTTACGGGTCATTTGTTCCATAACAGTCGTTACAGCCTTAACAACCCCATAATGTGTAACGGTTTCCACCGTAACCTTTACGTAACGACCTTTATGGCACACTATGTACATCGCCCTTTTTAAAATTGTGGCAGAGAGGGGGTAACGGGTTACTGTTGATGAGGTTTCCTCGTTGGGTTCTCCGAGATCTTTCTTTCGTAACAAAGGGCTCCAAAACTTAAGCGCTCCTCCAATGGGACTGTTGAAGGCCATCCCTAGGTAGGAGAGGAAGGGTAGAGGGATTAGCAAGGTCTCCCAATGAAGATCCTTTCCTGGAATGTGAGAGGTTTGGGTTGCCCTCATAAGCATTCCCATTCAAAGATATGTGCTCTTGCTCTAAAGCGTGGTTGATTATTCTTCAAGAGACTGAGTTACAATCAATAGACAGAGGTATCGTCGATTCCTCCTGGAGAAATGAAGGTAAGGATTGGTTAGCCTTGAATGTTGTTGGCTCGACTGGAAGAATTCTACTATCGTGGGATTCCTCCAGACGAGTGAAGGGTGGGCCGTTTCTCTGTTAATGTGGTTTTGAGATAGGTTTCATCGGGATTTTGCTGGATTTTTTCTGGAGTCTATGGCACATCTAGACCATCTCTCTGTTCCTCTCTTTAATATGAACTTTCTTATGTTAGAGAGAAATGGCATCTTCCTTGGTGCGTGGGAGGTAATTTTAATGTGGTTCGCTTTATACATGAAAAATTGAATGGGTCCTAGGTCTCCTCCTCAATGCGGGGTTTCACGGATTGGGTTAACAAACATGAATTGTTCGATCTTCCTATGGGGAATGTGAAATTTACTTGGTCTAACGGTCGATCTCCTCCAACCATGTCCCTGCTAGATAGATTTTTAGTTTCTCTGGACTGGATCCAACAAATCACATTTGCTCGCCAAAAGCATCTTCCTAGGCCTGTCTTTAATCAATGTCCAATGCTTCTTGAAAGTAACGAGATTAATTGGGGGTCTAAACCTTTTAGATTTGAACTAGCTTGGCTAGAAATGGATGGATTTAAATCTCTAGTTTCAAAAAGGTGGTCCTGCTTTGATGTTGTTGGCTTTCCGAGTTTTAAGCTTTTCAAAAAGCTCCAAATGCTCAAAAAAAACCTAAAGGCTTGGCATCGTGAGATCTTTGGAAAGAGAGAAGCAGAAATGGTGACCTTGTTGTCTACCATTCAGGCTTTGGATGTTAAGGAGGAAGGGTATCTATTATCATAGGAGGATATTGCTTCTAAAGCTAAGTTATCCACTGACTATTCTTCTAGACTGAAAGAGGAGGAAATAAAATGGCACCAGTGATCTAGAGCTATCTGGCTTAAAGAAGGTGATCGTAATACCCAGCTTTTTCATGGAATAACCAATGCTAGGTAGGTGAATTTTATTTCCCCCCTCTTAATTGATGATCTTGTGGTTTCTAAAAAGGATGCTAGTTATAACTCTATAGTTACTTTTACTCTAATCTTCTCTCTTCAGATAATGTGTCCCATCCCTGTATTGATGATTTAGCTTTCAATCTTGTCCCTCTTGAGGATGCTGATCTTTTGGAAAAGCCTGTCAACCTCGAAGAGATTAAATCTACAATTCGGGAATTAGGGAGGGATAAACCTCCTGAGTCAGATGGTTTCCCGATTGCTTTCTTTCAATCCTTTTGGGATTTAGTTAATGGTGATCTTTTTAGTTTTTTGTTTGATTTCTTTGATTCCAACATATTGTCAATTGAGATGGGATGCACCTTCTTAGCCCTAATTCCCAATCCAGAAGGGGCTCAGAATCATAAAGATTTTCATCCCATCAGTCTCCTTGGTAGCCCTTACAAAATCCTTGGTCAGAGGCTAAGGCCGGTGATTGACAAGGTCATTTCTCCCTTGTAGTTTGCCTTTGTTGAAGGTAGACAAATTCTTGACAACGCGCTCATAGCCCACGAGTATCTAGATTCCTATTCTAGAGCAAGAAAGTTGGGAATTCTTTATAAACCCGATCTTGAAAAGGCATATGATCATGTCGGTTGGGCTTTCCTAGATTATATGTTGGTAACGATGGGTTTTGGGGATAAGTGGAGGGCTTGGATGAGAACCTATGTTTCTTCTCCTAGATTCCCAATGCTTATCTAAGGGTCCCCCTTTTGATTTTTTCGAGCTTCGAAAGATCTACAGTAGGGTGATCCCTTATCCCCTTTCTTATTTGTTTTAATTACTGAAGCTCTTAGTCGTATGTTGTCTAGGGGCCAAGAAACAAGGCTTTTTAGGGGCTTCAAGGTGGAAATTCCCCCCCTTGTATCTGTCATCTCCAATTTGTTGATGATTGTTTTGTGAAGATAATGATCATATGGTGGCTTTCTTGAGTATGACCATCTACTGGCTCGAGATCATCTCAACTTTGCAAGTTAACTTGTCTAAGAGAGTGCTTTGGGATCAATTTAGCTCCGGAGGTAATCTCTTCCTTGGTTGATTCCTCAGGATGTAGGGTTGGCACTTTGCCTATTACCTAGCCGGGCCTTCCCATGTGTATTGGGAGACCTCCACTGTATCTTTGGGATAAGATTATAGAAAGAGTAGAGAGGACATTGTCTGCCAAGAAATGTAAACTGTTATCCCTGGGTGATATGCTTAATTTGATAAAGACCTCCCTCTCTAATTTACTTGTTTACTTCAATGTCTCTATTTAATTACCCAAAATATGTCATCCTTAAGATCGCTAAGCTACGAAGAGACCTTTTGTGGCAAAGGGTTTCAACCTTGAGGAAGTTTCCGCTATTAAACTGGAGGGAGGTTTGCACTCCTTATTCTAAAGGGCAAGCGGGAATAAAAAGATTGGAGGTGGTTAATGAGCTTCTTTTGGCCAAATGGAATTGGAGATTTGGGTGTGAGGATGGCAACCTTTGGAGATTGATTATCTCTGCTAAGTACGGATTATCTCCTGGAGGTTGGTGGACTAGATCCTCCTCTCTTTACCATGCTTCCTTTCTTTGGAGAGGGATTGCCAAGATAGCCCCAAATGTTTTTGAATGGTTCTCCTTCTCTTTGGGGAAAGGTTCCAGGATTAAGTTATAGTTGGATCTATGGTGCAGATCCCCCTCTCCGAAGCCTTCCCTCCTTGTTTGCCATTACTTCCAATCCTGATGTCCTGGTGGCTAATTATTTTTCTGAAGCAAGTGGAGGGGTGTGGTTTCCTCCATTTCGAATGAACCTCTTTGACTCTAAAATCCTAGACCTCATTGAGCTCCTTTCTCGTTTACAAGATCGTTACCCTAATCCTAGCTTGGAAGACTCCCTATCATGGTGTGCCGTAATGGTCGTTACGGAGCTGTAAAGGCCGTAATGTAAAGGTAACGGTGGCAATCATTACATGTTACAGGGTTGTAAAGGCCATAACAGCCGTTACGGAAAAACTAACCCGTAACAGCCGTTATAGCCCCCTGTAACGTCCTGTTACACTCCCCGTAAAGGCCGTAACGGCTGTAATGGCTTCATAACAGTCCGTTACAAGGTCGATACATGTTTTTCGAGTTTTTTTATCAATAAAAATAAAAGAGACCATAACGGTTGTTACAGGGGCCGTAACGAATGTTACAGTCCATATCGTAAAGGTAACGGCGGTGGCCATTATGGTTATGAAATACCTTGCTCCCTATCCTGGTCCATTGCAAGCTTTGGCCTTTTCTCGATGAGATCATGCTACAACTCTTTAGCAACTCCTCCCTCGTTGGTTAGATGTTGCCACACAAGCTCGGCGTGGTTCTATGGTATGCCCCCAAAGGTTGCGGCATTCATGTGGCTACTCGGGAAGAACCAAGTTATTACGGTCGATAACTTGAGAAAAAGAGACATGATTATTCCAAATGTTTGTCTGTTATACCTTCAAGCTGAGGAAACCGTAGATCACCCCTTCATCCACCATCCTTTCTCCATTGACATTTGGTGGAGTGTTCTTCGCTTGGAGGGGGTTTCTTGGTCTATGCCCAAGTCTATCAACAATCTCCTTTGTACCTGGCATGTGGATCTGGAAGGGGCTTTGGGTAAAAGGAAGTGGAGGGTTATTCTTATGGCAGTTCTGTGGACTGTGTGGGCTTAGAGGAATTGTTGGTCATTTGGAGTGTTTTCTAGAGTCCTTGTTTTGCTTAGGGATTGGGCTCCTTAGTTGTATGGTCCTTTGGGGCTTTTCCAGCCTTGGGACTGGCTACCGTATTTTTGTTTTTTGCATTTTGTTTTTACTTCTGCTTTGTTTTTTCAGCTCTACCTAATAAAATTCTAATCTTTCAAAAAAAAAAAAAAGCTTCTTTTTTTAGTGGGTAGTTCAAGCCTTTTCTTTGCCTTACTTTTGTCTTTTTGTAGCTTTTGCCCAGTGAGCAGTGAGCACCTTTTAGTAAAATATTGTTACCCTTGTGTGTGTGTGAAAGAGGAAAACATTTTCACGTGTTTGTGTTCCAAAAGATGTCATGCATTCATCATCGTCATAATCTAAGCCTTATCCCAACCAACTGGAGTCGGCCACATAAATCATATTCCGCCATTCCACTCTATCAAGGGCCATAACTTCAGTACGACCCCATACTTTAGGGCCTTCCCCTTGCCAAACCTTGATAGTTTTATTGTGTTGGTTCCACTTAGCACTTTGTTTCTTCCACATAGGATCAATAATTTTTTTTCCCAATTTGCTGTATAGAATTTCATGTAGAATGAATCATCAGCATCATAATTCATAGCCTTGTCCTGGCTATTTGTGGTCAGCAACTTCATGTTTGGTGAATAAAAAAGGAAATAGAAAAAACTTAAGGAGAGTGGCAAAACAAATCTCACCTCAAAAACAATCCCTGTATAGTAGGAAAGACCACGGACAACAGATGCATCAAACTGAATCCATTGAGAATATCCATATTGTTCAGCAAGAGAAAAGAGTTGTTTCAAATCAGCAACTGCATCCCCAGCAGCTCCCAGCAACTCTGTAAATAAACAAGAAGAAAATTAAAATTTACAATTCCACAAAACAAAATTTCCATCTACAAAAACTTGAGTGTGAAGCAACGCTGGCAAAATATTATTTTAACATGTGAAAATTAGCATACGAGAAATAGGAGGAAGCAAGCAGACAACAAACGGTTTTATAATACAATTTGGAAGAAAATGACAACCTATCAGGTGGATTGCTCGTAGAGGAAGAAGATCCTACTCTCCCTGACAATGCTTTACAATCTCAGCCACAGACAGTTAATGATGATGACAATGATGCATGGTAGCAGTAGTGCTACTCAGACTAATTTTGGAGATGGTGCATGTGTCAGTACCAAGGCTGATGGCACCAACGAAGATTTTATTGGATGATGGTGAGGCCGAGGGAAACCATGCTGATCGTGGAAAAAATAGCATCAAATATATGAGATGATATGGGGAAAGACATGTACTGGTTAGGGGCAGAGCATCGCAGATGATGATGATGATGTTGATGATGATGATGATGCAGAGAAGCAATGTAGCCCAGGTAGACATGGCAGCATTGCCCCCATGGGATTGAGGTAGCCCAGCTAGCAAAAGATATTTGGCATCCCATGTGGGGTCTGTCCCTTTGTTACCTAACCCCCGACCCCACCACATCCCCAACCCAAAAAAAAACACCACCCACAGCCACACAATGTCTTCTGTTCTGAATCACGCAATCCAATTACGAGCCATTTGTCACCAAGATCATTATTTTTAACAACCCCAAATTATGGTTCTATACTCCTAGTCTTGATTATATTAGAGATTTATAGTAAGCATGTTGCGCCTAAGATGCTACTATTTGTGTGGATCTATAATAATAACATACATCATTTCATAAAAATTACAATATCAACGGTACATAACTTTTTCTGAGAGGTAGAGAAGATTTTTATTTTTATTTTATTTTTGAAGATTAAATATTATTAGAGGGAATCAAGTGCAACCCAAAAAAGAAAAACAGAAACCGAAGAGGAAAAAAAGAAGAGGAAGAGCTATACATAAAGAAAAAGAAAAAGAAAAAAAAATGAAAAGAAAGAGAAGAAGAAAGCTAAAACTATACAACTAGAAACCAACAGCCGCAAGAGCAACTACAAACTTTGAAAGAGGAAAAAGAAGAAGAGAGGCCAAGAAGATGTGAGATGTGAGATGAACACTAAAAAATTGCAAAAACTAGACCAAGAAGAATTAAATGAAACAGAAGAGCAGCAGCAAGAGGCTTTAGAATCAATGCCATGCAATCACATCCAACTAGGCCTTCTAGAACACCCTTGTCAGGACAACAGTCTCCACAAAATTCTCCCTTTAATACGAACTCCTCCCCCATGCCATGCTAAGGAGGGCCCAATTAAAGGCAGCATCACCCAACAACACTGGATTAGGTTGAAAATTTATCCCAAAGAGCTCTAACAAAGGGACAATGCATAAACAAATGGTCCAACAACTCCACATCTCAAAGGCACATTATGCACACAGATGGGATCATATGTTTCTTTTTTTTACAGATTCTCAATATTGGGCACCCTACTCTTGGCAGTAACCCTGGAAGGTCCTCTACATGACCACTTATATGACCAAATGAACTCCATTGGCTCATGAGAATCGCAGCATAAAAGGAGTAAATGGAAAATCTACCAGATCTCTCCAACTGCCAAAGCAACTTCCTGCTGGATTCTTTCCAATCAACTGAGGACACTTCGGGCATTGAACGAGAGACATAACATAGAGGCATATTTAGCTACCTTAATCAAAGTTGCTCTTCCTCCACGCGATAATAACTACTCTTTCAACTAGAGAGCTTTCTTTCTATCCTTCCAACCACTCTATCCCATAAATGTTTAGCAGTCTCGCCAATGCACAATGGAAGACCCAAATAAGAAGGCTGCCTACCTTGCAACCAAACATCCCTGCTAGACTCAACTTTCTCGATGCTAACCTAATACCCAATATCTCAGTTTTGTAGATGTTGACCTTCAAGCCCTAAACTTCAAAGCAATGAATAATCTTCCAAACATTATCAACCTGAAGGGCCTCAATATCGCAAAACATAACCATGTCATCTACAAATTAAAGATGAGATCTGGTATTAAACATTCCATAAACCCTTTAACCAAACCCGCCGATGCCACTTCTTCCATCATTCTACTGAGAACCTTTACCACCACTGCGTAGAGAAAAGAAGACATCAGGTCACCCTGCCGAAGGCCCCTTGACTCCTAAAGAAACCTGTAAAAGTATAGAGACAGAGAGAAAAGGAGAAGAAAGAGAGAAAAGAGAAGATAACAATCCAAAGGCAACAAACCCTATTGTTATCCTCATCTACCAACCTAACTCCCATTTATGAGCTTCAGTAACAATAGACTAAACATTTACGGAGTGGAGAGCAATTAAATTCTCATTATTTCATCATGGAGCAAAAAACAAAGCAACAGAACTAATGCTTTTGGGTCACATAAAGGATGGTTAACTAGTGTAAACTGTAAACAATAGTCCATACCCAAAGTAACATTTTTTCATGGCAGCAGAAAAATCAACATGTTCATGTCAGTGTGATGACATCATGCATGATATACATGAACAATGCATGTACATGACCAAAGTGACCTGAAACTTAATATAAAAGGCATATTTAAGCTAACCACCAAAACTCCTAAAACCTCAAGACCTATGCCATAAAGATTAGCAGCAGTACAATGAAAAGTATGTTCTATAAGCAGACAACACAGCACAAACCAAACCAAGTAGTTGTTCTTAAAAGTGAATATCCAAAAGCTAATCTGAACCACAATAGTAACAAGACTTTCAGATATTCATCACTGAGTTGAAAACATGCTCCCTAAGCATATCACCTCAACATTTCTTTTTCTTTTCTTTTTATCACATCAAAAGTAAACATTTGCATTTGGTAACATGTCTATCCAATAAAGGTTTTAACAGCAGCAGACCTTCCAACTTTGACAATGATTTAAGGGACAGAACTTGCAATAGTCCCTTTATAGCTTCTAATGATATCGGAATGTCAATTAGTTTCTTCTCGATCTCCTCCATGGGAATCTTTTCCATCTACATTTGATAATAATAAAAAAAAAAAAAAAAAGAAAAAAAAAAAGATGGAATTTGAGAACATATCATGCATAGAGTGGACAAATGCATTGAATCAGAGATGTTTGCATAATAAATATATTTAAAAAGTTAAAACATTTTGCTGAAAGTATAGACAAAAGTAACAATGACTCTCCACCCTATTCAAATTTGTCGTCTTAGAGACGTGATGGTGTCGGAAGCACTTCAAACAAAGAAAAATCCTGGTGGGTAGAGGAAAAGTGCATGCAACTATTTACAAAAACAAAGGAGATACACAAAGTTGCACCAAAAGTTGAGGATCAAACTTGTAAGTCACACCACAAAGCACTAAGGGTGGTGGAACCAATACTAAGATAAGAAAAAAGGATATCGGAAGAAGTTTGGCTTCATGTCAATGACCACAACCATCAAAGCCATAAAATTGATGGCAAGTATAAAAAGAAAAAGGAAGAACATACACTGATACACATGGTTTTTATATTTCCAAAAAGCATAAGATAGAGTACCTGAAGAACTTGTAGTGAGACTGATGAATTCCCAGTAGCTGTGGGTTTCCATCACAGGTCAGCATTAAGCCTAACTTTTTTGCACTAGTTATATTTGAATTGACCTTGAAACTCTACCTAGAAATAATGTAGCAACTAATCCCAAGCCAGTCAAGGAGGTCTAATGTCAGACGAGCAGCCAACCATAGAACTTATGCCAACCAATAATAATTCTCATTGTTTGAATAGGATACGTGAAACAGGATTAATAAAGTCAACCACAAATAGTTAGGACCAGGCCATGACATTTTGGTCTTTGAAACTCCAAAGTCCAAGCCTTTCAAATAGCAGGACCTTCTATGGATAGGCCACCCAAGTCTACGCACAATTTTGTGGAAAGATATAATAGTCATTTGTAATTGGAGGTTGTTTTCATGGAATTGTTTATCAGGAGGAACACATACCATCAAGAAACAAATGCCACCACTATGCCCATTCTCAAGTCAAGGATCATAGAATTCCTTTGATAGAATATTGGAGCCATGCAAAAGCTAGGCCACACTGTGAAGATCACCTTAAGCAGAACCACTCGCTAGGCACGATCATCATCATCTAAACCTTATTCCAACTAATTGGGGTGCTCTCGCTAGGCAGGATGCAACATAGAAATCAATGGAAAGACAAGGTAGGACTTAAATCAACAGGTGAGGCCAACCAATGGGCCAGACTTATATTCATGCTAGGCAGTTTATGGCAGGGCCATGTTTTGCATGGGTTGGAATTCCTACATATGTAATATGCTAAAAGGAAAGATGGGTACATGACATTCACAGAGAGGTATACATTTGGTGTACCCATTTGGCACACCAAGCTCTGGCTTCAAAATGGGTAATGTTGAAATTGAGGCCGACACTGCCTATCCACAGACCTCGTGCACATGCAGGACATAAGCACCCTTCATCATAAATTCCATGGAATTTGAGAATGGTTATTCAAACACCATAATTACATCTATTAGTGTACACAGCTTTGGGTGCACCTGCAGTGTACCATACATATGATATTTTACACAGCCATGCATGCAACTGAGGTGCACCATACATTTGTATTATCTTACATCATAGTCGTGTTTATCTAGGTTTCTATATTTGCGTTGACCAGGCTTCTTTAGGTGCTTATCCCTGCTAACCTCCTTTGTTATAAGTACAACATGTGAGAGGGGGAGATAATCCATCGAAAATCCCTTTTCCACTCTTTGAATTTATTCCCCTTTTCTCTTGTTTATCACAAATACCCCTTTGGTTCTACATCCCTATCCTAAAATAATGAATTGCGTTCGTACTAGCATTTTGCACGAGCTATTTGTAAATAAGCGATGAGAAATAAACTAGAAGAGAGGAAAAGGGGATCTTCGATGGATTATCTCCCCCTCCCACATGCTTTATATATAACAAAGGAGGTTGATAAGGATAAACACCCAAAGAAATCCATATAAACACAACTACGATCTAAGAAAATACAAATGTATGGTACACTGCAGGTGCATGCGTAGCTGTGTAAACTACCATATGTATGGTACAATGCATGTGCACCCCAAGTTGTGTACACTAAAACTCCCGCTCAAGCTGGTGCATGGATATCAAACATGCCAAGTTTGGAAGTGGGTGCATGGACAGAGAGGCTTAGGTGAAGACATCTGCTAACTGATCTTCTGAACGAACAAAAGATGTATGTAAAAACATTTTCTTTTAAAGGCGGTGTATGTACAAGCTTGGCAATTATTTTTTCCTGAATAAAGGGACAATCAACTTCTATATGCTTTGTTCATTCCATGAACACGGGACTTGATGCAATGTGCATGGCTGTTTGATTATCATAATGTAGTGGAATAGGAGAGGGCGTAGTCAATCGTATATCCCGATCTTGAAGGATGGATTTGACCCATATTAATTCATAGGCTAGATGAGCCATATCACAATATTCAACTTCGGCAGAAGAGCAGGCGACAACTGACTGCTTCTTGCTTTTCCAAGTAACCAGATTTCCTCCCACATCATGCAGTAGCATGTAGTAGAATGTCTATAATTTTAACAAACATCAAATGAACAAGGTACTCCTTTTGAAACCAATTTCAAAAATTGTATTTCCAAGTTTTCCAAACCAGGCACGAGGAGACCATTTGAGACCATATAAAGCTTTTTGACGCTTACAAACTTGGCCGGTCTCTTCTTGAAGATCACCATGAAGGAAGGCATTTTTGACATCAAGTTTATGCAAAGGCCAATTATGATGAGTTGTGAATAATAGAATGCATATAGAATTCAATTTTGCTACGGAGCAAAGGTCTCTTCATAGTCCTCTCCATACTCTTTGTGTGAATGCCTTGGCAACGAGATGTGCCTTATAGATGTCAATGGATCCATCAACTTTATATTTGAAGGTAAATAGCCATTTGCACGCAACAATATGTTTGTTAGGCAAGAGAGTGACTAATTCCCAAGTTTTTTGTTTCTTAAGATCACACATCTCTTCAACCAAGTCTGCTTTCCATTTGGATCACCCAAGGCATCTGCAATCTTAATAGGAACAAATACAAAAGATATAGATGAAAAGTAAGACTGCTAGGAAGGAGATGAGGATTCATATAAAGCATAACCAATCGGATGATTAGTACACTACCAAGTTCTTTTACAAAGAGTGATTGGAAGGTCCAAGTGTTCTAGTTTCAAAGCTGAAGAGTGATGATGCTCGAGAAGAGTAGGATTTTTCTTCCGTATAGAATAAACCTTTAGTTCTTTGGTTAGAGTAGAATTTGGGACACTTCAATGTGGGAATTATCTATAACTAGAAGAGGAAGAGAAGCAGGAAGTGGCGGTGCACTGTCCCGTGAACTAAAATAAGGTGCATTTTCAAAGAATGTAACATCCTTTGAAAGATATCTTTTCCAATTCACAAGGCAATAACATTTATATCCCTTTTGAAAGTTTGATTCAATGTATTCAATAACAATAATGGTGGCCATAACGGCCACTGTCATTACCATTATGATATGGACCTTAAGCCCTTTTCTTTTTTGCAAAAAAAAAAACAAAAAAAAAATGATTTTCATAATGCATAACAATGTCAACCGTTATGTAACCGTTTTTGCTCAACTTGGTTTAGGTATCCTAAGAATACAAATTTTGTTGAATGTGGTCCAAGGTTTGTCGAGACGGTCCAAGAATGTGGACAAAGCAAGTGCACCCAAATACTTGAGTGTGAATATAGGTGCATGGAGTTGCATGACTTGCAATAGGAATTTGCTTTTTTCTTTTTCTTTTTTTTTTTCTTTTTTTTTTTTTTTTTTGTCATTGCTGATATCCTTTTTTATCAGCTTTTCCCTCCTCCAGCCTTATTAGCGCCAGTGTTTTAAGTTGTCGGCGGTATTATCGAATTATTGCCAATAATTTCGTTGTCGCTAGCTCAACGAAACCCGAAACCACAAATATCGTTTCACTTCCATATATCGGCGAGATTTCACCGATATTTTTGAATTTTCGACATTTTCGTTGATTTTTGGCGATAAAATCGAGTGAAGGTCCAGCGTACAAACTGGAAAAAAAAATATATTAAAAGAAAAAAGAAAATACCTTTTATTCCTTTCGAATTTGTTTGAAAAAATCTTTTTCAGCACCTTGCAAGGAGTTTCGGCACAACATTGTTCTAATAACCTAAAAAATTTTCAATTTCAGGGATTTCAGAGATTTCAGTGTCTGGATAGCAATCTTATTGGGTTTTTCCGTCGAAAATTCCTCTACTTTTTTGGAAAGATTCGCCAATTTTTGCGTTTCCCTGGTGAAGATGCTGACTAACATCTTTTTAGGGTTTGAAAAATAGTCAGGGTTTGTTCCCACTTTCCCCTTTTGTTTACATCTTCCAAACGCAACTGAAGTTGCAGCTTTCAAAATGTGCAGTGTGTCATGCGTGTGATTCTGTGGGCCCACCTCAATGCACGCGTTGTACATCCAGGCCGTCCATTTGTTTTGCCATGTCACTTAATGGGATGGGTCGAAAAAAGAAGCAAATCCAAATCTTAGGTGGACCCAGTGTTCGCAATATCGATACTATCGGCCGATATATCGGCCGATATTATCGGTATCGCAACCCAGCGAGACGATACGTTGCCGATAACACCCGGAAGATACAAAAAAACCCTAACTCCAGATATCGTGCGATATATCGCCGATATCGTGCGATATCGCGCCGATATCGTGCGATATCGCGCATACAACCCACCCCAATTTAGATATCGCGGTATTTCCGCCTCCATTATTGTCGGAAATCGACAAACAGAGTCACGGTCCGTTTGCAGGGACACTCACGGGTGCGTTTGCAGGGATCTCACGAGTCCTACTGTAGCCAACAACCCACAACAATAAAAAACCGATGCCGTGGGTTGCTGAAAATCAAAATTTTTTGAATGAGAGAGAGAGAGAGAGAGAGATCGGAGAATACCTGTAGCGGTGATCGGAGGTGGGCCATTCGACCGGTAAGTACCCTGTATCCCCCTTTCTTCCAAAATTTCTTGCCATTTTCTTCATTTTTTCTGTTTCTTCGCCGACTGGAGCGTGCCGGTGCGGATTTCTCGGAGATTCGGCGAGAAATCGGGCCGGATTCGACGAGAGCCCTCTTCCGATCACTTCGCTGCGTGAAGGGGAGGGAAATCGCGAGTCCGGGAGGGAAATCGCGGGCCTTCGCTGCGAAAATGGCGAGACCGGCGCGGGAGGGGGTGAAAACGCACCCCGGATTGCGTACGCCGTAACTCAGTACGCTCTTATCGTACTGAGTAAACTCAGTTGGGCCCACCGTGAAAATAAGTGGTTCATCCACACCGTTCATACGTTTTTTCAGCTCATTTCAGGGGTTGAACCCAAAGTTGAAGCATATCCAACTCTCAAGTAGATCATACGACAGGAAACAGTGGGAATAATGATTTCCACCGTTGAAACCTTCCTAGGCCTTACAATGATGTGGATTTGTCATCCAAGCTGTTAATAATATCACAAAGACAAGGATGAAGAAAAAAAAAAAAAAAAAAAGCTTAATACAAAAATTCTGTGACACTCAAGAATTTTGCAACGGTATAAGTTCAATTCACACTGTTTCATGTGGTGTGGTGCATTTGAGCCATGGATATCCTTCAATTTTGGACCCATATCATAAAATTATCTAATAAAATAGATGGACGGACTGGATAAAATTCATAGGCAGGGTGAACCCCACAAATTTTTAATGGTGAACGTCACTCTCTCCACTGTTTTCTGTGGTGGGGTCCAGTCGAGCTCTGGATCTGACTCATTTTTTGGTTCACACCCTAAAATAATTTGTTAACATGGATGGACGGTGTGGATAGGAAAAATACATCATGGTGGGACCCACGTAACTTGGTGACCCAACTCCGTAATCCGCTGGAAGCGGATTGCGTACGCCCGATGCACGCGGGACGTGGTGTGGTGGTCAGTGCTCTGTGGGCCCCAACATGATGTATGTGTTTCATCCATTCCGATTATAAATTTTTAAATATTATTTTATTCAGTGAACTCAAAAATGAGAGGGATATAAATCTCAGGTGGACCACACCACATGAAAACAATAGTGAATGGATATACCATTTAAATCCTCCTATGGCCCACTATACTGTTTATTTGACATCCAAACTGTTGATTAGGTCATACAGGCCCAGATGAAGAGAAAAAACAAATATCAGCTTGATCCAAAACTTTTTTGACCCCCAAAATGTTTTTAATGGTCTACCCTCATTTAACACTGTTTCCTGTAATGTGGTCCACTTCAGATTTGGATATATCTCATTTTTGGACTTATACCGTAAAATGATCTGTAAAAACAGATGGATGGCATGGATGAAACACATACATCATGGTGTGACCCACATCGCACCGCCACCAGCGGACGCGGATTGCGTCCTACCCCCGCCTGGACGGTAATCCGTCCGGGCAGGGCTCTGTGGAGCCCACCGTGATGTAACTGTTTCATCCTGCCGTCCAACCATTTTTTCAGAAAATTTTAATACGTGAACCAAAAAATGAGGCAGGTTCAGGGCTTGAGTGGACCACAAAGTGGGGATTGAACGTCCACCATTAAAAGCTTCTTTGGGGCCAGAGAAGTTTCGGATCAAGCTGATATTTGTGTTTTAAGTTCATCCACGTCTACGTAACCTTATGAATAGGTTTTATGGTTTAAAAAAACATCACGTGAGCCCTTAGAAATGTTTCAACGGTGGGTGTCATATCCCGTGGCCCTTAGAAATGTTTCAACGGTGGGTGTCATATCACGTGGGCCCTTAGAAATGTTTCAACGGTGGATATCATTATCCCTGTTGTTTCCTGTGGTATGGTACACTTGATCTTTAGATATGATTCAATTTTTGGCTCAACCCCTTAAGGGCCCGTTTGGCCAGTTGGATTGGAAGGGATTAAACGGTGGTGGAAGGGATTGGATGATAAATCCCGGGAATGGCCGGGCGTGCCAAACAGTGCAGGTGATCTGATCCAAATCCGATGGATCTTTAGACAATCCACTGACAACACCATCATTACCTTTAAATCCCATCCAATCCATCCTAATCCGTTGAAATTAGCCTGCGACGTGTTTGGTTAGTGGGATTGGAAGGGATCGGAAGCTTTAATCGCGGGATTGGCCGGGCATGCCAAACGGACTGCATGTATGAATCCAGGGATATATCAATCCCATGGATCTCAAGACAATCCGCTGACAGCACCATCATTACCTAGAAATCCACGCCATCCACCCTAATACCATTCACTCCCTTCCAATCCACCCGGCCAAACGGGCCCTAAATTAGATGGAAAAATGAATGGACGGTGTGGATAGATCATAGACGTTCAAGGTGGGCCCAACCCACAAAACATTATGTGGCCATAAAAGTTTCAGATCAAGATGATTTTTGTTTTTTTCCTTCATCTGGACCTCTATGACCTAATCAACATATTAGATGTAAAATAAACAGTACAGTGGGCCTTAGGAGGATTTTAATGATAGATATCCAACCACTATTGCTTTCATGTGGTGTGGTCCACCTGAGATTTATATACCTCTCATTTTTGGGACCAAGCCATAAAATGATCTGTAAAAATGTGTGAACGGAATGGATGAAACACGTACATCATTGTGGGGCCCACAGATCACCGACCACCAGCCCCGGGGCTGGTGTCAGGGGGAGTAGCCAACCCGTTTCCATGCTCATTGAGCTCCAGTGGCACGGACGGTTCAAAGGAGATCAAAGTTACGTGGGCCCAAAGTGATGTATTTATTATATGTACACCGTTCATCTATTTTTGGAGATCATATTAGAGCATTATCCAACAAATGAATCATATCCAAATATCAGCTGGACCACACCACAGATGGCAGCGAAACACCGTTAAACAATTTAATTGGCCTTCGTGTAAGATCAGTTGGCCCAAAATGATAAAACATCACTTAGAAAAATGTACCGGAGTAATCTCGACTTAGTGGAGGATAATTTTCTAACCCTTTTCCATATGAAAAGACATTTTAAATAAAGTCACGGTGGCCCACACATGAACTTATGGTTGACATTCCATTCACACTATTCCATATGATATGGTGCATTTGAGTGGTAAATGTAACTGATTTTTTACCTCAAGACCTGATAGTGAATATAAAATATGATGAATGGAGTGAGTTTTACACTTAAAATATGGTGGCCCACATTGACTTGAGTGTTGTAGAGAACTCTACCTCTATCACATTTTGCTCTCTCTCTCTCTCTCTCTCTCTCTCTCTCTCTCGTTGTATCCCCTCTTTGTTCAATGTTTTTCACAATAATAAGGGTTTCATGGTAGACATTCAATTCACATTGTTTGCCTTCGTGTGGTCCACATGATTTTTTAGTAAGCTTCATTTTTTGGATAAAGACTTATATAATATTATTTTACAGAGAAAATATGTCAGGAGTAAGAGGAGGTAGGCAACCTGATATAGGGTGGAGGTACGGTCAGCCCATTCCCGATAATCGATTCGGGAGTATTTGTAATTTATGCGGCCATGTATCGAGGAGTGGTGGAGTAACCCGCTTAAAGGAGCACTTAGCGGGAGGGTATCGCAATGTTGTGGATTGCCCAAAGTGTCCACAAGATGTGCGAGAACAGATGAGGAGCATATTGAAAAAAAATGTGAAGACAAAAGATGAACGACATGCACGGGAGAGGGAGATTAGGGAGGAGTTGGGGCGACCACCATATGCAGGTGAGGATGATGTAGTAGATCTCGAAGATGATGATGATGATCCCGAATACAACCGCGCAATGCAAGAGTCCATACGGGATCGATGGGAGAGGGATCAAGATAGGAGGTGGAATACAAGTAGGCCTCGATTTGAGGGGTCTATCCATGAGCGTGGTGGGGGGAGTGGAGCAGGGGAGAGTGCTAGGGGTGGATCAGGGGAGGGAAGTAGGCGAGGAGGAATATGGGGCATGGGCAGGAGTAGCAGCATGCGGGTGCCGGATCTACCTTCGGATCCGAGGATGTACAAAGAGGTGGGAGGGACACAAAAGAAAATAAAGGAGATGTTTAGTGGAGGGGATGTGAGGAAAAAAGTTGGAAAATTTATAGAAAAATTTTTTATATACGGTCAAATCCCCGCAAATGCCGCAGCAAGCCCGCACTTCAAAAATATGATAAGTGAAGTGCAGCGTGGGGGAGAGGGTGTGCAGCCGCCTACACCCGCACAGATCATGGGAAAATACTTGGATGATGAACATGCAGAAATGAAGACATACGTTGATTCGTATCGGCAGTCATGGGAGATGTACGGCTGTACCGTCATGTGTGATGGTTGGACCGGACCGACGAAGATGTCGATTATAAATTTTATGATTTATTCCAGGGGACGGGCGGTGTTCCTAAACAGTATAGATGTGAGTAGTAAGATCAAAGATCATAACTACATTTACAAACTAATGCACAACATCATGCAAGATGTTGGGAGGAAAAATATTGTGCAGTTTGTTACGGATAATGGGAGTGCATTTGTTAAGGCGGGGAAAGATATTCAGAGCAAGTATCATATGTATTGGACCCCCTGCGCAGCCCATTGCATCGATCTCATGCTGGAGGGGATCGGGGATAGGCCGTCGGTGAAGACTGTAATTACTGATGCACGACTCATCACAAACTTTGTATACAACCACGGCTGGTTATTAGCCGCAATGCGCGAGAGGTGTGGTGGGGATATAGTGCGCCCCGGAGCAACGCGATTCGCCACAAATTATATCGCCTTAAGTAGCCTTCTCAAACACAAACAAGGGTTACGAGAGCTTTTCGCCTCTCATGATTACGTAGAATGGAAAAGGAGGTTGACGAAAGTAACCTATAGAATTGAGGAGCTGGTGCTGGGAAAGACATTTTGGGATAAAGTGCGTGGTGTTGTGGGTATTCTAGAGCCCATTTATGTGGTGTTGAGGATGGTGGACAATGAGACAAATCCGTCGATGGGGTCGTTGTATCCGTCTATACAACTAATGAAAGATGCCATTATGATTAAAGCTCCCAATGCATATAAGTGGGTGCATGCAATAATAGACGATCGTTGGGAAAGGACGCTTTCTCACCCACTACATCAGGCTGGTAAGTACCTAAATGGATTTATTTTTTTCCATATGCAATAATAAGCGAGAGTTGTACTAATGTGTATATGTTGGTTTTCAGCATATTTCCTAAATCCCAAATACCACTACAGCCGGAACCTCTTCGCAGATAATTCATTAAAGAGGGTTGTGCATGAGGTGTACGATCACTTATTCCCCGATTGTCCGGGGAAAGATACCTTTGGTAGTGAGGTAAATATGTTCCGCACTTACATTATCATTATCTTCATCTCGATTATTAAATACTTATTCTAGTTGTTATACGCTATCAACAGATTGTTAAATTCCGCGACGCAGTTGGGATGTTTGGGTGTCACCCTGCGGTGAAGTCAAGGAATGCCATGATGCCATGTGAGTCACTGTAGTAAACTTAACATTTATATTATTTTGAAAATTTTAGGATAATGAAAGAATCTTATGATACGCAGGCGAATGGTGGTCCATGTATGGGACTGACTGTGAGGTTTTACAACGATTGGCTGTCCGTGTACTTGCACAGACGGTGTCCTCGTCACCCTGTGAAAGGAATTGGAGTACATTCTCCCTCATACATACAAATAAACGTAACAGAATAGGGTATGAGAGGCTTCAGAAGCTAGTGTATTGTCACTACAATATGAAGTTACGAGAGAGGTTGCTCCGCTCGGAAGGAAGAAGAAAAGCACAGGAAGACCCACTAGACCTGATGACGGTCGGACAGCATGCATATGCTGAGGATGCGGAGGATGACATAGTTTACCAGTGGGTTAGGTCGGATGACTTAGATACCTCGGATGGGCGTCCAGAGCCACATATTGCGGCAGAAGCAGAGACACAAGGGATTGATGTTGACAAACATGTGGAGCAACAGAGGTCTCCTGATAAGGCATTCGACCCATTAACGAGGAGTCCGGAGGGCAGCCCGCGGCATTCACTATCACGAGGGACACGTGGTGGGGAAACATTGTCTGACACCGAGACTCAGTCAAAGAGTGATGCGGGAAATGAGTCCGGTGATGATGGTGGCGGCGATAAGGGTGACGATGACTCTGATGACAGTAAGGATGATGATGATGATGATGATGATGATGATGATGATGATGATGGTGATGATGATGGTGGTGACGCGGGTGGGAGTCAGGATAAGAGGCCTCTTAGCCCTTTTACCGGGGAGGAGAATTTCGATCATTCCACGCAGGACGCTGACCATGGTTCTCGTCCAGGAGAACCACGACCTCGTCTTGTTTACAATAAGACATACACGCGTCAAAAGCTACTGCAGAAAAAGAAGACTCATAAACTTTCTGATTTTGAGGAAGAGCTGCTGGCAAAATGCATGAGGGACACAAGCGTTCGTGGCAGGCGAGGTGGCTCCAGATTTGGATCACGGACGAGGGAGGGGAGCTCGAGCTACAGGCCACAACATGAATCTGGATCACAAACACTGGAGAGTAGCTCGAGTTCTGTGCCACAGCATGGGCATGGATATGGACCTAGTGGATATGCGACGAGTGACTCCAGCAGTTACGGCACATCATTTTTCAACCCTGGTCAAGAGTTCACTTCTGCATATGGGCAAGGATATGAGCAGCAGTATGGATATGGCCAACAATATGGATACCAAGGAGCTTCATATCTGCCCTTTCCAGATCCATATCAGTTACAGACTGTGACGATTACGCAGTACCCACGAATGGGCGTATTATTTCAGTTCGGAGAGGATGAGTACCAGCGTTATGTCAGGGAGTATCTTAACTGGTACCACTCTTCTATGACCTGGGTACAATATTGTGGATTAGTGGAGCAGCGGTACTATGCCCAGCCACGTCGAGATGGAGATGATGATTATGAGCCACCACGCAACTCTATGTGGGTCTAGACCACAACTAGTCCTCATCAAGGAAATGTATATTTATCAGATTTTACTTCTTCAGTTCTTATTTTGTTTTTCAATGAATTGGTTGTGTTTTCATACATGACTATGTATATTTATAAATATCATGCATTCAATTTAAATATAGTTGCATTAGTTCAGTTAAACATCGCATAACTTAGGACCCTATACAAAGGAAATTTATTATGTGCATCTTTTTTTTGAGATGTTATGATTTAAAAGTGTGTATTAAGGGCCTTTTTAACAATCCCCAAAGTTTCATTAAAAAATTCAACCATTTTCCCAATGTTTCCCCATGTTTTCCAAAAAGTGCGATAAACTATGCGATACAAACGATATATCCCGTGCGATAACCGATACGTATCTGTATCCCAAGGGTGCGATACATTGTGCGATACCGATATTGCGAACACTGGGTGGACCACATGGTAAAAAATAATGGTCACTAAGCACCCACTTTTAAAATTTTCTTAAGGTCCACCGTCATGTTTATTTGCCATCTAAGTTGTTCATAAGGTCACATAGACTTTGATGAAGGGGAAACATAAATATCAACTTGATCCAATACCTTTGTAGCCTACGAAAAGTTTTTAATGATGAATGATCATTGTTTCTTGTGGTGTGGTCGGTGGTCCACCTGAGATTTAGATCTACTTCAATTTTCAGCCCATGCCTTAAAATAAGCTAGAAAAACAGATGGACAGCATAGATATACAACACATACGTTTAGGTGGGCCCCACTACCATGTCGCACCCACTTGCTGGTTCAAGGTTCTACGCAAAGCCTACCGTAGGAACTTCCTTTACAGGAAGCTAGTTTAGTGTCGTGGGGCCCACCATGATGTTTATCACAAATCCACCCCATTCATCCATTTTGCCCGATCATGTTAGGAAATGGGCCTAAAAATGAGGCATATCCAAAACTCAAGTGGGCCGCATGACAGGAAAAAGTGGGTAAGGAAATGTCTACCGTTAAAACCTCCCCGAGCTCCACTGTAATGTTTATATGCCATCCAAACCATTAAAAAGGTCATTCCTGCTGGGATGAACTGAAAACACTATAATATTAACCCGATCTAAAACTTTTGTGGCCCTGCGAATGTTTCAATGGTGGACATTCAATCTCATTGTTTTGTGTCGTGTGGCCCACTTGAGTTTTGGATTTGCCTCATTTTTTGTCCCATGTCCTAACATGATCTAGAAAAATAGAGGGATGGGATGGATTTCTCACAAACATCATAGTAGGCCCCACCCAGCTTCCTGTGCTCTCACAAGCAATCCTAATCCCAGATAAATCCCCGTAAAATGTATTAATTTAAATTGCACAGAGTGAGCAGCCCATGTCACAATTCCATGGACATTGATTGAACAATCATAAGTCATAACCGGTAACTCATAGATGCTTGTTTATGAAAATAGGACCACTGGATTTCTTTTATTTTAACCGTCCAATTAGTGTAGAGCAATTTGACTTAACTTTGGATTTATGATATAACTACACTAGGTACCATAATTTGGATGATTTAATTAGATTACTTGTGTGTCATGTGTGCAATTTCTAAGTACCTGCATATAAAATTCCTTCTTTTTTTTTGTATTTTTTAATATTAAAATAAATATATTTTTGGGATATAATAAATTATTCATTTATTTCTTTAAATGGGGCTCATTGAGGCCCATTTTGCCATATGATGAGGATAGGCTGACCGAAAGTGGTCCATTGGGATCCATTGGTTCTATTTAAAGAAAAATAAAAGATTAAATTATTTATTTTTAAATATTTTTGAAAAATAAATTAATAATATATATAACTAAAAAACAGTTAAAAAATCTAATTGCATGGATTATGTAATGAATGGTTTGGATTGATGGGTAGATGGGAGGGAGGGAGAGAGGGAGGGATGGATGGATGGGAGGATGAATGGATGGGAGGATGGATGGATTAGGAGGTTGGATGGATGGATGGATGGGTGGGTGGATTGGATGGATGGAATGGACAGTTGGATGGATGGATGGAAACTTATTATGTTTTATTCTTAAATATGAAAAAGAAATGTGTATTTAGTCATCTCTTAAAGTTTCATTGAAAAATTCCACAGTTTTTTCTATTTTTCTCGCATTTTCGGTTATCGGCGATAACGATATTGTTTCTTTATCTCCAGCCAGCGAAACTTGTAACGATACCAACAATTCGAACACTGATTAGCACCTAAAAGAAATATCTTTGTGGCTCATTGCTTTTCTAGATCAGGCAAGGAGATGGTGTGCCCCCCCCCCCCCCTACCGTAGAGGCCTTTCGGATGAGGAGGTAGAGTATATTGATCTTTTGGATAGGCTAAAGTTCGTTAGGCATGGGTATTTTATGGAAGATTCGATGATTTGGAGGGTGCACGGTTCAGGAAGGTTCTCGGTCCAATCCTTCTACAAATTGCTCACTGCTTTCCCATCCCCCTCTTGTCATAGTTACCAGTTCCAGAAATATGGGGGCCCCCAAAAAGGTTGTTGCCTTCGTCTAATTAGTGGGAAGGAGTAGAGTGCTTACTATGGATAACCTCATTAAGCGATCCTTGGTGTTGCCCAATATGTGTGTTATGTGCATGATGTCGAGATGGTGGAACATCTATTCCTTCATTGCCCTATCACGAGGAAGATTTGGGAGCATTTCATCTCAAGTCTAAATATTAATTAGGTGATGCCGGGTTCGATTTTGGAATTTTTGGCAGCTTGGCATGACGGTAGCATGGGAAAGGATGGAAAGGTGGTTTGGAGATTGGTGGTCATGGCAACTCTTTGGGCAATTTGGCATGAAGGAAATGGCCAATGCTTCCAGAACAGAGCTAAATCATTTTATTCGGTATCTCAGAGAATCAACTCGTGGGTTATCAACTGGGATTCCGGGTTTTTGGAGTTAAATGTTTGTGTTCTTATAGCTCTCTAGGGATTGTAATTTTGTTTGTCTTGTTTTATATTCTTTTCCGTCATCATCTCGATGCGGTTTCTCAATAAAATTTGTTGCCTTAAAAGAAAAACTTTTTTGTTGTCAACAGATAATAGTTTGGTCATAAACATTCCTAGAAACCAGTGTGTAGAATTATGAGAAGGAATCAAACTCTAAGGCTGAATAAAACAAAGTTTACCAACCTTGTCAATGATGACACAAACTTCGCCAAATTTGTCTTCAGGTATAGAATAGCGCTGCAATACTGCTTGTAGAACCTGCAAATGAGTCGAAAATCATCTCAAGAATAGCAAAATATTAATGGTTAAGAAAACATTTATCCACTGCCTAGAAGTAGAACACTTTTCAAATGTAAAAGTCAGTAATTAAAACGTCACACAAAATACCTTTGTTAGTAGGTCTAACTTCATTAAATGAATAAGATGAAACTATAGGCATAAATCTCAGCAAAATTTCTTTGGAATCAAATTCAAGAAAGAAACTATAAAGCATAAATCTCGGCATAATTTCTTTGAAACCAAATTCAACAAAAGTCACACATAAAAATACATATCAACAGGGCACTAGGGAGCTGGATCATACAGATGTCAAGAGCATGGGCTACCCAGATAAGTGATTGCATATTCAAGAGTGGACCCTGCAACAGCCAGAGAGTTCAAAATGCCACATTTCAAAAGACACGGATCCACCAAATGTCCAAGACGTGGGGGTGGGGGGCTTGATTGGGTAACATTTCATGTTGTAGGCATTGTTCTATGTATCACACGGTTTATGAATTAACAAGGACAGTGGATCCTTACTCATGCCTCGGTGGTAGACTCACAAGAGTTTCAACACGAGGTGATGGGTTCAAGTACCTATTGTGGTGAAATCCCACTATGGTGTGAGTGTGTGCGGGGTGTGAGTGCATGTAAAAAAAAAAAAAAAAAAAAGCATGTGACACCATTTTGTTCAAATTTAAAGGTGGAAAATCAGAAATTCTTTCTTTTTCACCCTTTCAAAATGCAAGTAGAGTGTGGATCCATTTTCACCACCCTTTTAATAGGGCAACATGCGCTACTCATAAAGCACTCAGGTGCTCGACCCACCCATGGATACATCCTTACATAGAAATGAGGGGGCGAAACAAAAATGCTGGGCGGACATGTGGAGTAAGGGGAACATCAAGAAGAGGATGGGATACTTTATCTCCAAGTTCTTCATATCCAACCACATGTTTGCCAATGTAGCTACAAGCCTGCACTATAAGAACATGATTGATGAGGTACAGGAAAACCTAGGTGCGAAGCCTCCTACACCAAAGAAATTATGGGGCATCACCAAAATGAGCTTGGGCAAGAGATGTGGGATTATATTGAGTCAAAGAATGCGTTGTGGAAGACTTATGCGTTGACTATGATGTTGATGGATGGACGTTGGGGTATATCCCTATATGTTTGTTTAATAGTTCTTGTAACATCTCATCCTCATTTGGAAAGAAATTAAAAAATAAAATAACCAAAGTTATGTGGTCGCTCTATGGTGAATAATACATCACCACTTCTTTGGGAACCTATTTTATCAAATGGTGAGGTTTTACAACAATACTCATCACCATACACACCTGACACCCCAAGAGAATGGTGTGCTGAAAGGAATATTAAGGTCCCAAAAGAAGATGAAGGTTGTAGGAGAATGAGACGGTAGGAAAAAGAAGGGAGAAAGAGACAAGCAAAGGGGAAGAAAAGGGCTAGAGTTTTGTGTAGTATTCTCTCTACGACACTAATGCAGGGGCATTTTCACACGGGGCTCGAGTGGGTTTGCCTGTGGGATGTAGGGGCACACTCGAAGTGGGCGAGGCCCACGGGGGAGATCTCGTGTTCGAGACTCCTCACCGGGGGTGATTAATACACATTTCACACCAGGCTCGAGTAGGGTGGCCTATGAGATGCGGGGACACACTCGGGGTGGGCAGCCCGTGTGAGACGGTACCCATGTGATTTGGGGCCCACGAGGGGGGTTTGGCCGAGGTCCTAACCCATGAGATGTGGGACTTAGGCTATGAGATAGAGGGATTAATTCGCCATACTCTAACAGTTCGAGCTTTTAAAGCAACTGGTTAATTGTCCTGCATCAAATTGGTATCAGAGCGGGAGGTCTCGTGTTCGAGACTCCTCACCGGAGGTGATTAATGCAGAGGCATTTTCACACCGAGCTCGAGTGTGGTTGCCTGTGGGATGCAGGGGCACGTTCGGGGTGGGCAGGGCCCACGGGGGAGGTCTCATGTTCGAGACTCCTCACCGGGGGTGATTAATGCGCATTTCACACCGGGCTCGAGTGGGGTAGCCTGTGGGATGCGGGGACACACTCGGGGTGGGCAACTCGTGTGAGGCGGTACCCGTGTGATTTGGGGCTCATGAGGGGAGTTCAGCCGAGGTCCTAACCCATGAGATGTGGGGCCTGGGCTATGAGATAAAAGGATTAATTCGTCGGGCTCGAGTGGGGTAGCCTGTGGGATGCGAGGACACACTCGGGGTGGGCAGCTCGTGTGAGGCGGTACCCATGTGATTTGGGTCTCATGAGGGGAGTTCAGCCGAGGTCCTAACCCATGAGATGTGGGGCCTGGGCTATGAGATAAAAGGATTAATTCGCCATACTCTAACCGTTCGAGCTTTTAGAGCAAGTGGTTAATTGTCCTACATCAGACACCCCTCTAACATATATTGAAAAAAAAAAAAGAAAAAAAAAGATATGGTACACAGCAGAGTTTACAGACTACACACACACATACACAGAGTACAATACTCCCCCTCAAGTTAGAGCATAGATGTCAATCATGCCCAACTTGACTACTAGACGTCCTAAGGCATCTTGATGGGGACATCACGCACACACGTGCACGCACGCCGCCCCCCCTACGCACGTACGCAAGGAAAAGGAGGGTCCCACCATCGATCTGGCTCGATGACGACATCGGGAGGGCTTCCTATCTAGAAGACAAGTTTTGGTTCAGAAAAGTAGGCCCGATAGTCAAGAAAAGCCCATCATGGGATCTCATGATCGTGGCCCACTCGTCGGATTGATTTCATTTTTTAGGTTTTGCTTATTGTTATTATTTAGAACATTGTGAACGATTTAGATTTCTGTGTTTGGTTTTTATTTTAGTTTACTTCATCGCCAAGTAATAGGTTGCGCACATGGTGCGAGTTTTTGGGGTATAGAGTTTTTCTATAAATAGGCACCCCTTGTAGTTCTTTTGATTCATTGAAGATTAATAAAAATTCTGCATTTTCCTACTCTCTGAGTTGTGAAGCCTAATTGGGTGTGAAGCCCTCCCTTCATCGAAGGGTTAACTACCGTGGTGCGAAGCCACATCTATCCCGATTCGCCCCCATCCATCGCTATCTCTACTACCCATCTTCTACCATCCATTCTTCTCATCTCACCCCATCATCTACACTTCGAATCAATCATCTATTGCCGCAATTCTCCTCCCCACAGCAGAATTTCAGAATCTGGCCCTACAAGAGGGCTGAAACTTCGGCGGAGCACCATGCACAAACCGTACATCGAATCAAGCTGAGATTTGGGGGTTTTGGAGTCCATTCCTGGCCGACCAGGGCCAAGGTGGTCTTTTTCTGAATAATAGGCCCCGCACACGTGCGGCCGGGATCACACGCACGTGCGCCTGGGCCATTGTTGTTGTACACGCGTGCGGTACTTCTCTGGTTCGTTTCTCCTCTCTTTCACTCCACTTTCACCCAAAATCCCTAAACCTAACCCTAAATTACTCAAATCTCCAATTTTATGCCCTTTTTCTTACCCTAGGGTTCCTTGATTTGAAATTGGTGAATCCCTTGGATTAGGGACTGATTACTATGCATGTGTGGATGAGTATTTCTTATCTTTGAGTATCGTTTGGTTCGTAATTTTTATTGATCCAGCCTTATCATGTGTAGGCCTAGACCTGCATAGATTCCCGTTAATTAAATGTTTGGACTTTCATGTGGGATATGGAATTTGTGTAATTGTTTCTGAACTAACGTGATCTTAAGCCTGAAATCTCGCATATCATAGTTAATTTTCATGTCCTGCATCAAATTTGGTATCAGAGCCTAGGGTTCTTGTAGGGGAATTCATTACATGTTTAGGGTTTGGTTGTTTATGTCCATTACGCATCAATTCTTATCACATATGGCTGTTTCGAGGTCCATAAACCCTGACATAAGCTGCTGAAATTTTCTGTTATCCCCTTATTTGAATTATTTTAGAACTTAGTTTTCTATTTATAGGTTTAGAAACTTTCCTTTTCTGTTTTTTTTAGAAACTAATTTTTTAAAAACTTTCTTAATCTATTTTAGAAACTAGTTTACTTTCCTTTTTCTTTTTTAGAAACTTACTTTCTATTTTTAGAAACTTTCCTTTTTCTTTTTCTTTAGAAACTAGGTTGTTTTTTTTTTTAGAAACTTTTCTAATTTGTTTTTTTTTTTAGAAGCTTTCCTAATTTATTTCTTTAGAAACTTTCCTAATTTGTTTTTTTTTTTTGAAACTTTCATAATTTGTTTTTTTAGAAACTTTCCTTTTTTCATTTTTAGAAACTAGGTTGCTTTTTTTAAAAGAAACTTTCCTAACTTGTTTAAAAAAACTTTCCTTTTTCGTTTTTAAAAACTAGGTTGTTTCTTTAAATAAAAATTATAAAAAAAAAAAAAAAAACCCTTATATTTTAACAACTATATTGCTGAATTTTGGCTAGCACCCTACACTAGACATGGAACAACTACTAGAGTCATTAAACAAGCTGTCCCAGCAGATCGAGTCGTGGGGTAAGTGCATGGAACAAAGCATAGATCAACGCCTTGACCAAGTAGAGGCCTCCCTTAGGACAAACCCCACCATTAAAGAAAATGTTCAATCTCAGGCAGATGGCCAGGATAATAGACCAATGAATGGAGGTGGTCAAGGAATCAGTCATGGATATGCACCCGTGCACCCACCCCAAGAGGGGCATCAAAACCACTATTTTAAGTGGCACAACACCTACGGCCTTGTGGCTAGAGAGAGTGCCCCAGAGGCTAGTATAGAATTACCCACTGAGGCCATTCCAGTAGCAGATGAGTTTCGTGATGTCTTTCTTAATGATCTACCGGATGAGTCTTCCCCTAGGAGGGATATAGAGCACACCAGAACATGGGACACCGTAATACCTACAGCCGAGTTTGCGTTTAATAGTTTTGTCGATAGGTCCACAGGTCTTAGTCCTTATGAAGTCGTTACTGGTTATAAACCTGAGAAACCTATTGATCTTGTCCCTATGTCACTGTCTCATAGGCTGTCAGAGCCTGCAAAGTCTTTTGTGCATCACATTCATTCATGGCATCAAGAAATCAGGCAGAAGATCACTACTAGTAATGAACATTACAAATCTTCTACAGATCATCACAAATGTTTCAAAGAATTCAATGTAAGGGACTCTGTGATGGTCCGCATCAGGCCCGAGCGGTATCCTCCGGGGGCTGTTCGTAAGTTACACGCGCGTAGCACTGGACCGTCAAAATTATAAAACGAAAAGGTCTCAATGCGTATGTAGCAAATCTTCCACCCCGCATGGGAATTAGTTCCACATTCAAAGTGGAGGATCTAGTTGCATTTCGAAGAGCCATTGATGCATTGTCCAACCTTTCGTCTAACCATCCTGATTCATCAGACCTTTCCATTGATCCATGGCCCCCTCCCGACCCATTTTCCCAGCCTCTACCTCCCATACCTATCCGTCCTGACCCTTCTTCCCAACTACTACGTCCTATACCTACCCCTCCCGACCCATTTTTTCAACCTCTACCTCCCATACCTACCCGTCCCGACCCATTTTTCCAGCCTCTACCTCCCATACCTACCTGTCCTGACCCTTCTTCCCAGCTACTACGTCCCATACCTACCCTTCCTGACCCATTTTCCCAGCCTCTACCTCCCATACCTAGCCTTCACACACCCAGAGAGGAAATAGAGTGATGTAGAGCGGGTCGCGAACAGTTACATGGCCAAGATGGATCAGAAAAGGCCCGGTCGACGACAGAAGTGATCTGGACCATCAGACCTTCAATCAGGCGTATCTCGCAATCCGGGATGAGTTAGCCGACGAAAAATATATGATTTTGGGGTAGAACGAGCTACTTTAGCCAACCAACCCAGCTACGCTGGGTTGCGACGCCCGGAATTGCGAAAAACCCCTGGATTGACGGTCGTTTCCCTGTTTTAATTTCAATTTTACTATAAATAGTAAGTTTTAGTTTGATTATAACTCTTCATCCGTTGGGCTTTAGGAGTTGCGCCCAACGTGAAAAGAGCTTAGAATAATTAGGAGAACGGTTTGGTGAAGCCAAATAGGACACTTACTATTTTTGGCCGAAAACCTTGCGCACTAGTAGACATCACGACCGTCTATAAATAGTAAGTTTACTATTTATAGTAAGTCGCGAATTCTAGGAGTTGTAGTTGTAGTTTGATTCTGATTTCTTTCCCATTGCTTGGTACCCCTATTTAAAGGGCTGTGAACTCGTTTTTATGAATTAATTAATCAGTTTCGAATTTATTAGAAATTATTTCTATTTTCTGCTTTCTTTTCTCGTGGATTAGAGAAGTCTCTGTGAGGAGTCCAGAGAAGCTCCGTGGATTCGGAGTATTTATCCTCATCGCGTTCATCCCTGCGTCATAGAGGCTATCCTGGATCATCAGATAGTTTCAACATCGAACGACGGGTTTCAAAAGTACCTGATTATATGGAAGTCACGCTCAGCTTCAGACAACACGTGGTTCACTGAGGAGGAGCTTCGAAAACTTGATCCTGACATCCTGGAGCAGTTCAGGAGTTTTATTTTGCCAGTAGCGAAATCTTCGCAGACGAGGAGAATTGATGGGGACATCACGCACACACGTGCACGCACGCCGCCCCCCCTACGCACGTACGCAAGGAAAAGGAGGACCCCACCGTCGATCTGGCTCGATGACGACATCCAGAGAGGGCTTCCTAGCTAAAAGACAAGTTTTAGTTCAGAAAAGTGGGCCCGATAGTCAAGAAAAGCCCATCATGGGATCTCATGATCGTGGCCCACTCGTCGGATTGATTTCATTTTTTAGGTATTGCTTATTGTTATTATTTAGAACATTGTGAACGATTTAGATTTCTGTGTTTGGTTTTTATTTTAGTTTACTTCATCGCCAAGTAATAGGTTGCACACATGGTGCGAGTTTTTGGAGTATAGGGTTTTCCTATAAATAGGCACCCCTTGTAGTTCTTTTGATTCATTGAAGATTAATAAAAATTCTGCGTTTTCCTACTCTCTGAGTTGTGAAGCCTAATTGGGTGCGAAGCCCTCCCTTCATCGAAGGGTTAACTACCGTGGTGCGAAGCCACATCTATCCCGATTCGCCCCCATCCATCGCTATCTCTACTACCCATCTTCTACCATCCATTCTTCTCATCTCACCCCATCATCTACACTTCGAATCAATCATCTATTGCAGCAATTCTCCTCCCCATAGCAGAATTTCAGAATCTGGCTCTACAAGAGGGGCTGAAACTTCGGCGGAGCACCACGCACAAACCGTACATCAGATCGAGCTAAGATTTGGGGGTTTTGGAGTCCATTCCTGGCCGACCAGGGCCAAGGTGATCTTTTTCTGAATAGTGGGCCCCACACACGTGAGGCCGGGATCACACGCACGTGCGCCTGGGCCATTGTTGTTGTCCACGCGTGCAGTACTTCTCTGGTTCGTCTCTCCTCTCTTTCACTCCACTTTCACCCAAAATCCCTAAAACTAACCCTAAATTACTCGAATCTCCAAATTTATGCCCTTTTTCTTACCCTAGGGTTCCTTGATTTGAAATTGGTGAATCCCTTGGATTAGGGACTGATTACTATGCATGTGTGGATGATTATTTCTTATCTTTGAGTATCGTTTGGTTCGTAATTTTTATTGATCCAGCCCTATCATGTGTAGGCCTAGACCTACATAGATTCCCCTTAATTGAATGTTTGGACTTTCATGTGGGATATGGAATTTGTGTAATTGTTTCTGAACTAACGTGATCTTAAGCCTGAAATCTCGCATATCATAGTTAATTTTCATGTCCTACATCACATCTCGACCAAGAGATTTAGTGAACATATCAGCCAGTTGCTCGCTTGAACGAATAAATGGAGTGAAAATTTCCTTAGCAGCCACTTTTTCACGAATGAAGTGACAATCTATTTCAATATGCTTCGTGTGCTCATGAAACATAGGATTGCTAGCTATATGAATAGCGACTTGATTATCACGGTGCAAAGTGATAGGATCAAGAGAGGAGTAAACAAGTTTTTGTGACAACGTCCGAAGCCACATAAGTTCACACATTGCATGTGTCATTGCCCTATATTCGGCTTCTGTGGAGGATCGAGTAACCACCGATTGCTTCTTACTCTTCTAGGTGACCAGATTCCCATCAACAAAAGTGCAATAGCCAAATGTAGACCTCCGATCATAAAGGCTACCCGCGCAATCTGCATCAAAGTAACTAGAGATATGAAGATGACCATGTCGCTGAAAACGCAAGCCTTTACCAGGAGCCAGTTTGATGTAACAAAGGATCCAATATACGGTAGTGAGATGTGTTGTATGAGGAGCATGCATAAACTAGCTCACCACCCCTACTGCATATGATAGATTAGGTCGAATAATAGTCAGGTGAATAAGACGACCAACCAACCGACGACACATGCCCCAATCTGATAGGGGGTCGCCATCCTCAAGCATTCCAGTTTCAAATAAGAGGTCGAGAGCATATTTTTGTTGTGGTAGGGCAATGCCAGATTTAGATCTAGCCACCTCAATGCCAAGAAAATATCGAAGAGTGCCCAAATCCTTTATTGTAAAGCAAGCTTGAAGGAAGGATTTGAGGCAAGTAATACCCGTAGCATCATCACCACCCAAAACGATGTCATTAACGTAGACTAATAGAACTATAATCCCAGAAGTACATCGACAGATGAAGAGTGAGTGATCTGAATGACTACAAACAAAGCCGAAGTCTAACAATGCACGGCTAAACTAGTCAAACTAGGCTCGAGGGGACTGCTTAAGGCCATAAATAGACTTCTTACGGCGGCATACCTAATGTGAGCCATTGGTTAACGAAAAACCTAGTGGTGGACCATATAGACTTTCTCAGCAGGTCACCTTGTAGTAAGGCATTCTTCACGTCCAACTGGAATAACAGCCAAGACAAATTTGCTACCAAAAGAGATTATCACCCGAACTGAGTTGAGCTTTGCTACAGGTAACAAAGCCTCAAAGTAGTCCACACCATATGTTTGAATGTAGCCCTTGGCTACTAATCGAGCCTTGTATCTGTTAATCGATCCATCTGGGAGGTACTTACTAGAATAAACCCAGTGGCACCCCACGGCCTGCTTGTCCTTAGACAAGGAAACTAGTTCCCAGGTATCGTTCTACTCGAGGGCACGCATTTCTTCCATCATAGCTTGCCTCCTACTGAGGGCCTCCTTGAGAGTACTAGGAACAAAGGAAGCAGAGACCAAGGTAGCAAAGGCCCTAAAGATTGATAAACACTGAAAAGAGATATAATGATTGATAAGACGACGAGCACATGCACGAGTAGACTTACGTAAAGGAATAGGAAGATCATTAGAAGATGGAAGGATCGTACCTGGATCTCCCTGAGAAGTAGATGGTATGATGGGAATCTTGAGTGGTAGGGTATTTCTTTCATCGTTGATACACACACAATGGTTTGAGAGGTTCGGGAGGATGGGAATCTTCATTAAGAGATGGAATCGAAAGAGGAATGGGGTGATTCAACAAAGTCTCCCCTTGACTTGTAAGAGGATCATGTAGTGAATTCCCTTCAGGTGAAAAGTAGGGAATCCTCAAAGAAAGTGACATCCGCTGACACATTTCTTGCGAGTCAGGGGATTGTAGCATTTATAGCCCTTCTGAGATCGAGAATATCCCAGAAATACACATTTTTCCAATCGATGACTGAACTTGTCATTACTACCATCAAGTTTGTGAACAAAACAAGTGCATCTAAAAACTTTGGGGATAATGAAAATTGATGGGGACATCATGCGCACACGCACGCTCCCCTACGCACGTACGCAAGGAGGGGCCCACCATCGATCTAGATCGATGACGACGTCCAGGGAGGGCCTCCTAGTTAAAGGACTGCGTTTTGGTTCGTTGGAGTGAACCTGATAATCATATGAATCCCACCATGGGTTCTCATGATCGTGGCCCACTATTCTAATTAATCTAATACTTTGGGTTTTGCTTATTATTGTTATTAGGAATATCATGGACGGTTTAGATTGCTTTGATTAGTTGTTATTTTTTATTACTTCATCTCCAAGTAATAGGTTGTGCACATGGCGCGAGTTTTAGGGTATCGGGTTTTATTATAAATAGGCACCCCTTATAGTCTTTTTTTCTCAATGAAGATTAATAAAATTGCTGCGTTTTTCTACTCCTCTAAATTCCTGAGTTGTGGAGATTCAATTGGGTGCGAAACCCTCCCTTCATCGAAGGGTTGACTATCGTGGTGCGAAGCCACGCCCATCCCGATTCGCCCTCACCTTCTTCCATCCATATTTCTCTCATCCTACAAGCATTCTATCTGCAAATCCATCAATATTTACATGCGTTTTTCTCTCTACATTAGATTTTCAAAATCTGGCGCTACGGGAGGGCTGAAACTTTGGCGGAGCACCACGCACAAACCGTGCATCGGATCGAGTTGAGATTTGGGGATTTTAGAGTCCATCCCTGGCCGACCAGGACCGAGGTGGCCTTTTTCTGAATAGTGGGCCCCACACACGTGCGGCCGGGATCACACGCACGTGCGTCTGGGCCATGCTGTTGTCCACACATGCGGCACTTCTCTAGTTCGTCTCTCTCTTCTTTTTCACTCCTCTTTCACCAAAAATCCCTAAACCTAACCCTAAATTACTCAAATCCCCAATTTTATGTCCTTTCTTCAACTTTAGGGTGCCCTAAATTGAAATTTCTAAATCCCTTGGATTGGGGAACTATTTCTGTGCATGTGTGGATGAATTTACCCTCCTTCGATTCTTGTTTGGTCTATAATTTTGATTGATTCGGCCCTAGCATGTGTAAGCCTGGATCCGCATAAGATTCCCCTTGATTGAGTGTTTGAACTTTTGTGTGGGATGTGGAATTCTGTGTAATTGTTTCTGAACTAGTGTGATCTAAAGCCTGAAAATCTTGCACATCATACTTGAATTTCATGTCCTACATAAAAAATGCTTTGTCATGAGGATGGAGTATTTCAAAAGAGGATTTATTCTGTAGAATTTGAGATGGAAGTCTATTAATAAGAAAAGCTGCAGTAAGTAAAGCATCGTCCTAGAAACGTTTCGGAACATTCATACCAAGAAGGAGAGCACGAGTAACTTCGAGAAGATGGCGGTTCTTCCTTTTGGCAACACCAATTTTTTTTATTTTTTTTATTTTTTTTATTTTTTTTATTTTTTTTTTGTGGAGTCCTTGGGCAAGAAGTCTGAGATAGTATACCATGATCCCGCAAAAAAACCAAGAAGGATTTCGATATATATTTGTCGTTGTTGTCAAATCGAAGAATTTTAATAGAACATTGGAATTGACTAATAACTTCGTTATAAAAGGCCTTGAATATATCAAACACTTCATGTTTAAACTTCATAAGATAGATCCATATCATTCGAGAATGGTCATCAATGAAAGATACAAAATATTTGTAACCAAAGGTAGAATCAATAGATGTCGGACCCCAAACAATAGAATGAACTAGTTCAAAAGGTCTAGGTTTCTGTCCAGTTGAACTAGGAGGAAACACAGTTCTATGATGCTTACAAAATTCATATGTATCACAACATAGAGGTTCAAGAACATTAATAGAAGGAAAGATAAGCTTTAGTCTTAATAAAGATGGATATCCTAAACGACAATGCCATCTAGATACAGAGTCTCTAAGGACAAAAGGCTCATAGGACTTGCATGAGTATCATCGAGAAGGTAGACCCCGGCACATTCACGGCCCCACCAATCATCCACTTCGTTTAGAGGTTTTGAAAGACACAATGAGAAGGGAAGAATATTATAGAGCAATTTAATGACTTGGTAAGAGAGCTAACAGACAACAGGTTCAATGGAAAAGAAGGAACATGTAGAATAGAAGATAACTGCATGGAGGGATAGAGGGTAATGGACCCAGTCCCGGAGATGCAAGATCAATTACCATCTACAACTATAACAAAGCTCGGTTGACTAGAAGTTTGATAAGAGTCAAAGAGGTGGAGCTTACCGGTCATGTGAGATGTAGCCCCAGAGTCAATGGCCTGGGAGAGAGACGAAGAGGACACGTGGAGAGTAGTACCTGACTAGGCCAAGCTAGCATTGGAAGTAAATCTCGCGTCTCAATTAGGACAATGCATCAAAGCATCATACGCCTCCCCGGATAGAATGACAGAATCACCTGAAGCAAACATGTCGTAGGATAATGCTAAAGGCATCGAACGAGTCTTCTCATAATCGGATTACACTGGACTAGTCATACAAGCACCTTCCCACAAAGGTCGGCTAACAATTTCCCAACATTGATCAATTATATGATTAGTACCACCACAATGGGTGTAAGAACGGGAGAATCATCACGGCCACGGCCACGGCCACGTCCACCAAAAGTATGGTTACCACGACCACTTGTATCATGAGCTCGACCCCTACCTCGACCACCCTAACCAAGAGAAGGACGATCTATAGCCATGTATGCAGATTTATCGATGTCCATAGGAATAGCAAGAAACAAACATCAACTCTCTGAACAAGAGCATAAACCATTGGAAGTGAAGAAAGAGGCTCCATAGCTAAGATCTGACGGCGCACACTTCAGTATTCTAGATTTAATCCAGAGAGGAATTGCATAATTCGAGTCTCTTCACATTGTTGCCGAATGAGTTCATGGTCTTGAGTACAATGAGAAGGAAGAGGGTGGTACATATCTAGCTCATCTCACATACCACCTAAAATAGTGAAATACTCCTTCAGGCTTCTAGCATCTTGTTGAAGCTTACATACATCCAAGATCAGCTTATATACTTTGGATGTATTGCGATCTTCTAAATACATGTCCCAGATAGTATCCCATATATTTTTAGCTAATGATAAAAACATAAGAGAGTTGCTAATTGTAGCCTCCAAGTTGTTTAGAAGCCAGGCCACGACTTGATAATTTTCTTTGGTCCAGGTTTTGAAACGCTCATCTGTAGAGTCGGGAGGATCATCCAAGATATACAAAAGTCTCTCTTCCACCTAAAAATAACTTGACCGATTGGGCCCATTGTAGATAATTGTTCCCATTTAACTTGACAATGGTTATCAATAGGGTGTGAGACTCGGCAGGCCCCATAACAACTCTATAAGGGAGCTTATCCTCCATATTGGAGTAATAGAGAAAGTTGATGATGACCGGATATATAAACAAAAATCAATCAAGCAATCCACAATAGGACAGCATATACACCCAACTTGTTGTGTATCGTATATGGCCCAACTACTCAGAAATCTGAAATCTTCATAGACTAGACATGAATCTCAACGGAGATAGGGCAAAACAAGGCCTGATGTATGCTAGGCACATGGAATCCCACAAATAACCAAACCCCCGTCATTTTCTTCAAAAAATTACCCAAAAACGGTGGAACCACACATGGATAACCTCAAGAACTTGCTAAAACTCCAATGATTGAGTAAAACTCATGTATGAATGGTCAATAATCCGACCAACCATATGGAGAAATTTCTCAGAAAAATCCTTTCGATTGGGAGAAACGACCAAAAAAAAAAAAAAAAACTCGAAAAGGGGCCGTTTCCAAAACATACCTTATGGGCCTCGAAACACACCTTAAACGATTCCAGAAAAATCCACAAAAATCATCATTAATCTTCTAAAATCAAGATCTATCAACCCATACCCTTTTTGGACCACAAATCCATACGAATAGTACAATTGTTGATGTCAGCCGTACGGACGCTGACATCAGCAGTCTCCAATGGTTCCGATCAAACACTCAATCAAAAAGGGATGCTATGATACCAAGAAGTTGAAGGTTGCAAGAGAATGAGAGAGTAGGAAAAAGAAGGGAGAAAGAGACACGCAAAGGGGAAGAAAAAGGCTAGGGTCTTGTGTGTTGTATTCTCTCTACAACACCCTACTTAACATATATTGAAAAAAGGATATGGTACACAGCAAGGTATACAGACTATGCGCGCGCGCGCACACACACACACACTCAATAACATGTTCTTTTTTTAGTATTCAAGATTCTGAAGACACTATGGGATGATTGCTTAGCTCATGATTGTTTTTCTTAATCTATCACATTTGTCAACCTTGTTATATGGGCCATATGGTCAAGAGAGGAATTGAACTTTTTTTTTTTTTAATGAGCAAGGGATTGAACTTAAATTGAAGGAAAAAGGTATACAGACTAATTGTAGATTCACCAATCCCAGTCAATTGCCACAAGTAGAGAAGACACTCTCCAATAACAGACAGCAAAATTAATTTCTAGCAGTTTGCTAGTTTATTCAACTCTAAACAAAAGAAAGAACACCGTCCTATAGAATGAAGGATTGAACTATTGGTCTTCTATGGCATGTTCATGGGAAATATCACATAAATATAGGGAATGACATGACAATATGTCGGCTGATAGAGAGGCCCCATCAATTAGCATTACATAGAAGAAATAAATTATAGACACCAAGGGCCCATTTGGTTTTCCAATTACAATGGTAAATTGTTGTAAATGGGTAATGATTATTTTACTCTTGTAAGTGTGTGGTGACATCACTTACATTTGACTCCAATGATGATTTTGCTACGTTGTTAAGGAATCACTGTGAAAATGGTAGTTTTATAATGTGAAAATATGATTATCACGATTTACTTTACGTACTTCCTTTACATGTGTATTTGACTCTCGATTTACAAGCCATAATTCATATTTAAATAAACACCTAGAAATGGTAATGACAGCTCATTTACTTCGCATTTCATAGGAAATTGAAAAACCAAACAAGCCCTAATTCATTAGATCATCTCTTCATAGATAAACTTGGGATTTGCGATCCCAAGTAAGATCGATGATAATATCATTGATATCTTGTAAAAACTGTATTCTAGTAAGACATCGTATCACACAAGTGGGAAAACATCAACCAATATCATTGACATTTTGAAAACTGCATTCTGGTGGGGAAGTCCACCCCATTCAATGGTCACTTCGATCACTTCTAACTTCAATTACCAGTCCCTTTTCAAGGAATGAGGAAAATTCCATTATCTAGTATTTCATCCTTTGGAAGCAAAACTCCCCAAATAGATATTAAGATCTCAAATTTCTCAATGAATTATAGCAAATTTTAGTTTTGATCAAATCCTCAACATGTTAACTATTTACTAGTATTAAACATAGATTTGGATTATAAAATCATCATTCTCTGTCATATGTTTACTAGACATTTTTAGCAATTGAAAATCCAAATCATGCAATTAACCTAACTGAAAAAGTGAAAAGAAAAGAAAAGAAAAAAAAATAAAATAAAAAAATGTTAACAACAATTCTCTAAAATAAACTACATTTGAAGTTCAAACATAAAATTTCAATCTATTAACTGGTTACAAAGCAAACTAGAAGAAACACAAAAAGCAATCAACATGAGAGAATTATCAAGAGCCTCTTGGTGTACCAATTTGACATCATAGAGGAGAGCCGCTTAGAATGTAAACCTTTCGGCTAGAAACTTTGAACCCTACATCTGACGCTGTGAGCCCAAGTCGCTTAAATAAGGTAACAATTGAAAAAATAAGTTCTGCTTCAGCCTATCATCCAAGGAAAATACAGGTTAGTGACCTACACAACAAACTGATAAAGAATGTGAATTTATAAACCAACGCAAAATGAAAGTAGACATTGACAAGAAGTGTGTGCATCTATCGATCCACTCGGGGCAGGAATATTCACGAATATAACATATACCTAGTGCAAGCTACTATATAAGGCCCAAAAGAAAGAATTCTCTACCAGAGAGAACATGAATAATTCACTTACACTTTACCATGTGTTAAGAAGTTGAGAATATTTTGCCACATTGGGCTCTATGTTATTTGGCAAAGGACAAGCAAATATCTTCCATTTGCCATTCATCTCTAATAATGTCATCTTATCGTCTGACACAAACTGGACAAACAAAAGGCATATTAACCAATTTGATGCTTTTAAGGAAAGACAGACTAACACCTATCTGTTACAAAATAACCCCCTTCCATTTCGGCATTCATGTCTAATAATGTCATCTTATCATCTGACACAAACTGAACAAAAGGCATGTTAACCAATCTGATACTTTTAAGGGATATGGTACCCCCATCCAAAATGACTGGGTACCAGAGGTATAGAATAACCTAATTCCTGTCTATTTGTTTAAGGGATCTAGAAAGTAACTTCATGTAAGATTCAAGGTTGAATGAGTATTGATGATAGATTTTCAAAACATCTATCTCCACGAGCACACATTTAAATGCACAGGCCCAGACAGTTCAAAGGGTGTCAATATACAGGCATGGTTTAACATGTTTTTATGCAATAGTGGCTAGAGGAAGGAGCAGGAGGATTGGAAGCAGACACAGAGAGGGCACTTTACTAAGTTTGAGTTTCCTGTGTGTGTGATGAACAAACATAGAGAGAGAGAGAGAGAGAGGTGGGCCAATGTTTTGAGCATGAGAGAAACGTGGCTATAAAAGAACAGAAAATGCTTTGAGTGTGAGAGAAACGTGGCTAGAAAAGAACAGAAAATGATGAGGCATCATCCAGACAAATAGACAAAAATAGCCCCCAAAAAAAAAAAAGCAACTCATGCTAAACAAGGAAACAAGGTGAAAACATATCGACCCGAAAATAATTAGGAAACATCCCAACCTATATCAGCCCATCCATTACAGATATCCAAAACAGACGGGCACCTGAAGTCTAGAAGAACTGAAACCACCCACTTGGAAACCAAGAACTGAATTCTTAACCATTTAATCACAACAACTTTGGCCATAAAAAATTCTGTTGTTCATTTCTTCCAAATTCCCCACAAAATAATGAACAGAACCATCTTCCACAGGGAGGATCCACTGGAGGGAAAGGCCCTTCTCCCACTTGAGAAACAAGTCCAGAACACTGCCATTGATGACCCAAGAACTCACAAAGAGAGACAAGAGAGCTCTAAACTTCCTCAGCAACCAAGGACTGGATGAAAAAAATGGTTAACTGATTCTTCATTCTCCCTGCAAAGAATGCACATATTGGGAAATGCCATGGCAAGAGGGGAGGAAGAACTGTTAGAAGTCACCATCGGCTTAAAGAAGGATCTGGAAGAGAACCTGCAATTCTTCGACCATTTCCAAAATTTGTAATCATCAAATTTTGGATCAAAGCATGTATTGTACAACTTATCCAGAAGTCTGAAAAGAGCTGCTATTTCCTCTACATAAAGGCTCCTTCTGATCAAGATGTTCCACACTACCAAATTATCATTTGGTGCCTGGCACTCTAACACCATGACATCATGATTCGAGGCTCCAGCAAATAGAGAGGGAAAAACTTCTGCCAAAGGGAGGTTGTCGATACAAATATTGCGCCTTAATCATTTTCATAGCCTATGAAAACCAAATGCTGCTCTTAAAAACCTTTCCCACCTTGTGAATCAGATGCTTTCCATTTCATTGTCTTCCAACAAAGGCTCCTTCTGATCAAGATGTTCCACACTACCAAATTATCATTTGGTGCCTGGCACTCTAACACCATGACATCATGATTCGAGGCTCCAGCAAATAGAGAGGGAAAAACTTCTGCCAAAGGGAGGTTGTCAATCCAAATATTGCGCCTTAATCATTTTTCATAGCCTATGAAAACCAAATGCTGCTCTTAAAAACCTTTCCCACCTTGTGAATCAGATGCTTTCCATTTCATTGTCTTCCAACAAAGGTGCTATTAGCCTTTCCAAATGTCCGACCCTTCACTAATAAAAAGGGATAAAATGACCTTCAGGGGTACTAAATGAAATAAGATTTCGAGTTTCCCTCAAGGAAAGAGGAAACATCTAAACTATGCATAGTACGTGAGGTCTAAAGTATCGTCCAAACTTAATGCAGGGGCATTTTCACACTGGGCTCAAGTGGGGTCGCCTATGGGATGCAGGGGCACACTCGGGGTGGGCGGAGCTATTAAGGGTCAAATATTGCATAGTATCCCCCATTTATATCTTGGTTTTATGAACATGATAATGCTTAATGTTCTATTTTACTCATGTTTGTGTTGCAAGGTGAATTTAAGAGTTTGGATTGAAAAGGGTGCTAAAAGCATGGATTCGATGCTCAAGAATCACCAAGGCAAGGGATGGATCTTAGGAGACCAAGATTGAAGAATTCACATGCCAAAGATCCAAGAAAACCAAATGATGAATGAAGAGAATCAAAGATTTGAAATGAAGAAAATGAATCCTGAAATCATCCTGAAAAAGAATATTCTGAAACTCTGGGTCATTTTGTGAAATTGCGCAAAGTAAAGTCTATTTTAGAAAACTGCAAACTGCGTAAATTTGAGACGGTTTCTAGAGTTTTCCAACTAGGTGCAAAAGTTGGAGTTCCACAACTATAAATAAGACTCCCTAAGATGTTCTTAAGCATCTTCTAGGGTTTAAGGAGTGGAGCAAAAGGGTGGAGAAGCCATCGCCAAGAGTTTTTATTCTTCTTCCTTAGTTGTTTTCATGTTTTTCTTAAGAGACTTTGGTCCCATCATGTCTATGATTGGCTAAACCGCTTAACTAGGGCTAAGAGGTGAAGCTTGTAGCATGATGGGATGTTTCTATTACTTTAATTCATGTTTATGTTGAACTCCGTGGATTCTAATTTGATATTTAAGGAATACTTTCAGTTTTTAATGGTTAATTGTGACTCAAATTACAGTAGATCTGCAATAGCTTTGAGTATCTTCTTTTTCTGATTTGAGATTGTGAAATTAGTAAATCCTGTTGTTCACCATCGTCACTTGGGCATGGTAGGGTGATGGAATCCTTCCTAATCTTCACAATTCTCCTGCTTTGAGATTATGGGATTGGTAAATCCTGTTGTTTGTCATTGTCTCCTGGGCATGGTTTGGTGGGGGAATCCCTGCCACTTATCATAGTTCTCCTTCATTGAGAATTAGGTTAATGGAAGTTCAGATTTGGTTTTATTGATATATTTTCCAATTGGATAGGAAAGGACTCCAATTCTAATTGCGTTACTTGAATCAAGCAAGAGGGCTCCTTGATCACTACAAGTGGATCCTTGGCACCCTAGTTCCCACCTTTAAATTCTTAGTTTTAATTACTCTATTCGCAATTACTCTCTCAAATACTTCAGAATTAGTTTCACATCTTCTTCTAGTTCTACTTCTAGTTAATTTCAGAAACGTACAAGTTTCAATCCGTGGATTCGACCTCGGTCTTATCGAGATTATTACTACATTGCGACCCTACACTTGGGGTTGTGAACAGGGGCCCATGAGGGAGGTCTCGTGTTTGAGACTCCTCACAGGGGGTGATTAATGCGCATTTTACACCGGGCTCCTGTGGGACGCGGGGACACACTCAGGGTGGGCGGCCCGTGTGAGGCGGTACCCATGTGATTTGGGGCCCACGAGGGGGGTTCGGCCGAGATCCTAACTCATGAGATGTGGGGCCTGGGCTATGAGATAAAGGGATTAATTCGTCATGCTCTAACAGTTCGAGCTTTTAGAGCAAGTGGTTAATTGTCCTACATCAAATGGGTATCAGAGAGGGAGGTCTTGTGTTCGAGACTCCTCACCAGGGGTGATTAATGCAGGGGCATTTTCACACCGGGCTCGAGTGGAGTCGCCTATGGGATGCAGGAGCACACTCGGGGTGGGCGGGGCCCACGGGGGAGGTCTCGTGTTCGAGACTCCTTACCGAGGGTAATTAATGCGCATTTCACACCAGGCTCAAGTGGGGTAGCCTGTGGGATCCCGGGACACACTCGGGGTGGGCAGCCCATGTGAGGCGGTACCCATGTGATTTGGGGCCCACGAGGGGGGTTCGACTGAGGTCCTAACCCATGAGATGTGGGGCCTGGGCTATGAGATAAAGGGATTAATTCGTCATGCTCTAACAGTTTGAGCTTTTACAACAAGTGGTTAATTGTCCTGCATCAAAACTGGTGCGTAGTGCCCAATATGTGCTGGTATCATGCATGAATGATACAACTGTGCCAGCCCATATTGGCCAAAACAGCCCGACTGATGTAGGGACATGTGATGACTAAATCCTATATGCATGTATAATCAGGTTAAAGAATGTTCAAATAAATACACCAATTAACTAACCATTTCCAGTCAAAGAGATTAGGTAAACTTCAAAACAAAGATGAAGTCATTCTGTCAGGATCATGCCCCTAAGTATAAAATCGCGTAAACAGTAAAAAGGGAGGACCTAGGGATATGAGAATATCCCGGATCTAGCATAAGTTAGTCCACAGTCAAGTTTGAATCTGATTCTACTGACTAACCATCCCTCTTTTCCGTTCAAACTAGAAAGGGAATATTCAGAGAGGAATGAAAGGGGTGAAGAATGAAGGGTTTGAGATGAAGAAAGTACAGGTCCTTTTGTCGTCAAAAGAAAAGGAAGATGATTCTTACCTTTTCCTGCACCTCGAAGATTTAGAAAGAAGGAAACCTAAAATCGGGGTGAAATCATCAACACCTAAGGGTCAATCCTGAAACTCTAATCTCTTGAATACAGAGGAAGAAAAGAGACGAATTTTTATTCATTCAATAATAACAAAAATAGGGTTTCTCACAATGTATTTGTAAGCTATAGAAAAAGTAGGAAGTGCACTAAAGCCCCCTGGAAACAAGAAAAATAATAAAAAGACAAAAAATAAAGAAAGTTCCAATAAAGCCCCTGAAACAAGAAGAAAGAACAAAAAAGTCTAAAACCAAAACACTTGTGTGGTAGGGTGTGAAATCCGACCCATGGATCAATGGTCGAGGTGCAGTTATGCCGCTCCTGCACTCGTAGCGCGTCAGAAAGTGGGTTCGATGGACCCAGCGTCCATCCACATTAACTCCTCCGCTCTAGTACTCTGTCGGCGACACCTCCTCTCGTACACTCTAAAGGGTGCACCACTAATGTCCGCATCAATTCTCCCCGAGTAGGAAGAATTCGCCACCGGCGAAAGTGAACTCCTGTACCTCTCGAGCAAATCAGGGTCGATGGGCTGCAACTCTGCCTCTGTGATCTAAGAGTTATATATAATGGGTTTGTTACTCCATTTGACTAGGAATTTCTAGAAACTCCCAGAGCAAGTGGAAATCGCCTTGAAGTCCAAAATTTCCTCGATCTCATCTCTTCTCGGTGCAGGTGGAAGAGAAGGTAAGATGGGTACAGGAAGATCAGGTTGTGGCCAAGGTCCATATATAGGGGGGTCTGGGAAGAAACAGGGGAACCAGTGGATAGAGGTAATAGCTCGTGAAAGGGAACTAGATCTTCCACATTAAATGTGGAACTGATGCCCGTGGTAGCAAGGATATCAATAACATAAGAATTAGACCCCAACCTTTTCACAATTTTATGTGGGCCTATGGTACGGGCATGAAGCTTCTTCACGGATCTAGGTGGAAACCGATCAGACCTAATACGAACCATGACGTCATCTCCAGGTTGAAATTCCTTAAATCTCCTGTGAGTGTCAGCAGAAAGTTTATAATGTTCATTACTTGAATTAATCTTCCTCTTGATCTCACAATGCAATGCATGTATATGCTGGGCGAAGGACTCTCCTAACTCTGACGGACGCTGTGGGGTAGCCATGGGGATCAAATCTATGGGGGCTCGGGGTCTAAGACCTGAAACAATTTCAAACGAGCTCATTCCTGTGGACCTGTTCACTAAAGAATTATATGCGAACTCTGATGTGGGAAGAACAGTGTCCCAGGTCCTGTGGTGGTCTCCAACCAGACATATTAACAAATTTCCTAGGCTACGGTTCACTACCTCTGTTTGACCATCTGACCGGGGATGATATGCTGAAGAAAATTTGAGCCTCGTACCCAAAAGATGCCAGAGAGTCTTCCAAAAATAACCAGTGAACCTAGTATCTCTGTCAGACACGATGGATCTAGGTACTCCATGGAGTCGCACAACCTCCTGAAAGAATAACTTAGCGACGCGGGAGGCATCTAAGGTCTTATAATAGGGTTTCTTACAACGTATTTATAAGCTATGGAAAAAGTAAAAGTGCACTAAAGCCCCTAGAAACAAGAAAAATAACAAAAAGACGGAAAATAAAAAAAGTTACAATGAAGCCCTTGAAATAAGAAAAAAGAACAAAAAAGTCTAAAACTAAAACACCCGTGTGGTAGGGTGTGAAATCCGATCCATGGATCTATGGTCGGGGTGTGGTCATGTCACTCCTGCTCTCGTAGCGCGTCAGAAAGTAGGTCCGATGGACCCAGCGTCCATCCACATCAACTCCACCGCTCTGGTATTCTGTCGGCAACGCCTCCTCCTCTGGTACACTCTAAAGGGTGCACCACTAATGTCCGCATCACCGACATAGGGCAATACGGGGAGATACAAGGCTGGTGAACGAAACGATATCCAACATAGGTTTAATCCTTGAACTGATGTGCACATACAGCTAGCCCATCTTTGAAACAGAAGTAGGGAGATGAATTACCAAAAGTTACTTCACTGAAAACAATGCCAAGAACTCTCACAGACTTGCTAACCAAATCTTCAGGTTGCTAGTAAAGATATATAGAGAAAATGCTATGCCACATTCATCAATTTTCCACCTTGGATTAAGCATAGAGTACTCAAAATAAATAGAAAACCATATCCACCAAAATCTTGGTAAGATGTTCCACCTTTATCTTATTCAATAACATTTAAGATGATCCTAAGGCTATAGAATTTGTATCCGAACCATAGTTCGCTAAGGTGGGTCGACCCAGGACATGCCTGAGTCTACTCGACCAAATCACAAACTGGGTGACTGGGTGGAGTGGCACCCTGATCCATCTGACTTGGGCCTGACTCACCGCAATCACATGCGGGTCCTTGACCCATCTAGGTGTGAATGACTTGCTTGGGTTGAAAGAAAAAACTGAAAAATCAAAAGAGTCTATTCAAATTTCAAAGGTAACGCTGAATCTGCACCTTAAAGAGGTCGGATCCTCTACAGGGTGTTTAGGTTAAGTTTATGCTAAAACAGGGTTTGTGTGGCCCACGTTGGTGTTTGAAGTAAATCCAATCCGTCCGTAAGGTAAGATCCTTCATGTTCACCCTATAAACCAAAAATCAGACCATCTGAAAATTACGATGGGTCACACACAGCGAACAGTTGGAATCGGGCAGCCCACCATTAATTCTTTCTAGATTGTGTGTGGGGCCCAAGTGTTGCATACATGCCATCAAATCTGTTAATAAGATGTAAAAAACCATGCTGAATGGAAACCCCAAAAATCAACCATTACAAAACTCAAGTGGGCCACACCAGGTGATTTTAGAGGTTTTAGGCATGATTCCACATTTGTGGCCCACACAAATTTAGATGGTCCAGATTTTTGGGATACAAGAATAATGCGAGAGGGCTCACATATTGGATGGGTTGGATCCCATGTACACATCAAGGTAGGCCCCACACATTCCCTTTAGAATAAACTTATTCTACAAACGCTATAGAGGAACCGGACTTTTCCAAGTCCCCATTGCATAAAGGAAAGCATGAGTGGTGGGAAAGGAGCTCCTTTTCCTCTGTAGGAATTGTGGACCAAGCGAGTGTTGCAAACCACTGGGGCCCACATATTGAGCGGCCAAATGATCGGATCTGTCCATTTTGTGGACTCTGTGCTATATAGGCCACCACAAGAAACTTAAGTTGTAGTGATGATTGTAACCCTCTGTTAAAGGTTATAATTGTGGGCCTATGGCCCACTTGGATTTGGTTATCAGCCTACGGCTCGCTTATTTTCAATCATTTTAGTCTTTGGACATACTAATCATTGTATTTAATGTGGCAAGGGCAATTTTTCCATTTTTGTTTTCAATACTTAAATATAAACAATAGAATGGTAGGGGCGTGCAACCCTAACCAAAACCTTTTCTTCTCTCATATTTATTCTATCACTCTCTTCTTTTCTCTTTTCTTCTTCTTTTTTCATCTCTACACATACTACATGGTATCAAAGCCCACGCCCGATTAGACGTGGTTTGAGCCCCATGATCCTCTCCATTCCACCCCAAGTTGTCGGATCTAGCTTTGGGATCTTCCAGAAACGTAAGGGTCTGATCGGGCCTTAAGTGATGTAGGATGGAATGATGTAACCTAATATGATGCCATGAAATTAAAAGACATTAACTAGAGCAATGGAACGACAAAATAAAGTTAATTTACCATAAATTCAGAAATTTCATATTCATGACATGTCCAAAGTCAAGTCTATGACAGTCCTGCAATGCGAATCTCATAAATTATTGATTAACCAAGACCTATGGGTTAAATCTGAATTCAATGAAAATCATGTGTCTTGTAAGATTTTTTACGTGTTAGGGTTGTTTAAAGGCTAGGGCATATGGGAAATGGGTTTGGGGTATCTAGGCTTGAATTAGGGTTTGGAACATTAGGGTTGAGGTTTTGGGAGGTTTCGGGTTGGGATTTCAGATTTTAGGTTAAGGATTTTAGGACTTAGGGTATCTAGAATTGGGAATATGGGTTTCAAGTTGTGAGAATTAGGGATTTATAATTTGGACAAGAGATTTTAGAATTTGAAAATTTTAGGGTTAGGATTTTGGGGAGATTAGGATTAGGGTTTTAGAGATTTAAGATTAGGAATTTAGGGTTTTACGAACTAGTGTTTTGAAAACTAGGTTTGGATGGATTAGGGGTTGTAGAAAGAAGAAGAATGTAGGTTTAAAAGAGAGAGAGAGAAAGAGAGAGAGAGAGAGAGAGAGAGAGAGAGAGGAAGAAAGAAGAAAAGAAGAAGATGAGAGAAGATGATACCTTGTTGAGAAGAGAGAAAAGTAGAAAAGATAACTAGAGAATCGCTCCCCGTGGTTTCGCACCACTAATCTATTCACAGGATGAAATCTTTCTCAATCTCAAAGCAAAAGGAAAGAAATCTCTTTCATTCATAACATGCATATTGGTTAGGGTGGGGATGTCCAACCCTTCATAGTCTTAGAAAAGATGTTTTACAAAAAGACTCTCAAATAAGATTCTCAACATAAAGATGCTTAATGAATTAAAAGTTGTTCCTAACTCCCTAATCTCAACACGAATATGAGCTATACCAAAAATAACGAAAAATGTAAGCAAACTAAACAACTAAACTATTTCATGTCCCATGAGGGTCCACAATCAAGATGTTCGATGGTGATGATCCAACGGTCCGATCATCGTGTCCACTCGATCCAACAATCCAATGTGTCCATCAAGCTCCTATATGCAGCCCACATGCATCTTCCTAATATGCGGTCTTCAAAGATGCACGAACACGCACGTGAGGTCTCCAACGTGACTAGAAATGTGAATTGGGTCAAGTGGGCCCCATGTAATGGTCGTCTAGCCATAAGGAGATTGGCTCAACCCTCCTCTGGTATGTTGCTCGGATGTCCTCATTATTAAGGGAAAGCACGTTGTTGTTCTTTTTGTGCGGAAAACATGTTTTATGTGTCATTCTTCGAGTAGAAGGAAATGCTCACAAGGAGTGTAGATGCCTTGCCAAATAATGAAGGCTTGCTGATTTTTTACAGGGTAATGCTTAAAGTTGTTCGTTTATGTTAGTTGCATTGTGTAGATGCAGTTTTTTATTGAAGATTCTTACCCTTAAAGTCGTGCGCAATGTGGGAATGTTTTTTGCATGGATTAAAGTTAGTCTAGACCAGAAATCTTTGTATTATGTGGTTTTGAACGTGTAGTTATGTGTGGATCTTCCTATAAGATCATCGTTCTTCCTTGGCCTCAAATTAAGTTAATTGTGGAATGTCAATGGACCCCAAAAGTGTGGTTGGTCGTTTTTTTCTTAACAGTAAAAGTGTGGTTGGTAGTTTCTCATCTCTTGGGGAATTGCAAGGACCCTCCTTCAATGCGTCAATAACCTCTATAAAGTTGAATGGGAATAATTATCTTCTATGGGCCAAGTCTATCGAGGTATTCCTCTTAACCCACGAAAAAGATCAATTCCTCGTGGATCCTAAACCGGTGGAATCTGACCCTAAATACAAACAATTGATGCGAGAGGATGCATAGATTCGATCGTGGTTGTGGAATAGTATGGAATCTAAAGTAAGCTCTAATCTAGTGTTCTTAAACACAACAAAAGATGTATGGGACACTATGATGAGGATGTACTTCTCGGAACAAAAATATTTCTCGTGCATATCAATTATACGAGGAGATCTTTTCTCTAATCTGGAGAGTACTTCGCAAAATTGCCCCTACTACATTAAATACAATGACTAGTATGTCCAAAGACTAAAAACACTAAAAAATAAACCAAATCCAAGTAGGTCGTAGGCCCACACCATAACCTTTTATAGAGAATGTTAGCGTATAGTTTTTTAATGTTAGTGCATGTGCACACTTTCCTCTTCTCCTGCAGTGTACTATATGCTCTATTATAATAAAATATTGTGTTAGGGTGTGTTGAGCCTAATACAACATCTTTCCCAAAATTCTCATCTTTCTTCTCCTCTCTTACTCTTCTCCTCTTTTATTCACACTGCAATCATCAAACCATTCTATACTTGGTATCGGAGCATAGCTCCAAGCATTCCACATCCAACAGGTTGAGAGGCGACACATCACCTTGCTGACGTTAGCGTTGTACAGACACATGGACTCCATTTGAGCTAAAAGTTTAGGGGTTCGATAGATCTTGATTTTAGAAGATTTTTCATGATCTTTTTCAGAATTTTTGAGACCTCCTTTCATAGTGTTTTGGGCGAAATAGAGAAATTCAAAAATCGGGCCCATCTTCCATTTTTCTTTGATCTACCTCAAATCGGAAAGCTTTTCTTTGGTTTCTTTGCTCAAGATGGACTGAAATCTTCCTCTCAAACTACTCATGGTGGATTTTTTACCTAAGATTCATGTTTGAGAGGGTTTTAACCTCAAATGGTCGTGTGGCTGGGCCGTTTTTCACTCGGATGGGCCAGTTTCATGTTATTTTGGATGATTGCTATTTGTTTAAGGTTTATCTCTTATTCCTTTGAAGGATTGAGTGAGATAGAGTTGTTTGAATCAATCCTTACTTGGAGTCTCCTATGGTTGACAAAGGGCCCTCATCTATTGGCATGGGGTCTCTTGAATCCAACCCCTTGCAGATTACCTCTACTAAGTTGAATGGTGACAACTATCTTCAATGGGCACAATTTGTAAAAGTGTTCTTAGGAGCCCATGAGAGGTTGTATATTTTGGATGATCCTCCAAGCTCTACAGATGCTACCTACGAGTCTTGGACAAAAAGAGAATTATTAAGTTATTGCATAGTTGTTGAATAGTATGGATTCCTCAATTAGCCACTCAGTGATGTTTTTATCCTCGGCTAAAGGCATTTGGGATACGCTTCATGATATGTTCTCGGAGTCTCAGAAATTTTCACGGGTATTCCAGCTTATTCAAGAAATTGGTCGATTCCAACAAAACTCAAGATCATGAAAAGATTACTATTCGACGCTTCGGGGCATGTAGGATGAGTTGGACTTGTATCAGCCCCTTCCTTCCAAATGTACAGAGGATCATGAACATACCCATAAGCAGCGGGATGATACTCGTATCATGCAGTTCCTAGCTGGGTAGAATTTCGATTATCTTCATGTTCGAGATCAGGTTATTATGCAGGATTCTCTTCCCCCATTGACTACAGTCTACATCATGTGTCAACATGCTACTGTCTCTGCTCTTCCTTCTCATTCATTTGTACCACCAAAGCGTTCGGCACATCTTGCTGGCGATCAATCCTCTCTTGGCCTTCGGGTACCATCCTTGAGTTCAGGGCGCATTTCTGGTTATGGTGGTCGTGTTAGAGGCCGCGAGGGAAATCACAGTCGTGGCGATCATAATCTTCGTAGTCATGGTGGACGTGGACGAGAACGTGATGGTTCCCGTATTTGTTCGCATTGTGGTGGAACTAATCACACTGTTGATTATTGTTGGCAGATCAATGGTCGTCCTGTGTATGTTGTTGCTTCTATTGCATCCACAGTTTCTCCTGAGAGAGTCTTCCACCCCGACCGCTGAGCAGTCTACTTCAGGGGAGTCTCTCATCATTTCTATGGCTGCATATGATGCCCTTATATGGTTTCACGTTCGTGATATTCCTGAGCCATCTCACACAGCTTCGGCCCAGTCAAGTACTGCTCTTCTTACGTCATCCTCTCCTACCTCCTGGGTCATAGACTCTGAAGCTTCCTCCCATATGACTGGTTAAGTCTCAATTATTTTCCTCTTGTTCTCCTTCTCCCCACACTCAGTATGTTACAGTCGCAGATGGAACCCAAACTCCCATCTTTGAGATTGGTTCCATCCCTCTTTCTTCTTCCTTGTCTTTGTCCTCAGTCTTGCATGTTCCTCATTTTCCATTAAACTTATTGTTTGTTAGCTCCCTTACTAAATCATTAAATTGTTCTATTACCTTCTTCCCTTCTTATCGTTTGCTCCAGGACCTACATACGAAGAGAGTGATTGGTGAGGGGCATGAGTGAGGAGGCATTTATCTTCTCGATGATACACCCGTTGCCGCTTCTAGTACCCTTTCTTTGGGTCGAGAGTCCATGACATAGTGGCACTGTCGCTTAGGTCACCCATCCATAGCTAGATTGAGAATTTCGTTTCCCTCATCTGTCATTAAACCGTTATGCTGTGATATTTGTGAATTGTCTAAACATCATCATGTTACGTTTCCTCCTAGCTCTTCTGGGAGGAAATCTCAACCTTTTGTTCTGGTTCACTCGGATGTCTGGGGACCAGATCCAGCTACCTCTACTTTTGGATTTAGATATTTTGTTACCTTCATTGATGATTATTCACGCATGACTTGGATTTATCTTTTGAAATCTAAAAGTGGAAGTATTTGATGCATTTAAAGTGTTTTATCATGAAGTGCGCACTCAATTTCAATGTTCCATCAAAACCCTCCACTCTGATAATGGGGGGAATACATGTCTACTGCCTTTCTGTCCTTCTTGCAGGAACATGGTATTTTGTCTAGGACGTCGTGTGCTCACACACCTCAACAAAATGGTATCACAGAACGAAAGAATCGTCATCTTCTTGAAGTTGCTCACGCCCTTCTTCTTGGTATACACCTACCTAAACATTTTTGGGGTGATGCTCTTCTAATTGCTACTTTTCTTATTAATCGTATACCCTCAGGTATCTTGTCTTACAAATCTTCATTTACTATATTATATCCTCATGATAATCCATTTCCTCTACCACCTAAAGTTCTATGTTGCACATGCTTTGTTCAAATTTTGGATGGAAGTAACGATAAACTTAGCCCCAGGACAATTAAATGTGTTTTCTTAGGGTATACTCGGAGTCAGAAATAGTATAAATGTTTTGACCCATTGACTTGCAAGAAATATATCTCTGTCGATGTAACCTTCTTTGAGGATATTTCTTTTGTCTCAACTCCAGGCCGATCCATATGTGATCCTCTTGCGAGTCAGGGGGCGTATGACTCTTATCCTCTTCCTCTTTCCACTTGTGATCACAGGGAAACTCCTCTCCCCTCCGTTCAACATCCTGTGTGTGATTTAGGTGACCCTAAGCCTCTGCGGGTGTATCATCATCGAGATAAATCTTCACATGTTCAGACATCCACCCTTCTGCACACTTTGAATGTTGGCTCAAGTGACTCTCCGACCTCGAGTTTAGATCTCCCCATTGCCTTGTGCAAAGGGTCAAGATCTTGTACTCGACACCCCATTAATAATTTCGTTTCATATGATCATCTTTTACCGTCTTTTCAGTCATTTGCAACTTCCCTCTCATCACAGATTATTCCTCGGTCTCTCTCACATGCTCTTCAAAGTCCTGACTGGACGAAGGCGATGATAGAAGATATGTCTGCTCTTGAGAAGAATCATACTTGGGACCTTGTGTCACTTCCTTTAGAGCATAAACCTGTTGGATGTCAATGGGTTTATACGATCAAGTTTCTTCCAAACGGCTCCATTAATCGCTATAAAGCCCATCTTGTTGCTAAGGGTTACACACAGACTCATGGTGTGGATTACTTCGAGACATTCTCTCCGGTGGCTAAGCTTAATTTGATTCGCGTTGTGTTCTCCTTGGCCGTCAATTTATCAAGGCCCTTGTTTCAACTTGATGTTAAGAATGCATTTCTCCATGGGGATCTTACAGAGGAAGTCTACATGCATCAACCTCCTGGCTTTGTTGCTTCCCACAACCCTGCGCTTGTATGTTGGTTGAAGAATGCTCTTTATGGACTCAAATAATCCCCGTGTGCATGGTTCGAAAAATTCAATCAGGCTCTCTTAGAGTTCGGCTTTGTTCGTAGTCATGCCGATCATTCTCTCTTTTAATGTCGTTGATTGACGGGCATCATGGTTCTCATTGTCTATGTGGATGATATTGTTCTGTCCGGTAGTAATTCTGTTGGAATGGGGAAGGTCAAAGAATTTTTGAAGACCAAGTTTGAGATCAAGGATCTTGGTCTTCTTCGCTATTTCCTCGGAATTGAAGTCGGTCACTCCTCATCCGGGATTCCGGATTGGTCTTGTCACAACGAAAATATGTACTCGATCTTCTCATGGAGACTGGCATGTTATGGTGCAAGCCCGCTACCACTCCTATGGATACTTCGCAAAAGTTTCGACCAGATGATGGTGCTCTTCTTACTGATCCCGGGATGTATCGACGACTTGTAGGCCGACTCATTTACCTGACTATTACTCGCCCAGATCTCTCATTTGCGGTGGGCGTTGTTAATCAATTCATGTAAGCTCCCCGTACCTCCCATCTCACGGCTGTCTACCGCATACTTCGGTATTTAAAATCAACCTCGAGTCTTGGCCTCCTGATGCAAGACAATTAACCATTTGCTCTAAAAGCTCGAACTGTTAGAGCATGGCGAATCAATCCCTTTATCTCATAGCCCAGGCCCCACATCTCATAGGTTAAGACCTCGGTCGAACCCCCCTCGTGGGCCCCAAATCACATGGGTACCGCCTCCACGAGCCGCCCACCTCGAGTGAGCCCCTGCATCCCACGGGCTACCCCACTCGAGCCCGGTGTGAAAATGCACCTGTATTAATCACCCCCGGTGAGGAGTCTCGAACCCAAGACCTCCTACTTTGATACCAATTTAATGCAGGACAATTAACCACTTGCTTTAAAAGCTAGAACTGTTAGAGCATGGCGAATCAATCTCTTTATCTCATTACCCAGGACCCACATCTCATGGGTTAAGACATCGGTCGAACCCCCTCGTGGGCCCCAAATCACATGGGTACCACCTCACACGAGCCACCCGAATCACACGGGTGGGGCCCGCCTCTCACGAGCCACCCGGCTCACACGGGCCGCCCACCCCAAGTGTGTCCCTGCATCCCACACGCTACCCCACTCAAGCCCGATGTGAAAATGCACCTGCATTACCTCCGCTTTCAGTTGCATGGTTATCTTCATCTTTCTGGCTATTCCGATGCTGATTGTGCAGGTAGTAATTATGATCGCCGCTCTACATCCGGCTTTTGTACCTTCCTGTGTGGCAATCTTATAGCATGAAAGAGCAAGAAGCAACCAGTTGTTGCTCGGTCCTCGGCTGAAGCAGAATATCGTGTTATGGCTTATGCGACATGTGAGCTCATGTGGCTTCACAACCTTCTTGAAGAACTTGGCTATCCTCCTTCGAATCATGTTCCTCTTCATTGTGACAACCAAGAGGCCATCCAAATTACTCGTAAACCGGTTTTCCACGAGCAAATCAAGCATATTGAGGTCGACTGCCACTTTATCTGGGAGAAAGTTGATTCTGTGGAAATCGTCACCTCTTTTGTTCGATCCGGGGATCAATTTGCTGATGTTCTTACAAAGCCATTGAGTCGAGATGCTTTTCATCATGTTCGTGACAAGTTGGGCATGATCAACATCTATGCTCCAACTTGAGGGGGAGTATAGAGAATGTTAGAGTATAGTTTTTTTAATGTTAATGCATGTGCACACTTTCCTCTTCTCTTGCGGTGTACAATATGCTCTATTATAATAAAATATCGTGTGTTAGGGCGTGTTGAGCCTAACATAACATCTTTCCCAAAACTCTCGTCTGTCTTCTTCTTCTCTCTCTTTCTCCTCTTTTCTTCACACTACAATCATCAAACCATTCTCTTCTCCTTTAACACCCTCAAAATACCTGTAGATTAATTTAGAATGATGATGAGAAAATTTTCAATGGCTCAAACTCAACTCTAAAAATCAAAGGTTAGGATCATCATTGAAGAGGTAAAATGAGAGCAAATCTTATTCATTGTAGTAAGAAGAACACGGACCATTCAAATCAAGGTGTCCCGTATCCATTACGATACGGCCGTATCGGCTGATATGTAACGGTAACGGCTGACACTGTTACGCGATATGGGGTCGAAACGGCCGTTACGAAATTCTGTGACCGTAACGGCCATTACGGACCCGTAACGGCTATTACAGGCCTTGAAAAAAAAAAACAAAAACTTACCTTTTTCTCTTCATTTCTTCTTCTTCTTCTTCTTCCTCTTCTCGGACAATTGCAGCTGCAGTTCTTTTTCTTCTTCTTCTTCTTCTTCTTCTCTCTCTCTCTCTCTCTCTCTCTCTCTCTCTCTCTCTCTCTCTCTCTCTCTCTCTCTCTCTCTCTCTCTCTCTCTGTTCTTTCCCTCTTTTTTCTTCTCTTCTTTCCCTCTTTTTTTCTTTTCGGTTTCCCCCTCCTTTTTCTTTTTCTTTTTTCGCAGGTGTACCACACAGCTTAGCTGTTGTAATAGGTACGTGTCACACTAAGACGAGCGCTAACAGTCCTCGATCTCCGAGTTGTACGAACAGTTCAAAGGAGATCAAAGTTGCATGGGCTCCACAGCGACGTATTTATTATATCTACACCATTCATCTATTTTTAAATATCATTTTAGAGCATTAGCCAAAAAATGAATCGTACACCAAAAATAGCAGCGAGATGATGATTTTCACCGTTAAAAAATCCGTAGGCCCAACATAACGTTTATTTTCCATCCAATCTGTTCAAAAGGTCAAAAAGACCTGAATGAAGAGGAAAAACAAATTTCATATTGATCCAAAAGTTTAGTGATCCCAAAAAGGGTTTCACTGGTAGACGTTCAATCCCCCACTGCTTTTTGCAGTGTGGTCCACTTGATAATTAGATCTGTATTATTTTTCGTGTCAAGCCTTAGGACGAGCTCATCAAATGAATGGACAGTTTAGATATAACATATACCTCATGATTAGACCCACAAGACTTGCTTGCATCAAATGAATGGACTGGTACGCATTACACAGCATGTTGCACAATTTAATAAAATTGTATACGTGCCACATGGGCCCCACCATGCTGTATGTATTTTATACATGCCGTCCATCCATTTTGCCACATCATTTTAGGTTATGATTCAAAAAATTAGTAAGATGAAAATCTCAGGTGGACCACGGCATAGGAAACAGTGGTTATAGAATGCTCACCATTAAAAATTTCTTAGGGTCCACTGTAATGTTTATTTTCCATCTAACCTGTTAATAGGGTCACACTAACGTGGATGAAGGGAAAACACATATGTCAACTTGATCTAAAACTTTTGTAGCCCCGATAAATTTTTAATGATAGTTGTTTAATTATTATTGTTTCTTATGGTGCGGTCCACCTGAGCTTTGGATCTGCCTCATTTTTGGGCTCATGCCCTAAAATTATTTTGCAAAATGGATGGACGGTGTGGATATAACACATTCATCACGAGTGAGGTCCAAAAAACTTTGACACTCGTGTGCTACACTTCACAATCTGAGTCCTACCTAATTCGGGCCCTTAAAAAATTGTACACGAGACATATATTAACTTAAAATTTACCAATTAAATTATGGACTGTAATTGCTAACTCAAAAAGCCAAAATCAAATTGTTTGAATAGTTTCAATTGTTAATTTGTCGACGCCTATTTTTTAAAATAGGGCCTTTTGGTTTTTTTTTCATGATTCACTATCCAATAAATGTCCACCAATTTACAAGTGGGATAATGCCAATACATTGCATGAATTTGAGGCTGATTTGGGGCATGGATTGGTCCTCCAAGTCAGCCCCAAATTGGCAACGCGATCTACCTGAATTTAATTTCATTTTTTAAAAGAACTATTGGGAGAAATGATATCAAATTGTTAAGTATATAAATTAGATATTTAGAAAATTAAATATATGAATTTTGTAGTCAAATTCAGGTTATCTGGTTCATAAATTCATCAAACAGTCCGATACAACTTCTCACCAAAGAGTGGACCGTTACACCACCATAAACATATTCCAATTTATAAATGAATGCATATTTGGAATGCTTAGAATATTCCGGATTTAATCCATATTTTTTCATATTTTTTTGGCAAAAAAAAAAATTGCACCGTCATGGGCCGTTGCACCCCTGTATTGCCGTTATGCCCCTGTATCTGTATCGGTTTCTGTAACATCCCGGATTTTTGCCAACCTGGAGTTAGACGTCCTTGAGTAATAAGTCGATCGTAACACCTTATTAGCTTGTCAGAACTCAATCCCAGAGTTTAAAATCGCCTTTCAACCCATTTCCTTCACAGTCTCCTATTTCACCTTTCACCACCTTGTTCTTAGATGTTTCTAAGTACGTTCATATTAGGCATGAATCCTATAGTTTAGGTAATGAAGAACAATACTTTCGAAATCCGTACAAAGACCCGAGTATCACCTCAGACAGAAATCTTTCAGGATTAAATCCTTTAGAAATTAGACGAGGATTAACTAGTGTTAAACTAGATTACATACGAAATCCGCACTAATCACTTTAAATACGATCTGCAAGACCCAAAACTTGTGGAATCGTTGACGCTACATTACCCAAAAATCTAGGATCAATCTCATTACCCGACTGCTCTCGGGAGCATCACGAAACTCCGTATCAGATCTGGACCGCACATCGAAAGTCCGAATAATACGAAGTTATAGAATTAGGACCGCCTTGCTGGGCTTGACAACCATCTCGGAAATCAAAACCAGATAGTGTCCCTGGGCTATTCGCTTGAGCCCGGAGCGAGGAGTGTAAGAAAACGTAGTTTTCTTTAGAAATGAAATCTAATTTAAGTAATCTGAGACTTGTCACTTGCGGGCTGAAAATAAGGATTCAGACCGTCAGAATCTGACCCAAATACACCCTCGGATCAGGAGAAATTTCATACACAGGTCAGTGTACTTGTGGCCCTGATCGGTGATCGTGGACCGTTGAACTGAAACTGGTCTGGCACGTGCGATCTAGAAACCCGATTGGAACGAAAACTTAACTCGACCTAGATCCATGGTCAGAGAGCTTAAGTCTGACCTTTGGCTCAAGGGGGGGCTCCGGAAGTGCTCCGTTGAGCTGAAACAGCCTCCCTTTGGACATAACCTAAGTATACCTTGGCCCTGGGCCTATTTCCGGCAATTCTGGGCCTATATAAAGACCTTAAACCCTCTCTCATTCAGCCCATACGAATTTAAGAGAAACCCTAGGAGAGAGAAGAGAGAAAAGAGAGAGAAAGTGTGAGAGTAGTGGGAGAATCTTCCTGCTATTCTACCCTAGTGCTATATGTGTTTAACCATCGCTATCTAGTCGCTCTTCTGGCGATTCTGACATCATTCTTAGGTAAGGAAACTCTAACCCTAACTTGTTCTAGGGTTTTAAAGGTTGCAAGTAATGAAATAGCTAACTCCACTCATGCTATAGGTTGATATTCCTTCGTTGACAAAGACTTAGAATCTCTGTCGAGTTCGTTACGATTCTACGGCATAAGGTGCGGACTTTAAACGTATAGGTTATAGTTTTCAAGGCTTTCAATGTCAGTTAATGATAGATTACTGACGTGGATGCTATTTCACATGTACAAAGTGTTGTCCGTTTTTTTCTTTCAGTTATACGTTAACTATGTTGAATATACTGTATTCCTCGTATTTGTAGAAAGTACCGTATACGTATGAAATACGGATTTGTGCTTGCCATGATTAATCGTTGTCTATGTATGATAGATGCATGTGTATTAACTTCTGGGTGAACGGATTAGCCTAATACATGTTATATTAAAATACGTCGTGTATGTACACATGTGTAACCTAAGTGTTTGTGAAAATGTCTAAGTGAGTATAGACTATGTATTAACGTACGCCACGACTAACCATCGTGGGTATGTGATTGGTATATAGGCGGCAATCCTTTGACGAAAGGACTTGTCCTAATACGTATTCTAACTACTACATACCATGTATGATGTAATGTGCAGATTAAGTGTATGTAAAAATGTCTGTACGAGTAAATACTGGTTGACTGCTCTTTAATTGGGTGTTGAGATAGGATTCTCAACTACTCTAATGATGTGTATGTTTTCCTCCATTTATGTCATGGTTAGATATCCGTTTGTTTGTGAAATAAATATGTACAAATTCATGTTTATGTTGTACTTCATCACATGCTCAACTGATTGTATGATTTGAAATATGTATTTATTACTGCTCGATTATCTCATATGCTAGTTTGTTGAGATTGATTGTGTTCGGGGCTATTGTATAGTCCAGGCAATCGGTAACAAGCCTTGATTTAGTGGCTGACGTTGTTTCGCCACATGAGACGTGCCTGACGAATCCGAGTCGTATATAGGTTGACGACAGTGGTTAGGCCACACGGAGTGCTTATGCACTTCATGTCGATCAATTCGATGTGCGCTCGTGCTAGTCAAGCTCGTCAAATAACCCGATTGGCCGATGTATGTTAACCATGTTTGGACGTTACTACTTGAACCTAGGGTACCAAACTCACCAGTGAAATCCTTGTTAACCTTGGTACCATGATCCGCTAAGACTCATGAGCCGGACATGGTGATATGGGACACCGTGGTGAAGCTGTCGGCCTACGCTGTGGCGACGAGCCTCCCCATAGTGACCATTGAGCAACCAGGCTCGTGAGCCGAATACGGTGGTATGAGACACTGTATTCGAGCTGTCGGCCTACACTGATCAGAAGAGGCGTTGTGCGTGGGCCTCGTGTGGGCCATTGTCAAACAAAACCACCGCTGCACACTCCAAGGTGTCCCGTATCGGTATCGGTTGGCGTAACGGTGCCCTCCGAAACCGATACGGATACGGGGGCGTAATGGCGATACGGGGGCGTAACGGCCCGTAACGACGCAAATTTTTTTTTTTGTCAAAAAAATATTAAAAAATATGGATTAAATCCGGAATATTATAAGCATTCCAAATATGCATTCATTTATGAATTGGAACATGTTTATGGTGGTGTAACGGTCCACTCTTTGGTGAGAAGTTGTATCGGACTGTCTAATGAATTTATGAACCAGATAACCTGAATTTGACTACAAAATTCATATATTTAATTTTCTAAATATCTAATTTATATACTTAACAATTTAATATCATTTTTCCCAATAGTTCTTTAAAAAAATTAAATTAAATTCAGGTAGATGGCGTTGCCAATTTGGGGTTGACTTGGAGGACCAATCCATGCCCCAAATTAACCTCAAATTCATGCAATTTATTGACATTATCCCACTTATGAATTGGTGGACATTTATTGGATAGTGAATCATGAAAAAAAATAAATCAAAAAGCCCTATTTTAAAAAACAAGCGTCCACAAATTAACAATTAAACTATTCAAACAATTTGATTTTGGCATTATGAGTTAGCGATTACAATTCATAATTTAATTGGTAAATTTTAAGTTAATACGTGTCTTGTGTACAATTTTTTAAGGGGCCAAATTAGGTGGGACTTAGATTATGAAGTGTAGCACACGAGTGTCAAAGTTTTTTTGGCCCCACCCGTGATGAATGTGTTATATCCACACCGTACATCCATTTTGCCAAATAATTTTAGGGCATGAGCCCAAAAATAAGGCAGATCCAAAGCTCAGGTGGACCGCACCATAAGAAACAACAATAATTAAACGTCCACCAGTAAAAATTTATTGGGGGCTACAAAAGTTTTAGATCAAGCTGACATATGTGTTTTCCCTTCATCCATGTCAGTGTGACCCTATTAACATGTTAGATGGAAAATAAACATTACAATGGACCCTAAAAAATTTTTAACAGTAAACATTGTATAACCACTGTTTCCTATACTGTGGTCCACCTGAGATTTGGATCTTACTAATTTTCTGAATCATAACCTAAAATGATGTGGCAAAATGGATGGACGGCATGGATAAAATACATACATCATGATGGGCCCACGTGGCACATGTACCATGTGCCATGAAAGTGTGTTGCGTTAACTCGACGGTGAATGACGTCAACAATTCCTGTGGGTGTGATCATGAAGTATGTGTTATATCTATACTGTCCATTCATTCGACGAGCTCGTCTTAAAGCTTGACACGAAAAATAATACAGATCTAATTATCAAGTGGACCACACTGCAAAAAGCATTATCTCCGCTGCTATTTGTGGTGTGGTCCACCTGATCTTTGGATATGATTCATTTTTTAGATAATGATCTAAAATGATCTCTAAAAATAGATTAACGGTTTAGATATAATAAATACATCACTATGGGGCCCATGTAATTTTGATCTCCTTTGAACCGTTCGTACAACTCAGAGGTCGAGGAGCATCAGTGCACGTCTTCGCACGACACGTACCTATAGCAGCTACATAGCTGCTGTATGGTACACCAGCCCATCCGTGGTCGGTGCTCCGTGGGACCCACCATGATGTATTTGTTTCATCCATGCCGTCCATCTATTTTTACGGATCATTTTACGGTATGAGACCAAAAATGAGGTATATCAAAATCTTAAGTGGACCACATTATATGAAACAGTGTTTAATGAGCGTCGACCATTAAAAACCATTTTGTGGCCATAAAAGTTTCAGATCAAGATGATTTTTGTTTTTTCCCTTCATCTAGGCCTGTATAACCTAATCAACATATTAGATGTCAAATAAACAGTACAGTGGGCCTTAGGAGGATTTTAATGATAGATATCCAACCATTATTGTTTTCATGTGGTGTGGTCCACCTGAGATTTATATACATCTCATTTTTGGAACTGAGCCATAAAATGATATGTAAAAATGGATGAACGGAATGGATGAAACACATACATCATGGTGGGGTCCACAGAGCACCGACCACTAGCCCCGGGGCTGGTGTCAGGGGGAGTAGCCAATCCGTTTCCGCTTTAGTGCTCGTCTTCGCACGACACGTACCTACAGCAGAGATATAGCTAGTGTGTGGTACACCAGCCAATCGCCAATCGGCTTCCATTCTTTTCCCGACCAAGAGAGGGAGAGTGAAATGAGAGGGAAAAAGAAAAAATGAGAGGGAAAGAAAGGGAAATGGAGAGAGAAGAAGAAAACGAGAGGGAAAGAGAGAAAATGAGAGAGAAGGGGAAAGCAAGAGCTGCAGCCGCAGCCCGAGAAGAAAAAGAAGGAGAAGAAGAAGGAGAAAACGAGAGGGGGGCCCGCAGCCGCAGCCGCAGCCGCAGCCGAAGCCACAACCGCAGCCACAGCAGGGCCGCAGCCGCAGCCCGAGAAGAAGAAGAAGAAGAAGAAGAAGAAAGGTATGTATTTTTTTTTTCTTTTTTCTTTTTTCTTTTTTCTTTTTCTTTTTTTTTTTTAAAAAAACCCTATTTCCGTAACAGTCGTTACGGGTCTGTAACGGCCGTTAGGGCCCGTAACGCCCCGTAACGGCCGTTATGGTCACAGAATCGGGGGTGTGCCCGTTTCGACCCCGTATCGCATAACGGCCTGAGCCGTTACCGTTACGAAACGGCCGATACGGCCGTCTCGTAACGGATATGGGACACCTTGGCGCACTCTGATACCTGTTGGTTGGACAATATCTGAAGGGGTGTTGCGATTGCGTCAGCCCCGGATGACGCGTTGGTGTAGTGACCTCGAGCATACTCTGAACCTGCGTTGAGGCAACGAGCCTCTCCGTAATAACTAGAGTATAACTAGGCCTGCATTGATAAGGCGACGAGCCCTTTGCAGCGACCTAGAACCGTATCATCGTACAAGATTTACTAGGACTGACGACCCTAGAATGGATCCTTGTTTGGGAAGTGATATAAGAGAGGTACCTTAGTTTCTTAATCCTGCTATATGAAAATGACTAATAAAGAACTTGGTAATCACGTTCATGCACCGCATACGTGTGCGTTTGGCGTTGATGGTCAAGCACTGAGGGAGTGTGGCATGCCGCAAATGTAAAGAGTCGCTGAGGGAGCGCAGGCGAGGGCATGCATCATGCATACATACCATTCTTACATTAACAAAAGTACTTAGGGATGTGTGATTTACTGCTTTATCATTACTGCTTGATTGAATTGATAACATGTTAACCTGTGCTTTATTATTCCACTGAGTTAGCTACTCACTCCCACGTTACGGGACGGTGTTGTACACACCAACCAGACCCTGTTGTAGTTTCACATGATGGCGATGCTCGTGAAGCGGAGCCTGACTTTTATGATGATGAGGAGAGTTTCTCCTATATGCTGCTTTCAGGCGGGTTCATGTGAGCCGTGTTCTGATCGACGGGGTTACAGGGTTGCTAATTAGATACCATTCCACTTATTAATTTGCACTTTTGGAACACCCTTGTATATCCATTTTGTTCATTTTTGGAATACACAGGTAAATATTTAACCTGGTAACATGCTCACACTCTGGAGACTTACAACAGTTTATATATTTGATATATCTATCACAGTCTTCCGCTTGCATAATTTAACTGTCTCTGGAGTATGATCTGTTGTTTTGGTATAATCCCATTCATGTTTAATGCACTAATATGAACAACATACAATCATCATTATCTATGTTGCATAAGTGATGCGTTGGAACTAGAGAGCCGAACTTCTGCTCGACCCCCGATTTTTAGGGGCGTTACAGTTTCGGAGGGCACCGTTACACCAACCGATACCGATACGGGACACCTTGATTCAAATAGTCAAAGCATCTCAGCATGTGAGCCCCAGGGGTGGCAACACCCACTTGATCCCGAGTCATCAATGGAGGCCAAAAGCTTGCACAATGAAAGCTGTGTGGGAATCACCGTGATGTCTATGTAACATCCACTCTGTTTGTCAATTTTTCCAACTCATGTAAGCATGTGAGGCCAAAAATCATGCAAAATGAAAACTCAAGTGGGCTACACCATAGGATACAGGGGGCAAGGGCGCTCATCATTGAATCCTTCTTGGCCCCACTAAAGTTTTGGATATCTGTGTTTTCCCTTCATCCTAGTGGGAGTCACCCTATGAATGGGCTGGATGGCATATAAGCATGACAGAGAGACCCCGTGAGGTTTCAATGGTGCCCATCACCCTTCACATTGTTTCATGTGGTGTGGCCCATTGGAGTTTCAGATCTACCTGATATTTTGGCGCCTGCCCAATGTGATCAGGAATAACTGATGGACAGAGCGGCGCCACATAAATTTTGATTTATTTTTATTTTTCCTTTTCTAAGAGTTTTCTTGAATTTTATGTTATATTTATATATTTTGCAATAAATAATATAATAAAAATAATTTCTAGACCCTCCTAGTCAACCTGCGAAGTCCCTAGCCAACCCCGCCCGGTGACAATCCAAATCTAAGTCGAAGTCTGGGTTAGCAAACTATGTTCTAAACAACAATATTTAATAGTTCTAGTTCCTAAAATGAAAAGAAATGCTTAGATTCAAAGCAGATATCACACTATTCCTCTGCAGTAAGTTTTCAACAGATAAATTCCAACAATTGACGAAAATACCAGATAAATGACAATGAGAGGAATGATTCAAGGTGAATCATTTTGAGGCTAAAGCTGCTGCAAAGAAGAGATGTAAGTAGCAAAGTTTTAGGTTTCCTCAAGAAAGAGTACTATTGAATACCCTTTCAGCATGAAATGTTAAATACCTAAAGCATAGTTCAGCTCCAAATTCACAACTTTTACGCCAGTATGAACCTTGTGCATTATAAAAGAAACTCATGTACTATAGTACTTGTACATAAAACAGAACATCCATGTAAAGCAAGCAGTGCAAGAAAGTTCCAGTGGAACATACCAGAACCCCAGAAACACCAAGAATATCCATATTCCATTGATAGTGCTCCCGGCGCCGTCCTCTCGTTGTCCGCTCATAACGCCAGCACTGTCCTATAGCAAACCATTTTAATGGAAGAGAGACAGACTTCCTGAACCGAGAAAAAAAAAATGTCAACTTCTGAATCCGAATAGTCTTGCACCAAAGTGGCTGTAGCATTCAGCAAGTGGTAAAGAAATAAAGATCTAAAAGTTATAGAGATATCAGCAAGAAACGAGAAGACAACAGAGAAAAAAGTTTTTCTAAATGGCAGAAAATATAGAACAGCTAAAAATATATGAGCATTGGAAGGAATCTTTTAGTTGGGTCCACACTAAAACTCAAAGAATTAGAACAGGAACAGTAGTTGGATACCCCTTTTGTATCACAAGCCGGGCGAGAGAAGGAGTAAGCTCAGGCCTCAAGGCAACACGACGGCCTCCCTTATCCTCGAAACTGTACAACTGAAAAAAACGAGTAGAATTAGGTCAAATAGTATGAGAGCCACATTCACAGCAATCGCATGCAACAGTTATACTACAGAAACAATGCATTTTTTCAGTCAGAAAACATCACGATATCAGCATTTAGACTGCAAAAATGATGCAATCTTCACACAGATCCCCTAAAATCCACCATGGAACAAGTTCCATATAAGTTACTGCAAGAAGTATGCCTTCCACTCAGCAAAACCATAACAATAGCATTTGAAGTAATTTGACTTGCACACATTTCCTAAAATCCACCATGGCAAGAACCAACAACCCCCCCAAGTGAGTGGAAAAAATCAACTTCTTTTTACCACTATGGCATTTTAGGAGTTTTGTTGCTTGCTTACATATTGCCATGCGAATGGAAAAAATCAATTTCTTCCATCTGTCTAGAGTTTGTTTCCACAAGAAGTATTACAAAATACCAGGGCCGAGACATCGGAAAATCAGTACAGGTTTTCAGTCATACAAAAATAGAACCCCTGGTTCAGTGATTGAACCATTTATAAGATAGGCATCACCATGGATGGCCCATGCACCAAATGTCCATGAGATATTATAGAGTCCTATATTGTTGAGCTGCATGGGCCCTGCTGTAATGTGTGCATGACATCCACTCCATCCATCATATGTGCCCCACCATGTTCACCCTAGAGCCCAAAAATAAGGTCAATCCAGAACTCAAGTCAGCCACCCCAGAGCATACAACATAAAATTATGCCTTGAACCTCTATAAATTGATGTTGTGTCGCCCACCTGAGTTTTGGAATGGCATGATTCTTGGGGTGTACCTTCGTCCTGGTGGAGCACACCTAATGAATGGATTGGATGGTATATATACACTATGGAGGGCTCTACAAACAATCTGGAAGGTCTTAATGGTGGGTGTCCCACCCTAACAGTTCCCTGTGGTGTGGCCCACCTGAGTTTTGGATTGGCCTGATTTTTTGAGCTCCAGACAAGACATGGGAGGAGGGCATGGTCAAATTGGATGTCAAGCATACATCACAGTGGACCCCAACAGTAGCACTAACATTATAGGAAAGCAGTCAGACAGAGTTTTGAATAGCGTCCGTAGCGTAGCATAGCTAAGATGCTACGTGGCATTATCAAATAGCGTAAATCCCTTGTAGCGTACGCTATTGGGGTCATAGCATATGTAGCATCATATAGCGCATGGAGTGTACATGTCACATATGTAGCGTACGTTACTTTTTTTTACTAATGATAATTGTATTTTGTATTTTGTATTTTATACTTAATATTCTCAACTTGTGGGATTTTAATTTCTTTTCATACTTGCAAGTTGCAACTTGTGGTTTCAATTAGACACTATTAATTGAAGTGGTTTGCTTAAAAAGTTATTGATGTGATAATGATTTGATTTGGTTTATATATGTGGATTGGCTTTTGATAAATGATAATTAATAACTTGTTTGAACATACTTATAGTTGAAAAAACGAATCATCATTTAAGCATTTTTATATTTTTTTACTTACTATTTATCATATTTTTAAAATAAAAACAGAAGTATCGTATAGCTTACACTACATGCTACAAAGGGTTGAACACTACGCAACACACTACCGCTATTTAAAACACTATTGTCAGCTTAACCTAGAGGATAGCTCCCTAAACTTGCTAAAATTGAAGTCCGACCTAAAAGGTTATGAGTTCTCCATTTTGGCCCACTAGAGAACATCTTTAGAGAACCCTTCATTGATTAAGTGGGGCTGGAAAAGATAGTAGGCAGCAGCTAGTATTAGGTTCCTTGGGCTCAACCTCCACTAGGTTGGATGCACCAAACAGGTTAGAGAAAGAAGAAAGAGTAAAGCCATTCCAACCACAGATAATGCCACACATCGCAGACTAAACATGCCTGATCTCTTTTTCTTTTTTCTTTTCTTCTTTTTTTAATCATCTATAGGACTGATCTCTCCTAAAGAAACCACCGTAGTTGAGATTCCAATTTCCAAGTGCTGACAAGGGGTTAAGTCCAAGGAGTAGTGATGTCAAAGATGACGGAGTCCACCCAGGACCCAAAATCCTTTGATCATGAAAAGATTAGGGCCATACCTCCTCAAATACTTTGCACAAGTGAACCCATCTCATCGAGAAAGATCCAATTATTCCCTTCTTTCCATATACTCCAAATAATAGCAAAAGGGCTAACTTCCCACAGAATCTTCATGAGTTACCTCTCCAATGAACCAAGATGAAGTGATTTTGTCACTTAGACATCAATTGAGAATGATGTGCTCAAATTACAATTAGAGACAATAGTAGTGGGAATTAAAAGTTGGGATGATAACATCGCACAGTGGGTGAAACACATGCACTGAAGTCCAACAAAACCTAATCAGGCTGGGTGTTTGACTCAATTGTGTTCCATAGTTGGTCCCAGTTTGGAGCATGGTTTTAAATATTGTCCGAGTTGTATTGGTTTTGGTCATGATGAAATGAGTTCCACGCCAATATGGGACCAAGTTAGGTATTTCACTCAGTATTAATTCTCTTTCACTTGGGAAGTGACTTCTTATAATCATTTGATGCAGTGCTCGACCAGATTAGTGTTAAATGCTAGGTAGTGAGACGCAGTCTTCTTCTTTTTTTTTTAAGAGGTGAGAAGCTGTCCATATACATAATACATGTGATGAAATCTATATCCTGATTTTAGTCATTCTTGTTATTTAAATTGCTTTTTCTATTTTTCATACATTCTTGGTGGAGATTGTCTGCTGATCATAAGCCAGTATATATATTTCCATGTTGATCCTTCAACAATGTCTTCACTTATCAATCGCTGTAACTTTTTGTCCACAGCCCAAGCCATCGTCGTTTATTGAATTGATTATTGCCTTCTGTTAAGTCGAGAATCCAAAGGCAACATATGTAGAAGAGTTTGAATTGCTGCTTAAGGCTAGTAATTTAGTTGAAGAACAGGAAGCAATCACAACATTTGAAAGATTTGAGATGAGAAGATTCTTGCCAACTATAACATTTAAAAAGGTGGAGAAGTATCACAGTGCAGAAATTATAACAGGATCAATGATCATCTATTAAAAGATCAATCATTTCAAACAATAACAATGATAATGCCTACCTGTTCTGTGATCTCATCCCCTGCTTTTCTAACAAATAGTGCTTCAGATTCAAGGACTGGAAAATCAACCTCTTCGAATGCAAACAACCGTGAAACCTTTCAAGAAGAGGACATTAAAACAGATTTCAAAACAGAAATAAAAAAGAGAGTAATTCTATATGCTTATCTCAAATCAATGGCATTAACAGGGCAAGTAATCTGTATAAATTTTTGGCCCATATTCCAAATGATCAAGAATGTCCATCAAGGCAGACCCACCATGGATGGACAGCAGATAAAAAATCCCCTCCATCCAACAATCCCAGCCATTCAATGGGTATAATGTTTAAAATTGCACGAGGACCATCAGTTATATTTTCATTTCGACTTCCATTCATAGAACAATGGCCTGATGAATAGGACATTCCCCTGGGCATCATTCACCCTACAGCAGCACCCACCAGATTAACAATCCAGAGAAGTTGGAAACACATGTAGAGAATGCTATATACTAGTATGAGGACAGTGCTGTCTAACTCCTTCCAAAAAATGACACAGGGAATCTCCAAACTGGAATTGACATTTAGGCAGCGTTTGGATGCACATGCAAACAGAATTGCGAAAATTCAGTTTAATCAAAGATGAATTCAGAAAAGGAAACAAAGAAAATACTTTTCACAGTGAGAAAGTAGCCCTCAAATTTCAGTTCGGGTCAAATCCAAACTGAAACCAGCATATTCACAATTCAGAGCAGATACTCTCAAAACAAATGCTAAGGAAGGAAATTGCAGTTTAGTTATTCCCACTTTACTATGATAGAACAACTGCAATTCAAGTCTAACGGTGCATCCAAACGCATTCCAATAGTGGCATTACTTACCTCTCTGAAGTTCTGAAAGAGCCAGCTTCGGAGGCGCATCTCCTCCGGAGGGAAATCCCTCGTCCCCCTCGGAGGATTGACATCGACAACTGTCGGATTTTCGACTGCAGAGGGAGATGGGGATAGAACTCCTGACCGGCCTAGGGCTTTCTCTGCTGCAGTGAAACAACGCCCCCCAAATCAATAATACATTTCAGACGAGAGCGAAAAGAGAAGGATTTTATAAAATAATAATGAAAGAGCCGAATTTTTCTGGGGAGGCCCTTTTTAGTATTTACAACCAGCCATTCCACTGACAGTGATACTTGTTGGTATTACCAAAAGGAGAAGAGAAGGGCCAGGATGTCAAACTGTGTGGGTGTAGATATCAATATCCTATCTTTTTCTTCTTCTTCATCTTTTATTTTTTCTTTTTTATTAATTACCTCGTGGTGGAGGGGAAGAAGGGCTTTGGATGGGATTTTGATGGAGATAGAAGCAGCGAAGGAGAGAGATAGAAGTGCGATTTCGAGGGAGGGAGAAGGAATAAAGGAGGGTTTTAGAGAAGGGCTTGAAACGAGGAGGGAGAATGTTAAGGACCGAAGCTGCATTTGGTGGGGGCATGCTTTTCAATCTCTCTCTCTCTCTCTCTCAAAAGACGAATATGGAGGAGCAGCAGCTCGCGCCAGCTTTGGAGGGTGAATCCAAGCACGCGTGTTAGCGTTACAAGCGTGTGAGATTTTGGGGCCAATCATTCACCGTAGAGATGTGCTGCCCATAAATCGGGCCAATCCACTCAATCTGCTGGAAGAATGACCGGTTGGAAAGATCACCGGCAGTCTGTGTTCCAGTGGACGTGTGGCCCATTTAGGGAAAGCAGAGTGGGGACGCGGATTTCCTGCGCAAGCCTTTCGCAGGAAGTTCCTGCGCTGGGAACGCAGGCGGGGCCCACTGGGATGTTTGTGAGAAATCCTCACCGTCCATCCATTTTGTGGGTTCATTTTAGGACATGAGGCCAAAAATGAACCGTATACAATGCTCAAGTGGGCCAAAAACGTGATAATTTAACTTCCACAGTTGAAATATTCGAGGAGCCACAGAAGTTTTGAATCATGCTTATATATGTGTTTTCAGTTCATCCCAGTCGGAATGACGTTATTAACGGTATGGATGGCATGTAAACATCACTGTGGAACCCAAGGAAGTTTCAACGGTAGGAATTTCCCTAACTACTTTTTCTTTTAGTACGGCCCACTTGAGTCTTGGATCCTGTTCAATTTTAGTCTACTCTACTAAAATTATCTCACAAAACGGATGGACGGTGAAGATTTCTCACAAACATCACGGTGGGCCCCACCTAAGTTCCAAGCGCAGGAACTTCCTGCGAAAGGCTTTCGCAGGAAATCCGCGTCCGCAGAGTGGCTTCGTCCCCGGAACCGACCCCAGATCCAGCCAGGTGGGCGCCGCTCTAAACATAGGACCCACCTCGATTTACGCATTGTACATCCCCGCCGCCCATCCGTTTTAACAGCTTATTTCAGGGACAAGGTCCCAAAAATGAAGCAGATATAAATATCAGGTGGACCACACCTCAGGGAACAGTGGTCATTCAACACCTATAATTAAAAGCTTCCTAAGGTCCACCGTAATCTTTATTTGTTGAATCTGTTAATAATGTTACGTAGACTTGGATGAAGGAAACCAAAATAGAAGCATGATCCAAAAGTTTTGTGGCTCCCAAGAAGCTTTTAATGGTTGAGAATTCAATCCCTGCTGTCTGGTCCATCCAAGATTTATGTCAGCTTCAAATACTCCACAATGCATACATGGAGGTGGGACGTACCCACCTCACTGGGTGGATCACGGTCACAACCTGATGACCAGTCACCAGTTGCCCAAACTCCATGGCCCCACCTTGATGGCCTGGTACATCCACTTTGCCAGTACAGACAAAAAATGAAGCAGATCGTCGGGCGGACTAGACCACGAGAAACGATGGGGACCACGAGAATCTGCCATTAAAAACTTCTTCAGGCTGTTACTTGTGTTTTCCTTCGTCTAGGTCCATCAAACCTTATAAATATGATCGATGACAAATGAACATTAGTGGGCTTAGGAAGATATCAACGGGAAGTATCATTATCCCATTGTTTCATTGTTGTGGTCCACTTGAGCTTTGGATTTACTTTATTTTTTAAGCTTATGCTTGTAAATGACCTTTAAGAGTCGGATCCCTTGCTTGTAGCATTCTTATTGGTCCATCTCATCTACTTGGTCTTTTAAAAAACTAAGAAGAAAAAAGGATCCAGAAATATTATAAAAAGAAAAAAAAAAAACACAGAGAAAGAAAGAGGCATTCCAATGTCTTCTCTCTCAACTTTTCTCCCAGCTTTCCCTCCTCTCCCAACATTTTTATTTGAATCAGGGGATCTGGACTCTCTTCCTCTCCCAACATTCATGTTTGCTATAAATAGAGGATTTCGACTTATTGCAAAACGTGCAATGTTGAGGCGATTCACGCAGAGTAGATGGTATAGGTCATTCACCGCAAACATGCCAATGTGGAACAAGTTATGTGTAATCTTGGTCATTCATTAAGTGATGTAACCATCTATGATGAATATAGACCATTTGTATAGTTTTTTTCCTTTTCAATTTTTCTTTTTTTCCCTTGGAGTGTAGCCCCAACCCACTGATGGGTGAATTGGCTTGATAATTCGGCCAACGGGTGTTCATTGATGTCTTCTTCAATCTCTCCATGACCAAATCACCGTAACATTTATTACCTAGGGCTCAACCAAGGAAGAAAAACGTGTCAAAAGGTCCACGCGTAGTTCACATGCATAAGATACCTGGATTATTCATCAGGCGACGCGCATTGTGACCGGACGTGGATTAGTTGCGACCTCAGATCTCGATAGGTAGGTGCTTCCCTGATCGTGGGACGCGTCTCATTGTATATCTGCCTCATCCGTCTGTTTTTCCAGCTTATTTTAGGACATGGTCCAAAAATGAAGTGGATACAAATCTCAGGTGGATAACACAATAGGGATTAAATTCCCACTATTAAATGCTTGTTATAAGCCACAAAAGTTTTGAACCAACCTGTTATATGTTGTTTTCCCTTCATCCGGGTCTTTATAATCTTATCAACAAGTTAGATCGTAGGAAAAAAAAATGTTATGATGGACCTTAAAAAGTTTTAATAGTGGGTGTTCAGCAACCACTGTTTTGTGTTGTGTGGTTTCATATTTATTAGTCCACGTCATCCACGCACTGTAGCTTTTAAATAAATATAGAATACACACACACACACACACACACACCCATTATCAGAAGAAAAACGGCAAACCATCTTCTCTCCCAACTTCCCTCCTCTCCCAAGATTCATGTTTGCTACATACAAACTTATATGGGACACACCAGGTAGAGCAACAAGGGACATTTACTAGGCAATGCCCATCGTAGGAACTTTCATCTGTAATGTGAGGTCCACCATATAGTGTATAGTGTCATCCAGCCCATTCATGAGAATCGAGGGATGCACCAAGTCAAGTCATTTAAAACTCTGGTGGTCCACAAAATATATAAGATTTAGGGATGATTTTTGTACATTACTCTTATAGTAGCCCCTTAGATTTATTTAAAGTGTTTTTAGATTTCTTTAAAGTGTTTTATGTTAGATGATGGGTTATATATGTTTTATGTAGTGTTTTTTTTTTTTTTATAATCATAGTCCTCATGTTAAATTTGCCTTGACATTATAGGTCAATGAAAAATAAATGTCTCATGGCTTCTTGCACGCCATGCCTAGTGGATGTTATTGAAATTGCGGTAGAACCACTATTACTAAAGTATGAAGTATGTCCAAATGTCCTAGAGGGGGGTGAATAGGACTTTTTAAAATTATTTTCTACTAAGAACAAACAATGCCTAACTTTAATCGAAATAGAAAGGCAAAGTAACTCTATGGCTTCCAAGCCAATAGAGGGTCCAACTCACATAGGCTTATACAAGATTTTCATATGAAGAACAAGCCTATTAGGGATAGGATATATGATAGTGTGAGGGATGTGATCTTTGTCAGTACTTATACATTAACTAAATCATGCAACATAAAAGACATTTGATAATCATAAGCATAATTAGAATAATGCGCAAAAAGCAATTCCAAACATAATCATATATAGTGGTTCAGCTACTTGCTTATCCCACTCCCAGCGGACACACTCTCTCCTAGAGTGTACTGGATTTCACTATCCAATAATTTTAAATCAGGCTAACTATGAACCTTCACAACCTACACAAGGTTAACTAAGGGACCTACATAAGGTTCCCTTAAGTGCCTACACTTAGGCAATGAGTCTTTCACAAGGACACAATTGGGAGCCTACCAAAGGCAGCCCATGCCTACACAAGGCAACACGTCCTTTACATAGACAACACGTGCTACGTAAGGATAACACGTCCTACACAAGGAAAACATGTCCTACACAAGGACAACATATTCTCCCGTCGAAGGCCTACAATGAGGTCTTGGTGAGTTTGTCACTCAAATTCTGAAGCCCAATCCTATATAAGGAAAGGGCTTCAAACTCAATGGACTCTGTATACTTACAAATAAGTGAGTGAGCCCCTTTCTTGCACGATGTGAAGATCTTCGATGATGACGAAGAGTCATCAGCTCCCTTGAACCGCAACCGCTTCTGATGCGTCGATCATTGATCTAATGTTGTGAGATTTAGGGTTTTGTACTTCTCTATTTATATGATATGATCTTAAATGCACACAGAGAAAGTTCCCATGAGTTATGCATTGAAGAGTTCCAATACTAGGATTTACCTATAAAGAGGTCAGTTGGAAACTCAATGAATGCTAGAGTTCATAATTCAATCTAAGCACATAAGATGATGAATTAATGCTTATGCCAAGATTGAATAATGAACTCTAATGGGAAAGAGGGAACGAGGAAGATGGTATAATCTCTTAAAGCAACTCTCTCAAACTCTAGCTTAAATTGTTAAGAGACAACCTATGGTATTTATAAAGGAAGAATCCCAACGGTAAATAAATAGGTAGAAATTTGTCATTGTCGATGCTATCGAGTAGTCTTCGATTCCATCGAAATTGGAATTTCGATATTATCGAGCCTACTTCGATTGCATCGATTTCCTACACATAGATTCATTTTTGTGTAAAACAGATTCTGCTAGATTTTATCGAGTACCCTTCGATTCTATCGATGTGCACTTCGATGTAATCGAGAGGTAAATCGATCCCATCGGATTTTCTTTCAGAAAATTACATTGTATTTGATGTAATCGAAGAGATGTATTTTCCTGGATGGTTTGCTGGATAAAATGTTCCTCAAGTTCACTGTAATCAAGTATCGTTCGATTCTATCGGGAACTTACTCTCGATGTAATCGAAGGTGGCTCGATTATATCGATGAACGCTTAGAGAATGTTTTCTGTATAGAGGGAGTGCCCTTAGTTGATGCCATCAAATAAGGTTTGATTCTATCGAAGTTTGAATTTCGATATCATCAAACACTATTCGATATAACCGACAATTCTCAGCATTTGGTCATTTTGTTGCTGAACAGAATGGGCCTTATCTTTGATGTAATCGAACCATGTTCGATAGAATAAAAAATGTCTTCGATTGCAAATGGATGCAATCGATTTTTTATGTATAGTTCATGTTTTACTCCTGTTTCGAACAAGAAATAAATGCATTTGATTAGGGATCTTATCTTATTCAAACATAACAGAGAGAGAGTATTGAAGACAATCATCATATTTTATTAATACTGAGTTCATTTACATCCTCAAACATCCCTTGATTCTAAGATAGATTATTTAGAATACAGAAATTGACAAAGTTCAAATGTCCAAGTCAGATATCAAATCCGGCAGCATTTCGTCTTGTGATTTGATCATCTCTTTAAGAGGAGTATGACATAGATCTCTTCTACTGATTTCCTGCTCTTGAAGCTTGAACAGAAGAAATCAGGAGTTTAGCCATTTTCAGCAGCATGTTGGACCCTTAGCTTCATAGACGGCAAAGCAGTCAGTTGCGCGGAGCCGCACAACGGATATCGGTTGCGTGGACCCGCGCAAACCATAAGAACTTCCTCTCCTACCTTCAGTCTTCCTCCTCGCTCTGCTTCCTCTCCAAAATCTTCAATCCATCCAAATGAAGGAGGGGAAGGGGTATTTATAGGCCCTCGCACATGTGGAACCTCGATTTTGCTGCCATGGGATCCACCTTTCAATGCTTTAGATCTTTTTACAAAGAACCACTTATGTATTTCATTGTGCGAACTCGCGCAACTATTATTTCGGTTGTGCGGTCCCGCGCAACGGACATCGGTTGCGCGGACTCGCACAAACCACCCTTAAACTATTTCATCCTCCTTCTCTTCCAATTTTCTATCTCTCAATCTCATTTTACTTCAATCATTTCTTTATCATTTTTTATGCCTCAACAGATGCCCCCTTGATCCTTTCTTTATTTTCCCAAAATTAAAGAAAATGATTAAAAGTAATCACCCTGATAGGGTTTGCGTGGACCCGCGCAACGTAAACCCATGTACTGCACTCGATCACAAGTCCTATAAATGCTCCAGCCTTCCCTTACTCTACACTTCTTTTTCGGCCTGTAGCAAACACTTTGCTTTCCTGCAATTTTTCCCCATGCAACCAATATCGATTGCGCGGTCCCACGCAACAACTTTGTTGTTCACGCAAAGTTTCTGTGAGTTACGTCGTTCCACGCAACAGACTTTGGTTATGCGGTCCCGTGCAACCGGGACTTAGCCAATTTCTCTTGCACTTGGTCCTTTTTCCAAAACTTAGCCAATTTCTCAACTTTTCTTTGAACCTTTTCTTCAATTACCTTCAAGCCCTTAACTCCCTGTCCATCATGGCTCGTATTAAGCGAACCTATCATCCTGTAGACCCTCCTACTGACTAGCCTTCTCACCCTGATTTGCCTGATCCATCTTCTTATTGCCCTTCCCCTTCTTCCGATCAACCGCCAACCAAACGAACCAAAACTACTACCCGCAAGCTTGCATATTTCAAAGAACCCGTACTTCCAACTTTTGACGTCACCGACCGCATTGAATCACTGCCATCTCCCATTCATTGAGCAATCGCACTGGGGGACCTAAAATGTCCTCTAAAGCACGGTAGAGAGTATGACTGGGATAAGTGGTTATAAACAACCGTTCATATCAGCACAGATAGTCAAAGACCCCCTCTTCGAGAAGACACTCCTCCCGCTTCTCGCTCAAAGAGGGTTCACCGAAAAAAGGTGAAGGAGTTCGAGGAGAAGATTAAGGAGCACAATAAGAAGAAGCTTCAGAATTCGTGGGAATCAGTCCGAGTCATTGAGGGTATCATGAAGTTTGATAATCCTCATTCTGAAGGCATGACGGTGATTCCTATCAATGTCCATCGCCACCAATCCATGCTCGACTGCGAGCCAAAGGATTACATAGATGGAGAAAAACTGATGTACACTGCTTCGTGGGCGACGAGAGAACCGCACATCCTTGAGGGGATATTACAAGCGCACAAGCCGCAACAAAGCATTAGAAAAATCCACCTCATGATCTTTTTGACGCCTTTTCACAGCCCGCACAACCTCTTCCCCACATATTTCTATGAAACCATCAGGCAACGCTTCAGAGATCACGAGCCACTCCGGGGACCGGAAGATTTCCAAACAAGGGGTCTGTTGACTTCTCGACGTTATTATTCCGATTGGACAGAAGCTATCTTGTTGAAGCATGCGAGCATGCTCGCCAAGATTGGCCTGTACGATGCCATAGAAGTTACATCTAAGTACTTCTATAAGGAGCCCACTGTGCTAAAAGGTTTCCATGAGTACTAGTCGCCCACTACCAATTCTTTTCACCTGCCTTTTGGTGAAATGAGTATCACACTTCAGGATCTTCACCGAATAGCAGGTCTTCCATTAACAGGCAAGTTCTATGATGAATTCGTTCCATCCAACAGAGAACTAGCTTTTGTATCTTCTCCCGATCGTAAGCCTTCCATTTCCGAGACCACCATTGAGCTCTTTAGAGAGATAGGGAAGTTTCTGAACATTCATAAGCTTTCTCCTCAGCAGTGGTTGGCGCATTCTTCTAGAACTCTCAGGTATTTCCAAATCTAGGAGTCAACTTCCCCCTTTTCTCTCTTTCCTTTTATTATAGATTTTTCATACCAATTTTTTACCTTTCTGCGCAGATTCCACGATTGTCGTTCCAAGGAATTAACAAAGCTTCACGATGATATGAAGGAGAGAGTAGATTACAGTTCATTCGGGGAACTTGTAGCCTTCCTGGCTTATTGACTAAGCATCGTGGTACTTCCTAGCTCCAAGTGGGTAGATGCTATTCGCCCCACGGTTTTCGTGGTTGCCGGCGCTTTGGCAGAGGGACACTGATAGTGCCCTGGTTTGTCAATTAGCGTGAGTGTTGAGTCAGTCAGACTGCAGAACTTCATAGGAATATCAATTCAAGCGTCTGTCTCAACCGGATGTGTGTAAGCTCGCCACAGGTAAATCTAAGCCTCACATCCCTTGTCCTAAAACACCAGGTATATAAAACCCTTAAAATAAACTAGAACATCATAGGGGTTTAAGTTAAGAAAACTTTTTTCAAAATAGGAAAATTGTCTAAGTTTTCTTGCTTTGTCGATTTTATCGATATACATCTCGATATAATCGACCTGCGCTGTTGATGTCCTCGATACCTAAACGATATCATTGATATGAGGACAAAATACGTCCAGCAACCACATACTCATCTGGATGGAATTATCGATACATTGATATACTATCGATATCATCGATATTCAAATCTCGAGTCCATCGAAGGTGACTCGATAATATAAACAAGAAGATCTCCGGCGTCCCTATTTTTTCTTAAGAATATCATATATGCATCGATATATCGAAGCCTCTTCGATACCATTGAAGTTCAAATCTCGATGATATCGGAAGGCTCCCAATGATATCGGTCTTAGGCGCCAAGTTCTTCTAACAAAATATTTTAGGATTGTTTATCTATGATCGGGGGGTCACTCGATAGAATCGATATTCAAATATCGATGATATCGGTATTGTTTCGATGACATCGAACAAGGACAGTAACTGTCCAGTAAGCCTAATGTGAAATCCGTTGGATTTATCGATACTTCGACACATTTATCGATATCATTGACATTCAAATTCCGATGATCTCAAAGGTCCCTCGATCATTCTTGTAAACCTGAAATATTTCATGTTAAGTCCCTCTCATTTTCAAATGTCGATGAATCGACACTAGTATAGATAGAATCGGAGTTCAAAATTCGATGACATCGACACCTATTTCGATTCCATCGACCAGCTGGCAAGAGGTTTCAAAAGTATATGACATTTAAGTTTGTGTCATCGAGCGGACCATCAATGCTATCGAGAGTATACGCTCGATGATATCGAACCTGCTCGATAATATCGAACTCTGTCATAAATGTGACCATTTTATATCCGCTGAAACCTTTTGCCTATATCTAGAGGACTTGTCTATTATTGCTGGTAGAGGAAGAATAGAGTGCTTTTGTGTGTTTTACCTTAGATTATATACCTAAAGCCCTTTCTCTTAGGAAAGTTCATCCTCCAATCCACCCTCTTCATTGATATTCAATAGAGTGGATTGGGGAATAAACTTCCGCATTCCAAGATCCTCCAACTATTACCTTAATGGCAAATCATTAAGCTGGGATGCCTTGAATGCATAATCGGAATCACTTTATCTTCCTTATAGGAAAACATTTTATAGAGTAGGATTCCGTCTTAACCTTGACCCAACCCAAAGCCTCGTATGTAACATCCTGGATTTTTGCCACTTGGAATTAGACGTCCTTCGGCAATGGGTAAATCCTAACACCTGATTAACTTCTCAAACACTCAATTTAAAGGTCTCAAATTCCTTCTTCAAACTATTTTCCTGAAAACCTCATTTTTCCTTCACAAATCTCATCTCTCACTATCTTATCCTTCAAACTTGTTTAAGTGCTTTCATGTTAGACATAAATCTTGAAGTTTAGGTGAATATAACGACTCGGAAAAATCCCGTGCAAAGACCTGAGTACCATCTCGAACCGAAATCACTTAGGATCAAATCCTTTAGAAATTAGACAAAGTTAACTAAGTGCTAAACTAGATTAGCCATGAAATCCGCTTGAATCACTTTAAATACGATCTGCAAGACCCAAAACTTGTATAATCATTGACGCTAGGTTACCCTAAAATCTCGGATCAATCTCATTACCCAGTTGCTCTCGGGAGCACATTGAAACTCCGTATCAGATCTGGACCGCACATCGAAAGTCCGATTAACACGAAGTTATAGAATTAGGACCGCCTTGCTGGGCTTGACGAACATCTCGAAAATCAAATCTAGATAATGTCCCAACGCTATTCGCTTGAGCTCAGAGTGAAGAGTGTGAGAAATGTGAAATTAATTCAAAATAAAATATAAATTTATGTAATCTGGCACGTGTCGCTTGTGGATCAGTTATAAGGATTCCGACCGTCAGAATCAAGCCAGATTACACCCTTGGATCAGGGATATTTGCCCCTACGTGTCAGTGTACTTGAAATCTCTGATCGAGTTTCACTGACCGTTGAACTGAAACTGGTCCGCCACGCGTGATTTGGGAATCCGACCGGAACGAAAACTTAACTACACCTAGATCCAATGTCTGTGAGCTTAAGTCCGACCTTTGGCTCAAGGGGGGGCTCCGAAAATGCTCCGTTGAGACGGAACAGATGCCCTTTGGACATAACCTAAGTATACATTGACCTGAAGTCTAATTCGGAGAGTTCTTGTAACATCCTGGATTTTTGCCAACCTGGGATTAGATGTCCTTAGGCAATGGGTTGCTCCTAACACCTTATTATTTCGTCAGAACTGAACCCCACAGTCTAAAATCGCTTCGGAACCCATTTCCTTCACAAATCCCACCCTTCACTACCTTGTGCTTTCAATTTTTCAAAGCACTTTCGCTCTAGACACTAACTTAAACTAGCTAAGTAGTAAAACTTGGATCACTTTATATACAAACTACAAAGGCCTAAGTACCATCTCAACTAGAAAACAATTAGGATTAAATCCTTTAGAAATTTAACAAAGTTAACTAAGTGCAAAACTCGATTAGCCATGAAATCCGTTGGGATCGCTTTAAATACGATCTGCAAGACCCAAAACTTGCAGCATCATTGACGCTAGGTTACCCTAAAGTTTAGAACCAAACTCTTTTCCCGGCTACTCTCGGGAATGACTTGAAACTTCGTATTAGGTCTAGATCGCACATCGGAAGTCCGATTAACACGAAGTTAAGGAACTAGGACCGCCTCGCTGGGCTTGACAATCATTTCAAAAATCAGGTCCAGCCGATGTCCCATGACCATTCGTTTGGATCCGGAGTGAGGGAGTGTGAAAAACACTATTCCCATTCCAAAATAAATATCAGGAATAGTGATTTGGCACCATTCGCTTGCGCATTAGTATTAAGCAACCAGACCGTCAGAATCAGACCAAATTACACCCTCGGATCAGGAAAAATTTCAGGAACATTTACATGTACTTGAAATTTCGGATCGTGGCCCACTGACCGTTGAACTGAAAGTGGTCCGCCACGTACGATCTGGGAATCCGATCGATTCGAAAATGTAATCCCACGTAGATCCATGTGTGGAGAGCTTAAGTCTGACGTTTGGCTCAAGGAGGGCCACTAGAACCTCTCTTTTGAGCTGGAAAAGTGACGAAATACCTATATTAGCAGTAACCCTTGAACATGAGTCTATTTCGGTGAGTTTTGAGACTATATAAGGACCTTAAACCCTCTCTCATGGCAGCCATACGAATTTGGGATTTGAGAGAGGAAAAAGAGAGAGAAAGTGAGGGAGAAGTGGGAGAATCTCCCTGCCGTCGTTCCCTGCCACCACACGGGCTGCACCATCCCTTTCTTGACGCTTTTCCGGCGTTTCCGGCGTCGTTTCTAGGTAAGAAACCCTAACCCTAATCTGTTTTGGGGTTTAGACTGTTGTAAGTTGTGAAATAGCTAACCTATTTCGTTCTCTAGGTTGCCAAACTGCCGAATACGGAAGCTTAGCAAACCTATCAACTTCGATACGATTCTACGACAAAAGGTGCGGACTTTAGGTGTATAGGTTATGGTTTTCAATGCTTTCAATGTCAGATAATGATAGATTCATGATCTGCATGCAATTGCACATGTACAATGTGCTGTCTGTTTTCCGTTTCGATTAAAGATGAAAAATATGGAATTCTACATATTCTAGGTATTTGTAGAAAATACCGTATACGTATATTTTTTGGAAATGTGTTTGACATGTTTATTTGTTATATGGATATACGATATATGGATAAAATACTTATTTGGCAAAAGGATTCGCCTAAATACATGTTTTACTTATATACACTATGTATGTTGAAATTGCGTATTCTAGAAAATACTGTATACGTATAAATTTTGGAGATGTATTTACCATGATTATTTGTTGTAGTAATATATTATACATGAATAAAATACTCATTTGGCTAAAGGATAACCCTAATACATGTTTTACTAACATACACCATGTATGTTGTGATAGTGTATTCTACGTGTTTGTGGAAATGGCTGAATGAGTATAGAATTCTCATTTGTGCTCGCCATGACTAATTGTCATGGATTCATGATTGATGTATTGGCGATACCCCCTTTGACGAAAGGATTTGCCCTAAGTCACGCCACGGCCAATATACACTATATATGCTAAAATGTGTGGCCCAAGTGTTTGTGGAAATGACTGAATGGATATGGAACTTGGATTCCTTCTTGCCATGACTATCCGTCGTGGGTGTACGCGTATTATGATTGGGGCAACTTCCTAGTGAAAGGATTTGGCCTAATGCCTATGTGATCGACATATGTCGTGTATGTTGATATATGTTTGTTTAAGTGTTTCTTGAAATGTCTGAATGAGTAGTAGTTAGCAAATTGTAAAGTATAAGGGTGTTGAGATATGATTCTCAACCTCTTTTAACTATGTGTATGATCTCCTTTGATAGTTGTGTGATTAGGAATTGAACATGTACAAACGCATGCTTGTGTTGTGATTCATAACATGCTCAACTGCTTTATGATTTTAACTATGTAATGCATATGTTTAAATTTATATTTACGTTGTATGATCCGTCATGGGTGATGGGGGAGCGGAGCAACGAGTGCGTGCAACAGCCCTGACAGCCCTAAATGGATAATACCAGACCTTGACTGTATGAGTTGAATCTTGATCCATTACTGCTTTATCTATCTGCAATTGATTGTGTTTGGGGCTATGATTATGGCCCAGGCAATCGGTAACGGGATTGAACTCGTGACTGTGATTCATTTGCCACGTGGGATGTGTTCGACGAACTCGAGTCGTGCGTTGCCTGTCGGCAGTGGCTAGGCCACACGAAGTTGTTTATGCACTTCATGTCGTGCAGCTCAACGGGCGATCGTGCTAGTCGAGCTCGTCAAGTAACCCGATCTGCCTTATGCATGTTCACCCTGTTTGGACGCTACTGCTTGAACCTAGGGTACCAAACTTACCAGTGAAACCCCCTTTTAACCATGATACCTCGATTCGCTAAGACGCATGAGCCGGGCATGGTGGTATGGGACACCGTGGTCGAGCTGTCGGCCTACGCTGGGGCCATGTGCCTCCCCGTAGTGACCATTGCGCAACCAACTCGTGAGCCTAATATGGTGGTATGGGACACTGTATTCGAGCTGTCGATACTTACGGCTAGAGCCGAGTACGGTGAGACCTGTACTCGTGCTGACGGGCGATGAGTCCTCTGTAGTATCTTCGAGTATACTCCAAGGGTCTGTGATTGGCGACGAGTCTTTTACAGCAACTAGAGTATGAGTTGAGCCGGGTACAGTGAGACCTGTACTCGAGCTGACGGCTAGTGATTGAGCCGAGTACGGTGAGACATGTACTCGAGCTGACGGCCAGCAATTGAGCCACATACGGTGAGATCTGTATCCGCGCTGACGGGTGACGAGCCCTTTGCGATGCCTTCACTACGCTTCTCAAACCATAATATCGTATGAGATTAACTAGGATTGACGACCCTAGAATGGATCATGTTTAGGAATGATACAAGGGAGGTACCTTAGTTTCCCAATACTGCTGTTTGAAATGGACTAATAAAAACTTGGTAATCATGAGCATCATCGCACCGCATGTGCTTTGTAGATGTGGCGCACTGAGGGAGTAAGCATTCGCGAACGTAAGATGATGTCGCTTGAGGGTGGTTTGACAAGGGCATACAGCATCATGTCATTTCATTCTCGCATTTAATAAGAGTAGTTAAACTTGTTTGATTTGTACTGCTTTATCATTACTGCTTGATTGAATTGATAACATGTTAACCTATGCTTTACTGTTCCACTGAGTTGATCACTCACTCCCACGTTACGGGATGATGTTGTACACACCAACCAGATTTGTTGAGTTTCAGGTGGTGGCGATGCTTGTGAAGCAGAGCCGGACTACTTCTATGATGATAGGAGGAATTCTCTTATCTGTATCTCTCTGGCAGGTCAATGAAGACCTGATATTATATTGACGGGGCTATGGTACATAGGATAGGAGGCATTACACTTCCTCACATTTGGTACATTTTAGAACTGCACTTGTATTTATTTAACCTGGTAATGTTATCACACTCTGGAGACTCATCATAAGTTATATATTTTATCTATCTATCATAGTCTTCCGCTTGCAAATTTAACTGTCTCTGGGGTATGATATGCTGTTTTGGCTTAATCTCACTCATGTTCAATGCACGAATACAGTCAACATTCAATCATCATTCATTTTGTTGCATAAGTGATGTTCTGGAACTCGGGAGTTGAGTTTATGTTCGACCCCCAATTTTCAGGGCGTTACAGTTCTGGACCTATATAAGGACCTTAAACCCTCACTCTCTCATTCCATACGAATTTGAGAAAACCTAGGAGAGAGAAGAGAGAAAAGAGAGAGAAAGTGTGAGAGAAGTGGGAGCATCTTCCGGATACTCTACCCTGCCGCTATACACGCCTAACCATCCCGATCTAATCGCTTTTCCAACGGTTCCGGCTTCATTTCTAGGTAAGAAAACTCTAACCCTAACCTGTTCTAGGGTTTCTATTGATTCAAGTAGCGAAATAGCTAACTTAACTCGTGCTATAGGTCGCTAAACCAACGTTGACGAAGGCTTAGAGTTTCTATCGACTCCGTTACGATTCTACGACAAAAGGTGCAGACTTTAGATGTATAGTTTATAGTTTTCAATGCTTTCAATGTCAGATAATGATAGATTCATGATCTGCATGCGAATGCACATGTACAAAGTGCTGTCTGTTTCGTTTTTCGGTTATACGTTAACTATATTGAATATACTGTATTCTCCGTATTTGTAGAAAATACCGTATACGTATAAATTTTGAAAGTATGTTAGCCATGATTAATTACTGTATGAACATGCTATATATATGTATAATACTCACTCGGCGAAAGGATTCGCTCTAATATATGTTTTTGCCAGTACACGTTATATATGTTAAAAGAGTGTATTCTAAGTGTTTGTGAAAATGACCGAATGAGTATAGAATTCGCATTCGTGCTTGCCATGACTGATTGTCATGGATACATGATTGTTGTATAGGCGGTACTCCTTTGACGAAAGGATTTGCCCTAAATCACGCCACGACCAATATACATTATATATGCTAAAATGTGTAGCCCAAGTGTTTGTGGAAATGACTGTATGAATATGGAACTTGAATTCCTGCTTACCATGACTATCCGTCGTGGGTGCACGCGTGTTATCGATGGGGCAGCTCCCTAGTGAAAGGATTTGGCCTAATACCTATGTGATCAACATACGTCATGTATGTTAATGTATGTATTCTAAAGTATTTGTTGAAATGCCTGATGGAGTAGTAGTTAGTAAATGGTAATGTATGTTGAGATAGGATTCTCAACTACCTTAGTAATGTGTATGATTTCCTTTATGTAAGTTGTTTAGTTTAATCACTTACTGGTTTATGAAATGTATGTGTTTGAATTTCCTGTTTGCATTGAGTTTTATAACATGCTTGTTAATATGTTTGAATTACTTATTTATTTAACTGTGCTCTGACTATTTCACATGTTTAAGTTGTATTCCATAAGAGCTGTGAAGGGTGATGAGGGAGTGGTGTAACGATTCCGTGCAACAGCCCTGACAGCCCTAAGCGGACAATATTGGATATTTGATTGTATGATTTGAAATCTTGATCCATTACTGCTTTAACTATTCTGTACTTGAATGTGATTGGGGCTATTGTATAGTCCAGGCAATCGGTAACAGGATTGAATTCGTGGCTGAGATTCATTCGCCACGTGAGATGTATTCGACGAACCCGAGTCGTACTTCGGTTGGCGATAGTGGTTGGCCACGCAAAGTGCTTATGCACTTCATGTCGTTCAACTTGTCGTGCGCTCGAGCTAGCCGAGCTCTTCAAGTAACCCGATCTGTCTAATGTATGTTCATCATGTTTGGACGCTACTGCTTGAACCTAAGGTACTGAACTTACCAGTGCAACCCCGTTAACCTTGGTACCTCGATCCGCTAAGACTCATGAGCCGGGCATGGTGGTATGGGACACCGTGGTCGAGCTGTCGGCCTACGCTGGGGCCATGTGCCTCCACGTAGTGACCAGTGAGCAACCCAGACTCGTGAGCCGAATACGGTGGTATGGGACACTGTATTCGAGCTGTCGGCCTACATTGATAAGGTGATAGGGGTGTGGTGCAACGACTTCATGTAACAGCCCTGACAGCCCTTTGTAGTGACCTCGAACATACTCTAAATTTGCGGTGAGGCGACGAGTTTTGCCACTGTGAATAGAGTATGAACTATGCCTGTATCAATTTAGTGATGAACCGTTAAAAAGGTAATGGGGGAGTGGTGTAACGATTGCGTGTAACAGCCCTGACAGCCTTTGCAGTGCCCTAGAACCACACTATCGTATGAGATTGTCTAGGTTTGACGACCCTAGAATGGATCATGTTTGAGAATGATACAAGGGAGGTACCTTAGTTTCCCAATCCTGTTGTTTGAAATGGACTAATAACAACTCGACAATCATGCTTATCATCGCATTGCATGTGCCTGGAAGATGTGGAGCACTGAGGGTGACAACATGCCGTGGACGTAAGATGGTGTCGCACGAGGGAGTATGTTGGAGAGGGCATGCATCATGACAGCATTTCATACTTGCATTAACAAGAGTACTTAGGATTATTGATTTTACTACTTTATCATTACTGCTTGACTGAATTGATAACATGTTAACCTATGCTTTATTGTTCCACTGAGTTGATCACTCACTCCCACGTTACGGGATGGTGCTTGCAACACCAACCAGACTGTCTTAGCTGCAGGTGATAGCAATGCTTATGAAGCAGAGCCAGACTACTACTATGATGTTGAGGAGTTCTCCTACATGTAACTCTCTGACGGGTCTATGAAGACCTGGAATTGCATTGATGGGGCTATGGTATTTGGGATAAAAGACATTACACTTCCTCAATTTGGTATATTTCAGAATTGTACTTGTAAATAGTTAACTTGGTAACATTATCACACTCTAGAGACTTACCACAGTTTATATATTTTATATATCTATCACAGTCTTCCGCTTGCTATCTCACTTGTCTCTAGAGTATGATATGTTGTTTTGGCTTAATCTCACTCATGTTCAATGCACTAATACAGACAACATTCAATCATCATTCATTATGTTGCATAAGTGATGCGTTGGAACTCGGGAGTTGAGTTTATGCTCGACCCCCAATTTTCAGGGCGTTACATCATATTAGTACATCATCTGTGTTGCAGATCAAGGAAGCCGAAGATTCCTAATCAGCAAGGAGGAGATCTTTGTTAACGTGCTAAATGGGACTCATCCACTTATTTGTAAGTTACTAAAGTCCAGAGGATACTTGTGATAATTCCTTTTTAGGATTGGGTCTTAGGTGTTTCTCACCCTTGCAAGCCCTCGTAGAAGGCCTCCGGCGAGAGTGTACGTGATGGGTACGTAGTGTTGACCCTTGCTTTGTGGAGAGCATAAACTTCTGGTTGAAGGTGAACCTGTCTAAAACCTTAGGTTCGAGGTGATCCGAGTAAATCTCCGTTAGGGTCTTATGGAAGATCCTTGGCCAGTGTGCCTAAAAGTGGGTGCGTTGTGTTGACCCTTGCTCGTGAGAGCATAAACAGTCAGCCTCAGTGTAGGTTGTAAAGGTTGAAGGTGAACCTGATTTAAAACCTTAGGTTTGAGGTGAACTGCTGTGATACCTCCTTAGTGAAATTCGGTACACTCAAGGGTTGAGTGCGGTTATCGGGAGTGGAGTAGACAAGTAGTCAAACCACTATAAAAATGACTGTGTTTGAGATTGCTATTCTTCCATTTGTGTGATTTACTTTAATATTTTCATATTTGAATATCTGAGATCACACCTCACACACATACACAGTCATATCCACCATAAACTAGTTTGCATATTGTTCACTTCTTAAATAGTTTGTGATTGGATCCTCTACCAAGCTTGGAAGCCAGTAGAGTTACTTTTGAGTAATCCTAATATGTGCTTGTTGTTAGGATTAGTGTAATAAGATTTTAACTAAACCATAAAAACTTTAAAAAGTCCTATTCACCCCCCTATAGGACATATTGGCATATTCCTACTTCAACTAAAGCGGTCTCCACCGCTATTTCAATTGGTATCAGAGAGGGTCTGTCTTTAAGGGCTTCACCGCCTAGAGAGTGATCTTGACTGAAGTTGGGATTATGGCCAAAGGAGAGGCCTCATCAGTCACTAGACCACCAGTATTTGATTGATCAAATTATTTATACTGGAATGCTAGGATGCACTACTTTCTGAGATCTTTGAATCACGATGTTTGGGATATAGTTGAAAGTGGATATGTGCCACCAACTGAAAAAGTTATATTGGACAGTAGCACAACCATCACAAAATCCAAGCCCAAAGAGAAGTGGATGACGTTCGATAAAGAAAGACAAACTGTTGAAGCTAAGGCTATGAACGCCATCTATTGTGCCGTGTCTCAAGATATATTCAATCATATAAGTATGTGTGGGACATCCAAAGAAGTATGAGATTTATTGGAAATAACCCATGAAGGCACAAGTACTGTGAAGAGATCTAAACTTCAACTCCTGACTTCACAGTTCGAAAGTCTCAGAATGGAAGAGCATGAGACCTTTATGGAGTTTTTAAAAAAGTTGAATATCATTTGCAACTCCATGGGTGGATTGGGAGAAAGGGTTCCGGTTCTTAAAATCTGTAGGAAAATACTGAGATCACTGCCGGAACGGTTTAATCCCAAAGTAACAACTATTGAAAAGTGTAGGAATATTGATGAAATGAAAGTAGAAGAACTGGTAGGTTCCCTACAAACTTTTGAACTACACTTCAAACAAGCCCCTAAATCTAAAACAACTATCCTAAAAACTTCAAAGAAAACAACAAACGAGGACAGTGGAAGTGAAAAAGATGATGAAGATGAGGAAGTGGCTTTATTAGCACAAAGATTCAGGAAATTCTTTCAAAAGAATCGTGGCCGGTCTTCCAGAGGAAGATGGGTGGACAACAAACCTTCGGCATGTAAATTTGGTAAAAAGACCAAAGAACCACAATGTTATGCCTGTCAGAAGTATGGACACTTGTCCACTGAATGCCCAAACAGAAAAACTAAGAGTAAGGCGATGACTGCCACATGGGATGATACAGAAGAGTCAAATTCAGAATCTAGTGACTTAGAGAGTTATGGAGACAGGAAATCCTTGAAAATTCTTATGGTCTCCACTACTCCAATCATTCCCAGTGAATCTGAGAATGAGAAAGAACAACAAGCCACTAAATCATTTCCATCTGATAATGAGGAAACAGAAGAGGAAGAAGAAAAACAGGATAAACTTCAAGATGCTTATAATCAACTCTATATTAATAACATCCACATCCTTAAAAGACTTGGAATGTCTGAAAACAAAAAGGAATTGCTGCAAAAAGATCTAGACAAAACATTGGAAATCAATTCACATCGAATTAATGGTCTACAACAATATCATTTAGAAAATGATAAGTTGGAAAAAGTTAATTTATCCCTAAAAATGGAATCGTCAAAGCTTACTAAACAAGTTGAATTATTAAAAGATGAAAATGAGCAACTCAAGAATGAGAATCACACACTCCGGTTTGACTTAGAAAAATTCAGAAAATTTGCTGAAATAAACTATAAATTCTCTCAGAGTGGTGAAAAGCTCGAAAAACTGTTATGGATGGGAAGATGAGGAAAAGACAAGAGTGGCTTAGGGTACGATAAAACTAAAAAGAAAACTGGAAATGCAGCCCCAACAACTGAAAAATCTGCTGCTTCAGGTAGCAACATAAGAACTTCTCCAGTTTGTCATTTATGTGGTGATAGGGGTCATTATAAGTTTGAATGCTTGACACCTAGAAAGACTTCACATAACTCTGGTCAAAATCACATTAATAAATTCACACCAGCCAGAAAAATACGAAATGACAAAAGTCCACCTAAAAGAAACACTCACCCATCACCACCTGAAATGAAATCATTGGATCAAGTGGAAGAGATAAACATGAAGACTAAAAAGAATTCTGTCTAAAAATGGATAGTAAAAGAAAAATTGAATTGTCTGATAACTAACTCTATCCATATACCCTAAAATATCAAAGCATGAAATGAACATGTCTAGTTCTTGCATTCAGATCTGGATAGTTACTGAAAAGATGCAATTTTACTAAAGCTTTAAATGATATATCTGAGGTTTCACACCTCAAATTTTTTTTTTTTTTTTTTTTTTTTTTGTGTATAAATATCTGGTGTTTATAATTTTGATGTGTACAGTGATTGTACAACATTTTGCTGTGTATACTGTTGACTAATAGATATACTAAAAGTATACATAAAGGGTTGTCTGAATGCTGAAAAATTGAAAACATTCATCCTCGACATATCTCTCGATAAGTCATTCTCGATTAATCGATCCAAGGTCGATATCATCGACGTCTCTTCAGAATGTAAAAAGTCATATGATCGAGAATGATATCGAAGATGGTATCGATAACATCGGGGGAGTTACATCGATATCATCGAATCACTGGTCGATGACATCGAAGATCACCGCCGGATAAAAGGCTGATGAGCGGGAAAAATTACTTTTTACGGCTACTGGTCCTGCTTTGTTTTCCTGCTCATTTTCTTTGGTCTACCTGCTCGGAGACTCCTCGGGAAGATCCCAAACACCAAACGGAGCAAGGAAGATGGTTATAGGGAAAAGGTAAGGATCTCTCTTCCAAGGCTAAGAAAAGGGAAAATGTTAGATCACCTCAAAACAAATCCGATTGGGAACAAGTTGCAATCGTCAATCGTATTGTTCTCAATAGTGCTGTTGAGCCCTATGGGGTAGATCTCTTGTTAGAGACTATTGGTTAGCAGAATATACTTAACATGGGCGGTCCATACCAGTTTGAAATGATACAACAGTTCTTCAACTGTTGCCATGTTGTTTGGGATTATCCACCATGTATACGTCTGGAATTCATGCAACACACCAAACAAATTACTCCAACAGTCCTTGGTCGTGTTCTAAACATTGGTGTGACTCAGATCCCAGTCACTTGTAGAAGGCTAAACGAATTAGGAAGGTGGGGGGAAATCACTCGAGCACTGTGCCAGGGTGTAACAATTCCTATAAATGATGACAATGTCCTTCCGGTAAAACATCTAGGAATCTTGTTCAAAATCCTCCACAGTATCTTCAGTACAAATGTATATCCATGTGACGCCAACGACACTGACCTGAGTCCCTTTGTACTCAATGTCTTGTATGATGTATATCAAGAAGTCCCTGTGTGTCTGTCAACTCTCATTCTGGATCAACTGATTAGGGTAGTCAAGGGAAACCATCTTGAAATACTTCCATTTCCGTCCCTTATCTGCAAGCTCACACATTGGATAGGACTGCTGGAAACATCAGACAAGGTATATCCTGAAGTATGGTTCGACCATGATGCAGTTCAACAAGTGTATGCCTCAGTCTCATCTCATACTAAGATTCATCCACCGGTTGGAGAGAGCAGTCAGCAGCCTAATGAAGAAACACCTTGGGGATCTAATCAGACACCCCTCTATAGTCCTGGTTCTATCACTTATCATTGACGTCATATACTTGAACGTCAACTGCTGATCAGTCTCGCTGGAAATGACTAGCGGCTTCATAACTGTGAACAACGATTGTCAGGGATAGAGGACAAGATGGAAGCTCTCCAACCCTCGGTGCAACAGATTCTGGAGGTGCTAACGACTGATAGATCTACTATACTTTAAAAAGATGACAGCCTCGGAGGATAAATGTATCCGGTCATGAACATTGTGATCACTTTTTGAAAAGTTCTCCCTATTCCTTAACTGGCACACTCTAGCGTTTGATCGTTATTTTTTGGTGTCCATGTATGGGCTTATTAATTTTTTTGGGATAACTGTTTGTCTACTGCCAATCTACGGCAGTATATGTTTTGGATATGTTGCATATGGCTGGATATAATTCTCATATTTACTGCCATAATTAGGTTCTCAGATCCCCTGGTTTATCTAGTTTATATGTGGAATGCATGTGATGTCTCTTAATGATTATCCTATCTGCTATATCACTGCTTTATCTAATCTGCTATACATACATACCTACTGCGAATGATGTTTGTTAATCAATTGTTAAAAATTCTACATCTATCTGTTATATGCATATTCCTCTGTATATCGGTTCTCCCACGTTATTTTAACCTCGGTCAATATCAACTGTTATATCTTTGTCAATGACTGACAAAAAGGGGGAGAACAGTTCAAACACTCCGAACAAAAAATTGTATATCTGCTTAAATTGTGTTGCAGGTGTTAGGGGGAGCAGCTGCACCAAGACAAGGGGAGTTTGGAGTCAGGGGGAGTAGATACTAGGTTGTGTACATGTCTTCACTAGAAATTGTAAAATTGTGTAAAATGCATGTATACACAATTTAGGATGTGTTTGTCTAGATACTGTTCTAGGGTGTTTTGGTATTTTGTCACGTAATTGACAAAAAGGGGAGATTGATAATGCCCTAGTTTGTCAATTAGCGTGAGTGTTGAGTCAGTCAGACTGCAGAGCCTCATAGGAAGATCAATTCAAGCGTCTGTCTCAACCGGATGTGTGCAAGCTCGCCACAAGTAAATTAAGCCTCACATCCCTTGTCCCAAAACACCAGGTATATAAAACCCTTAAAACAAACTAGAACATCATAGGGTTTTAAGTTAAGAAAACTTTTTTCAAAATAGGAAAATTGTCTAAGTTTTCTTTCTTTATCAATTTTATTGATACACATCTTGATATGATCGACCTGTGCTGTCGATGTCCTCGATACTTAAACGATATCATCGATATGAGGACAAAATACGTCCAGCAACCACATACTCATCTGGATGGAATTATCGATACATCGATATTTAAATCTCGAGTCCATCGAAGGTGACTCGATAATATCGACAGGCAGATCTCCGATGCCCTTCTTTTCTTACGAATATCATATATGCATCGATATATCGAAGCCTCCTCGATACCATCGAAGTTCAAATCTCGATGATATCGGAAGGCTCTCGATGATATCGGTCTTGGGCGCCAAGTTCTTTTAGCAAAATATTTCAGGTTGTTTATCTATGATCGGGGGGTCACTCGATAGAATCGATATTCAAATATCGATGATATCAGTATTGTTTCGATGGCATCGAACAAGGACAGAAACTGTCCAGCAAGCCTAATGTGAAATCCGTTGGATTTATCAATGCCTCGACACAGTTATCGATATCATCGACATTCAAATTCCGATGATCTCGAAGGTCCCTCGATCATTCTTGTAAACCTGAAATATTTCATTTCAAGTCCTTCTCATTTTCAAATGTCGATGAATTGACACTAGTATCGATAGAATCGGAGTTCAAAATCCGATGACATCGACACCTGTTTCGATTCCATCGACCAGCTGGCAAGAGGTTTTAAAAGCGTATGACATTTGAGTTTGTGTCATCGAGTGGACCATCGATGCTATCGAGAGTATATGCTCGATGATAACGAACCCGCTCGATGATATCGAACTCTATCATAAATGTGACCGTTTTATATCCGTTGGAACCTTTTGCCTGTATATAGAGGACTTGTCTATTATTGCTGGTAGAGGAAGAAGAGAGTGCTTTTGTGTGTTTTACCTTAGATCATATACTTAAAGCCCTCTCTCAGGGAAGTTCATCCTCTAATCCACCCTCATCATTGATATTCAATAGAGTGGATTGGGCAATGAACTTCTGCATTCAAGGATCCTTGGCCAGTGTACCTAAAAGTGGGTGCGTTGTGTTGACCCTTGCTCGTGAGAGCATAAACAGTCAGTCTCAGTGTAGGTTGTAAAGGTTGAAGGTGAACCTGATTTAAAACCTTAGGTTTGAGGTGAACTACTGTGAAACCTCCTTAGTGAAATCTGGTACACTCAAGGGTTGAGTGTGGTTACCGGGAGTGGAGTAGACAAGTAGTTGAACTACTATAAAAATGACTGTGTTTGAGATTGCTATTCTTCCGTTTATGTGATTTGCTTTAATATTTTCATATCTGAATATCTGAGATCACACCTCACACACATACACAGTCATATCCACCATAAACTAGTTTCCATATTGTTCACTTCTTAAAGAGTTTGTGATTGGATCCTCTACTGGGCTTGGAAGTCAGTAGAGTTACTTTTGAGTAATCCTAATATGTGCTTGTTGTTAGGATTAGTGTAATAGGATTTTAACTAAACTATAAAAACTTTAAAAAGTCCTATTAACGCCCCTCTAGGACATATTGGCATATTCCTACTTCAACTAAAGCGGTCTCCACCGCTATTTCAGACACGAGTATTCTCTCGCACCTCCAGTGCTGTGTTCTATTTACAGAGCCCTTGGAGAAATAGCTACTCATGTTAAGAACCCTACAATTGGATCTTATCAGCGTATATACGCTCCATGGCACTATATCACGGGCTGGCTGGGAGTCTACTTCCCCTGAACTTTCAAAGCGCCAGAGAAGGCATATGTTCATCCTGCACATCTCCCACTTTGGTTCTTCCAACAATGGGCCATGGCCAAAAGGGCATACGACTGGGTGGCCAACAAAATCTGGGATACTGACCAAGTGGACTTCTTCCAATTTCATCTTCATCGCTATGTTGAAGATATAGACATGATAGACCGGGTGACACTCACCGTAGCTGAAAGAGCTTTCTTTCTCTCTATTCGTTCCTGCAGTCTGCTTCTTCTAGTAGGAACGGAATTCTGGCGAGAACCCCATTATCCCAGCTGCTTTGCTTGCCAATTTGGTTATGATCAAGCCGTGCCAGAAGACTGCAGATTGGTCACTAAGAGGATGCGTTGCTATGGAAATGGTCCTATCAATTGGGCCATGATATGGAAGCAATTTGTAACGCCCTGAAAATCGGGGATCGAGCATAAACTCAACTCCCGAGTTCCAACGCATCACTTATGCAACAAAATGAATAATGATTGAATGTTGTCTGTATTAGTGCATTGAACATGAGTGAGATTAAGCCAAAACAACATATCATACTCCAGAGACAAGTGAATTAGCAAGCGGAAGACTATGATAGATAAATAAAATATAAAAACAGTGGTGGGTCTCCAGAGTGTGATAATGTTACCAGGTTAAATAATTTCAACTATAGTTCTAAAATATACCAAATGTGAGGAAGTATAATGTCTTCTATCCCAAGTACCATAGCTCCGTCAATACAATACCAGGTCTTCATAGACCTGTCAGAGAGTTACATGTAGGAGAACTCCTCCTCAACATCATAGTAGTAGTCCGGCTCTACTTCATAAGTATCACCATCACCTAAAACTCAACAAATCTGGTTGGTGTGTACAACACCGTCCTGTAACGTGGGAGTGAGTGATCAACTCAGTGGGACAATAAAGCATAGGTTAATATGTTATCAAAACAATCAAGTAGTAATGATAAAGCAGTACAATCAAACAATTCTAACTACTCTTGTTAATGCAAGTATGGAATGCAGTCATGATGTATGCCCTTGCCAAACCACCCTCGTGCGACACCATCTTACGTTCACGACATGCTTTCATTCCTCAGTGCTCCACATCTTCCAAGCACATGCAATGCGATGATGAGTATGATTACCGAGTTGTTATTAGTCCATTTCAAACAGCAGTATTGGGAAACTAAGGTACCTCCCTTGTATCATTCCCAAACATGATCCATTCTAGGGTCGTCAGTCCTAGTTAATCTCATACGATGGTGTGTTTCTAGATCACTGCAAAGGCTGCCAGGGCTGTTACACACAATGGTTACACCACTCCCCCATCACCTTTTTAACGGTTCATCACTAAGCTGATAAGGCTTAGTTCATACTCTATACACTGCGGCAAAACTCATCACCTCACCGCAAATTCAGAGTATGTTTGAGGTCACTACAAAGGGCTGCCAGGGCTGTTGCTCGCAATCATTGCACCACTCCCCCATCACCTTATCAATGTAGGCCGACAACACGAATATAGTGTCCCATACCACTATAATCGACTCACGAGTTTGGTTGCTCAATGGACACTACGGGGAAGCACGTGGCCCCAGCGTAGGCCGACAGCTCGACCACGGTGTCCCATACCACCATGCCCGGCTCATGAGTCATAGCGGATCGAGGTACCATAGTTAGAGGGGATTTTACTGGTAAGTTTGGTACCCTAGGTTCAAGTAGAGGCGTCCAAACATGGTGAACATACATAAGACAGATCGGGTTACTTGACGAGCTCGGCTAGCTCGAGCGCATAACAAGTTGAACGATATGAAGCGCATAAGCACTTCGTGTGGCCAACCACTATCGCCAACCGAAGTACGACTCGGGTTCGTCGAACACATCTCATGTGGCGAATGAATCATAGCCACGAATTCAATCCCGTTACCGATTGCCTGGACTATAATCATAGCCCCAATCACATTCAATTGCAGATAGTAAAAGCAGTAATGGATCAAGATTCAAATCATACAATCAAAGTCTGATACTATCCGTTTAGGGCTGCCAGGGCTGTTATACGCACTCGTTGCTCCACTCCCCCATCACCCATAACGGATCATACAACGTAAACATGAATTTAAACATATGCATTACATAGATAAAATCATACAATCAGTTGAGCATGTTATGAAGCGTAACACAAGCATGTTGTAAAACACAATGCAAACAGAAAATTCAAATACATACGTTTCATAAGTGGTTAAACTAAACAAATAACATGGAGGAAATTATACACATTTCTAAGGTAGTTGAGAATCCTATCTCAACACCCTTATACATTACAATTTACTAACTACTACTCATATAGACATTTCAACAAATACTTTAAAATACATACATCAACATACATGATATAGGTTGATCACATAGGCCTTAGGCAAAATCCTTTCACTATGGAGTTGCCCCAATCATAGCACGCGTACACCCACGACGGATAGTCATGGAAAGGAGGAACCCAAGTTCCATATTCATTTGAACATTTTCACAAACACTTGGGCTACACATTTCAACATATATAGCGTATAGTGGCCGTGGCGTGATTCAGGGCAAATCCTTTCCTAAAAGGGGTATCGCCAATACAACAATCATATATCCATGACAATTAGTCATGGCGAGCACGAATGAAAATTCTATACTCATTCAGTCATTTTCACAAACACTTAGAATACACTATTTTCAACATACATAGTGTGCATTAGCAAAACATGTATTAGGGCGAGTCCTTTCGCCAAACTAGTATTTTATTTATATATAACATATCAATACAGCAAATAATCATGGCAAACACATTTTCAAAATTTATACGTGTACGGTACTTTCTACAAATACCTAGAGTATGTAAAATTCCATATTCTTTATCTTTAATCGAAACGGAAACAGACAACACTTTGTACATGTGCAATTGCATGCAGATCATGAATCTATCATTATCTGACATTGAAAGCGTTGAAAACCATAACCTATACACATAAAGTCCGCACCTTTTGTCGTAGAATCGTAACAGAGTCGATAGAATTGCTAAGCTTCTGTATACAGCAGTTTGGCCACCTATAGATCGAAATAGGTTAGCTATTTCATAACCTACAACCTATACAACCCCAAAACAGATTAGGGTTAGGGTTTCTTACCTAGAAACGAAGCTGGAATCACCGGGAAAGCGATAAGAATAGAGCGGTTAAGCATGGATAGCAGCAGGGAAGCAAGACAGGGAGATTCTCCCACTTCTCTCTCACTTTCTCTCTCTTTTCTCTCTTCTCTCTCTAGGGTTTCTCTCAAATTCGTATGACTGCAATGAGAGGGGGTTTAAGGTCCTTATATAGCCTAAAAACTCACCGAAATAGACTCCAGGTCAAAGTATGCTTAGGTTATAACCAAAGCGGGTCAGTTTCGGCTCAACGGAGGACTTCTGGCGGGCCTCCTTGAGCCAAAGGTCGGACTTAAGCTCACTGACATTGGATCTAGGTTTGACTAAGTTTTCATTTCAATCGAATTCCCAGATCACGCGTGGCGGACCAGTTTCAGTTCAACGGTCAGCGGATCTCGATCGGAGATTTCGAGTACATGGATATATGTATGAAATTTCTCCTAATCCGTGGGTATAATTTGGTCTGATTCTGACGGTCTGGTTGCTTAATACTGATCCGCAAGCGAGATGTGCCAGATTACTATTTGAGATATTTTATTTTGAGTTAATTTCACATTTTTCACACTCTTCACTCCGAGCTCAAGCGAATAGCGCTGAGACACTATCTGGATTTAATTTCCGAGATGGTTGTCAAGCCCAGCAAGGCGGTCCTAATTCCTTAACTTCGTGTTAATCGGACTTCCGACGTGCGGTCCAGATCTGATACGAAGTTTTGAGATGCTCCTGAGAGCAACCTGGTAATGAGATTGATCCTAGATTTTAGGGTAACCTAACGTCAATGATTTTACAAGTTTTGGGTCTTGCAAATCGTATTTAAAGTGATTGGTGCTAATTTCACAGGCACTCTAGTTTAACACTAGCTAATTCTCGCCTAATTTCTAAAGGATTTAGTCCTGTATGATTTCTGTCTGAGGTGGTACCTGGGCCTTTGTAGTTTGTATATAAAGTCATCCGAGTTATAATACTTAGCTAGTTTAAGATAGTGTCTTAGGTGAAAGTACTTAGAAAATTTAAAGAACAAGATGGTGAAGGGTGGGATTTGTGAAGGAAATGGGTTCAAAAGCGGTCTTAGACTTTGGGATTGAGTTCTGACAAGTTAATAAGGCATTAGGATCGACCCATTGCCTAAGGACGTCTAATTCCAGGTTGGCAAAAATTCGGGATGTTACACAATTGTTGGGTGGTCGCATTGATTCTTTCTTCATAATCCCTAGTTGCGACTGCATAGTTCGTACTTCATATAGCTGGATGCGATGGTGGGATCACTAGTCATTCTTGGTTAACAATTGCTTACCAGTGGATTCATCCATTTTTCTTCATCCGCCTAGGCTGAGGGGCAGAAAACTTGAAGGCGAAATTGGTTATATACCGGAGAAGAGCCATGCGTCTCATCACGGTGAGATTTGCAGAAAGATATCATTAGAAGATCCAATCTGTGAGATGAAGCCCATTAATACTTTGGATGGCTGGTTTGCTTACGGAGTCTTGACAGAATTTGAACAAGTCCCTTGTGACTTTGGTGGTCGTGTCACAGGGGATGTTGAATGAACATCTTCTCCTATTCCTGCAGAAACTACAGCAGCTCAAGATAAACCAGCTCAGGATGAACCAGCTCGGGACGAACCAACTCTCCCTTCACAGCCTACTCCTCCTAGTTCATCATCTCCTATGACTAGATCTCAAGCGCACTTGCAAGCGTCGCCACCTATTCCTCAGGAAGGAGGTAGACAAGCATCTACATCCCCTTCGGTCCCAGCTAGCAGGGAACCCCCACCAGAAAGTAGCCGAGCCGCTTCTTCTAAAGGAAAGCAAGTCGTGATTGAAGAAGTAGACGAAGAAAGCTTAGGGGATGAAAGTTCGACTTCTTCATCAGAGGGTACTGCTTCTATGGAATATGAAGATGATGAGGATGACGAAAGCGGTGAGGATAAAGATGATGATTTTAAAGAAGGAGAAGTTGATGTAAGCGGGGAGGAGAATGTGGTTGCAAAAAATGTTGAAAAAGAATACCCTCCCGTGGCTTTTGAAACTCTTCCTAGTGCCAATGTTCCTGTAAAGTCTCCTGCGACAATAGAGGAAGAAGAAGAACCTTTAAATTATGGAGAATACGAATATTCACCTAGTAAGGGGGAAATTTAATTTTATATGTATTTATGTGTATTTAGTGATAGTTATCTCATTATCATTGTCATGTCTCTATTTCAGGTGCTCATGTTGCTAATATCGAGACGGGCGACACTCCTCCTCTAAACCCTCCTGCAACTGCATCAGTAATTTCGCCAATAGCTTCTCTGGTTCCATTGGCGGCACCAAAAGTAGTGGCTCGCGAGTTTATCTTTCCAGTGGAGACCACTGACTTGCCTACTCCGACCACTAGAGACTTAAGTACAGAGGCCAAGGCGTCTTCCTTCGCTGACATAGTAGGGGTTGGCCCTTCTGTGATTCAGGAAATTCCTCCTCCCGTTAGTCATACTTCTGCGGGCAGGTTTATATATATTAGTTGCTTTATCAAGAGCTGTACATCTTATAACTTCCTATCATTATTTCTGAATTCTTTCCTTCTTTATACTATAGGAACCCCTCCTCGCAATGGAGCGGCAAGTTCTGAGTCTGTGGCCATTGCATCTGAACTGTCGTCCTTGCAAAGGTCCCCGCCCACAAGATGCTCTTGATGAAGAATTCTTTGTCAGCGATAGTCCATATCTTCAAAGACCCTGAACAATGGTCGGACTTGGATATTGCTATCGAAATTCTAGAAAGTTCTGCAAGAATGGCGAAAATCAGCATCTCCACTTTGCGTGATTCCCTTTTTAAATTTCATGATTCAATAATCTCTTTGGCATCAGCGAAGAATGTTACGATTGCTCCTGAAATCCTGGAATATGGGAATCAGCTGACTCTGTCCAAGGAAAAGGCTTCTCTTATTGCTTCTACTATCTCTAAGTTTGACCAGAAACAATTAGTTCTTCAAGAACAACGGAAAGCCTATACTGATGACAGAGTGGTTATTCAAGACCATATCGCTATTCTGAAAGAGGAGATTTCACAACTGGAGTTGAAAGATCGCAAGAAGGAATCATCCATGAAGGAGATCGAGGAAAGGATACAAGCCAATATTCAGTCGGCTAATGCTGAGAAGTTCGAACTACTCAAGAGCAAAGCGATGATCGCATCATTGGAAGATAAACTGGCTGGCATTCCTGATCAAGCAAAGATCATTCTCGAGGAAAAGTCAAAGCATACCGCAACTCAGATGTAATTAAAAGAGGACTTGCAAAAGTACATGGGGATAGTAGGAATTGTAGAGGAACTTTAAGCATGTATTTTCTTTTGTGCATATGCTTTTTTGAATAAGTAATTTCTTTTGACTTTTAACATATGAATTCATGATAATATTTTGAGATATTTCATTCTTCTATGCACTTCTTCATCGCAGATCATTTCAAGCATACTCATCTATGCAATAATCTTGACATAGTTTTTTTTTTTAATGAGGAACTATTATAAAACACCAACATTTTATGCTTGTTAGTGCGAGATTTCCTATATGATTTTTGTTTTAATTGGCGGTACTAAGTTTTAATTTAGTCAGTTACACACAGTTTAAGCTCTTGAGTAGGGGAGCCCACGCAGCTTTTTAGACTCTTGAGTAGTGAAGTCGGGTCTCACATGATGGTCTCTGTAACTCTTAGGAGTTCACTGGACTTCTCACAGCCTGAGCAGTTCACAAACCACGATCAATCAGAGGGGCCCAGTGAAGCTACCGGGGCCGTGAACTCGGTTGGAATTACGCACAGGGTTGGCCACGGTAACTCTCTAGAGTTCACAGAGCTCGCAAGGGGACCTTTGGGGTACCAAATCTAGGGCCGTCAGTCCGTTAATGAGTAGGTTTAAGCCCTTCCTCATGAGTTAGTACTGAAATCAAGCCGAAGATCTGGGGGGTCTTACACATGGTTGGCCTATCTATGGACATGGCCAAAGAACTCACACTGCGGCCCGCTTTTCCTTCATCTACAAGGTCGAGCCCATTTATGGGAGGGCATTTTCCTCCGTTTCCCGTGACGCTGCCGGAAAGCTATACAGACGACATCGGTCTTACGCGTGACTGGCCGTTGGGGCCTTTTTGGCCTTTTAGGCTTGTAGTCACTGGCTCCGTTAACTGCCTGCATGGTATGCATATAATGGCCTTCACGGGCTTTTTAGGGCCACTAGCTTCTCATTGCTGCCTGAATGGCAAAAATAATAGGTCTTATGCATAGCTGGCCCTTTTAGGGCTTGACCCTCTTTAGGGCTTGACTAGACTGCCTTAAAATGCCTTAAAAGACAATAATAGGTTTGATCATCGTTGCTGCGAGAGTGATAGACATCCCTGATTGAGATTGATACATCACCTACTTCTGATAATATCTTCAAGAGGATCCGTCTGTGTTGTTCATAATATATCAGCTTGGCGACAATACCAATTTTGACAGAATTTTACAGAGCTCGCTTGATGATGACAATGGTTACTTTCTTTTCACAATACTTGTTGATACATAGTTTTGATGTGCACGCGAATTTTCTCTTTAATCATTCATCTGATGATACATAAACATGGTCTTGTTTATTCTTGCCCCCTTTTGATATAGAATCATTATGCTTGATAATATTCTGGACCAAAATCAGTAGCATCTTCAGGGACGATATCTTTTGATGAAGCGAGCATTGACCGTTATATTGATACCTTACCCATCGAAGTATACTTCTTTTATTAAATATGGCCCATCTTATTTAGGCTCGAATTTGCCCCCTGTCTTCTATTTGTTTTGGAACCATTTCAGGATGTTCAATCGTCTTAGGATCCTCTTCTAATGACTGTGTGGCTATAACCATGTTCACTGATGACCCTACCCCCAGTCCCTGAAATTCCTTTCGGTTTTCCTGACCAATCCCAATAGGGATTTGAATTCCTCTCCCATGATTCAGACTGGTGGGTTCTTTGTAATCAAAACCCATTTTTCTCATGATTTTCTTACTTGCCGGACTATATTTTTTAAGATCTTGTGGTGTCAGCCTTTTGTGGTACACATTATTCTCATTCTCTTCTCTTGCCTTTGTTTCTACTGCGCTGTAAAATTCTATTGGTTCTGGATACTTTATGCTAGCCTTGACTTGAAATCTTCCTGGAGCGACCGGAAATGGCTTATTTCTTTCAACATACGGTAGTGGCACTGTATAATTAGACTGTAAAATTTTCAACTGCTCGAGCGACAATAGGGTTAGTGGCGGCTGTCTGGTTGTCTTAGATGCTTCGACACAAAATAGAATTTCTTCTTGGTTTCGGCGGTTCTCGATGATTCTGCCTTCTCGGTTTCTTTAATCATATTTACTTGATTTCCTTTAGGACTTTGCTTTCATCATTCTTTCTTTCTTCTTTAGGGAACCCTTTATACTAACTGACGTCCGCAAAGAAGGACTTGACCTCCGTATATGGCTTTGCATCAGCCATCACTTTATACTGTATTCCATTCTTGCAGTATTTGAAGCATTGTTGTAGCGTAGAGGGTACAATGTTGTATTGATGAATCCATGGCCTTCCTAGGAGAAGATTGTACGTTGTCAGGACATTTATAACGTGGCACACGACATCAGTAGCCAACTCTCCTATTTCCAATGTTAATGTAATTTTACCGAGTGCACGCTGCCCGTTCTGATTGAAGCCCTGTATCATCATTCCACTAGGGCATAGATCTGAACGACGATAACCCATTTTACTCAACATCGAGAGCGGCAAGAGGTTCACCGCAGACCCATTGTCTATCATAATTCGCTTAACCTTCTTTCCACGGAGATGACCTTCTATTATTAGCGGTCTGTTATGCTCTGCCTTGTAGATCAAATCGTCATCGGAGAAAGAAATGACTGGTAAGCAATTTTTTTGCTCACCGTGCTCTTCGTGTTCCAACTCTGTCAGTAAAGCTTCTCTAACCTCATGGTTGGATAATGCCTGGACCAAGCTCAGTCGAAATTCTTCTGACAACTTAAGTGCATCATAGACACTTAACCGTGCTAGTATACCCTTCAAATGGCTTACTACATCATAAGACACCTTTGCTGTTTCGCTCATCTTTTCTTTCCCGCCGTCATTCTGCCTTTCAGCGACCTTTTTCCTTGTAATCCCTATTTTCTGCTTCGCAGGACTTGTTGTCTTATTTCCCGATCGTAACGTAATCACTGCTACCTTCTTCGTTGCCTCATGGTCCTCTTTCTCTTTCACCTCTCGGGCCTTTCCCCGGATCGTAAACATATTCACCGTTGCCATTGTACCCCTCTCTTTCTCTTTGTCAATTACTATTTCGCCCCTGTCTATTATTCGTTGTATTATACATTTCAATGTATAACAATTCTCCGTTGGATGTCCCACTAGGCGATGATAGCGGCAAAAATCTCTCTCTCTAGTTCTTGTCATATCCTCAGGGTGTTTAGGTTCTGGTAACTCTATTGTGCTGGCTTTTAGCAGTTGGTCCATCATAGGAATAACATCTTCCCTATCGAACGTGAATCCCTCGTGAGAATTGAGCATCTTAGGCCTCTTTCCACTGTACCTATTTCTTGATTGGTTCCATTCTTCTTTTCGTTCCGGCCTCTTTTCCCTGGAGTCCCTAGTATCTTTGCTTCTCTTGTCATGATCGATGACATTTATGGACATTCTGCTGGGTGCTCTCCTAGCTGTCTCATGGTGAAATGCTGGCATCCTACGAGTCATTAATTCCAAAGCATGAGCTTTAATATCCAGGTCACGGAAAGTTTTGATGTCGGCGCTAGTGAGTCCAAACATGATTCCCGTTTCCATAGAGTTCAGACACATCTTGACCTGTTCCCTTTCTTCCGGCAACTGTCTACACGAGGCTCCTAATGTCTCCACCTATCTATAAACTTTTCTACCGGTTCTCCCTCTCTCTGCTGCACGGAAGCCAATTCTGTAATATTAACATCACGCTCCGAAGAGAAGAGTTTGACATAAAGGCATCCTGCATTTGTTCCCAAGTACGTATCGACCCTGGAGCCAGGTTGGAATACCATCGGAATGCTTTGTGTGTCAAGGACGACTCGAACAATTGCAAGCAATACTGCGGTATTGTAGAAAAATTTCCCATGCTAGTTATGAAGTGCATTAGATGTTCTTCTAGCGATCCCTCCCCATTAAACTTCTGAAAATCTGGATACTTGAAGTTAGCTGAAAAAGGGATATCTTCTACCTCCCTTGGATATGGTGTTCAGTATCTGAAATGGCTAGTATTTTCACGTTCTCTCTCTACTCTAACAGATTCTTCAACGACTTGTCTCACTTCGTCTTGTGTTAAGGTTCTTGCAGCTGAACAGACCCTCGCGATCCTGCCCCTTGTGGTTGAGAATTTTTAGGCTGATTTTCTTGTCTATTCATTGTGCCCATCATCAGAGGAGCCGCTATCTGGGCTACATTATGTTCAAGAGTAGCTAAGGCTTTTCTGAGGTTTCTGCACTCATCCATTAGTGCTCTTTGTGCTTCCGCCATCTCATTGATACGATCCTCTGTAGTAGGCGTATTGTCTTGATTTGTCTCGGCCATATGTACCGCAGCTTCTCCACTCTTTGATGAAGCCGTGGTTGGAGTGGGGCGGGAATATGTCGACGTAATAGGACTTACTAAGAGAGGGAAGTACGGAGTTCCATTTGACTTCTGCACGCTTCCGGTGCTATTGATCGATTGGGGCGATACAGACATCGGTGAACTTGTCTAGGGTGCTACAGATACGGGTGAACTTGTCATTAACGCCTTACCTTTCTGCTGTCTCATCCATTTGACCCTTGGTGCAATCAAAGTTGGGAAGTCACGCGATGCTAACTGCGGAACTACTCGCTCAGGATATATTGTAGGAGGAGCGAGTTCAGGTTTCTCCCTTGCTGTATTACGTGTTATCGGCCCCCTAACTCTCGGCGAGGGAAGATCCATCCCGGTGCTTCTCGCATTTCATGCTCTCGTTCTACGAGACATTACGATAATCCAACCTTCTTTGCCTTCTAACGGTTGCGACGAAGCAGAAACAGCCCCAGCTGTCGCTCGAGTCACGTTGTTTTTATTTGCAGGAAGTCGAGTCATGTACGCTGGAGTTTGATTCGGTGTATACTCTATTGTGAATCCGGTGTAACGCCCTGAAATTCGAGGGTCGAGTAGCAACTCAACTCTCGAGTTCCAAAACATCACTTATGCAACATAGATAATGATGATTAAATGTTGTCTGTGTTAGTGCAATAAACATGAGTGAGATTATACCAAAACAATAATTCATACTCCAGATCAATTGTATAAAGGCAAGCAGAAGACTGAAAATGTATATATATGTATGTAAAAGAAACAAAAATCATCTCAATCTCCAGAGTATGAACCCAACTGAGTCACCATATACATGTATCTGTTTTACGATCAAAATGTCAAAAATACAACTAGAGAAGTGAGCCCTGTAAGTCCCGTCGATCCAGGCAGTCTAGTCAAAGCCACCGGAATACTGCATATACGAGAGCTCGTCCTGGTACTCGTCGTAGTCCGGCTCAGCCTCCTAAGTCGTCACCTCATCTGCACCTAAGACAGAGTCTGGTTGGTGTGTACAAACCGTCTCGTAACATGGGAGTGAGTAGCCAACTCAGTGGAACAATAAAGCATAGGTTAACATGTTATCAATTCAGTCAAGCAGTAATGATAAAGCAGTACAATCAAACACTCCTAACTACTCGTATTAATGCAAGCATGAATGCAGTCATGATGCATGCCCTCACCACATACTCCCTCGTGCGACACCATCTTACGTTCGCGGCATGCTTGCATCCTTACACCACTCCCCCATCACCTTTTTAACGGTTCATCACTAAATTGATACAGGCCTAGTTCATACTTTATACACCGCGGCAAAACTCGTCGCCTCACCGCAAATTCAGAGTATGCTCGAGGCCACTACAAAGGGCTCGTCACCAATCAGTGTACGCCGATAGCTCGAATATAGTGTCCCATACCACCATAATCGGCTCACGAGTCTGGTTGCTCACTGGTCACTATGGGGAGGCACGTGGCCCCAGTGTAGGCCGACAGCTCGACCACGGTGTCCCATACCACCATGCCCGGCTTATGAGTCTTAGCGGATCGAGGTACCATGGTTAAAGGGATTTCACTGGTAAGTTTGGTACCCTAGGTTCAAGTAGAGGCGTCCAAACATGGTGAACATACATTAGACAGATCGGGTTACTTGACGAGCCTGACTAGCTCGAGCGCACAATCAACTGAATGACATGAAGTGCATAAGCACTTCGCGTGGCCTAACCACTGTTGCCAACTGCAGTACGACTCAGGTTCGTCAAACACATCCTACGTGGCGAAATGAGTCTCAACCACGAATTCAAGTCTGGTACCAATTGTCTGGACTATAATTATAGTCCCAAACGCAATCAATCCTTATTCAGAGCATGTGGAGTAAAGCATAATAAACAAAGTAATTCAAGCATGTTAACAAGCATGTCATAAAGCATGTTATAAAGCACCATATAAAGAGGAAAATACAAACACATATATTTCATAAGTAAGCGGTTAAATTAACAACCAACATGGAGGAAATCATATACGTCTCTAAGGTAGTTGAGAATCCCATCTCAACACCTACCTAAGGCACCATCATCCAAGCACTTATTCTCACAAGCATTTTCACAAACACTTAGAATACACTATTTCAACATACATAGTGTATATTAGCAAAACATGTATTAGGGCGAGCCCTTTTCGCCAAATAAGTATTTTATCCATATATAATATATTCATGCAGCAAATAATCATGGCAAACACATTTCCAAAATTTATACATATACGGTACTTTCTACAAATACATAGAATATGCAAAATTCCATATTCTTCGTCTTTAATCGAAATGGAAAACAGACAACACTTTGTACATGTGTAATTGCATGCAGATCATGAATCTATCATTATCTGACATTAAAAGTGTTGAAAACCATAACCTATACACCTAAAGTCTGCACCTTTCGTCTTAGAATCGTAACGAATCAGATAGGTTTGCCAAGCTTCCGTATTCGGCGGTTTGGTAACCTATAGAATGAAATAGGTTAGCTATTTCATAACCTACAACCTTCATAACCCCAAAACAGATTAGGGTTAGGGTTTCTTACCTAGAAACGAAGTCGGAATCGCCGGGAAAATGACTAGATAGGCTTGTAGAACGGCAGGGGAAAGTAGTAGGGAGCTTCTCCCACTTCTCTCACACTTTCACTCTCTTTTCTCTCTTCTCTCTTAGGGTTTTTCTCAAATTCGTATGGCTAGATGAGAGAGGGTTCTAAGGTCCTTATATAGCCTAAAATCACTTCAAAATAGACTTATGGTCAAGGTACACTTAGGTTATAACCAAAGTAAGCCTATTCCAGCTCAACGGAGCACTTCTGGCGGGCCCCCTTGAGCCAAAGGTCGGACTTAAGCTCACCAACCTTGGATCTAGGTACCATTAAGTTTTCGTTCCAATAGGATTCCTAGATCACGCGTGGCGGACCAGTTTCAGTTCAACGGCCAGCGGATCTCGATATGAAATTCCAAGTACATGGATATGTTTATGAAAATTTTTCCGATCCGAGGGTGTATTTGGGTCAGATTCTGACGGTCTGGTTGCTTACAAATTGCCCGCAAGTAACAAGTCTCAGATTACTATTTGAGATATTTATTTGTAAAGAAAAATAAGTGTTCTCACACTCCTCGCTTCGGACTCAAGCGAACAGCTGTGGGACACTGCCTGGATTCGATTTCCAAGATAGTTGTCAAGCCCAACGAGGCGGTCCTAAGTCTATAACTTCGTATTACTCGGACTCCCGATGTGCGGTCCAGATCTGATACGGAGTTTCAATGTGCTCCCAAGAGCAGTCGGGTAATGAGTTTAATCCTGGATTTTAGGGTAACCTAGCGTCAATGATTCTACAAGTTTTGGGTCTTGCAGATCGTATTTATAGCGATTCAACGGATTTCATGGCTAATCTAGTTTAACACTTAGTTAACTTTGTCAAATTTCTAAAGGATTTAATCCTAAGTGATTTCTGGTCGAGGTGGTACTCGGGCCATCGTACGGAATTTTCCGAGTCGTTACAATCTACCCCCCTTAATGAAAAATTTCATCCTCGAAATTAGTACCTTTTCGTACTCCTCGAGGAGCTAAGGGTAGTTCTTTTAGATCTCGGCTTCTGTCTCCTAGGTAGCTTCCTCCTCTGTATGATGCGTCCACAGTACCTTCGCGAGTGGAATCACTTTGCTACGCAGTACCTGCTCCTTCCTATCAAGGATACGTGTCGGGCGCAGCACATATGTAGCATCCTTGCTCAACTGTACCTGCTCCCAGCTGATAATGTGTGAAGGATCAGGAACGTACTTCTTCAACATAGATACATGAAATACGTTATGTACAGTTGCAAGTGGTGTGGGCAAAGCGAGACGATATATGCCACAACACCCACTCGATCAAGTATCTGAAACGGACCGATGAACCTCGGTGTGAGCTTCCCCTTCTTCCCAAACCGAAAGACTCCCTTCATAGGGAAACTCTGAGGAATACATGATCACCGACCTCGAACTCAAGCGGTCGCCGCCTCGTATCGGCATAACTCTTCTGCATGCTCCGCGCTGTCAGGAGTCGACGCTTGATAATGTCGATCTTCTCCGAGGTCGCCTGTATTAATTTCGGCCCAATCAAACTACGCTCGCCAATATCAGCCCAGCAATGCGGCGCTCTGCAAGGACGACCATACAAGGCCTTATATGGAGCCATGCCAATACTCACGTGGAAGATGTTGTTGTATGCGAACTCTGCATAAGGAAGACAGTCATCCCATCTGTCCTTGAAGTCCAAGACACAGGCCCGCAACATATCCTCCAAAATCTGGTTCACCCGCTCTGTCTGCTCATCGGTCTGAGGGTGAAACGCAGTACTGAACTTCAATTTCACACCCATCGCTTCCTAGATACGAGTCCAGAAGATAGACGTGAACCGCGCGTCTCTGTCCGATACGATCTCTAGGGGAACTCCATGCAGATGTACAATCTCTCTGATGTACAGCCTAGCCAGCTCGTCTGTAGAGTTCGTGACTCTGATAGGGAGAAAATGGGCCAATTTGGTCAACAGGTCCATAATCACCCAAATGGAATCATGTCCTTTCCTCGTCTTCGGCAGCCCCGATATGAAATCCATGGAAACGAAGTCCCACTTCCATTCAGCTATGGGCATGGGCTGAAGCAATCCAGGAGGTCGGCGATGCTCTGCCTTGACCTACTGCAAGTCAAACAACGAGAAACATACTCTGCTATGTGGGTCTTTATACCGTCCAACCAATAAGACTGTCTCATATCCTGGTACATCTTCGTGCTACCAAGGTGCATTGCAAGCTTCGATTTGTGGGCAGTCTCGAGGAGCTCCTGCCTCAAGTCATGAATATCAGGAACGCATAAGCGGCCACTGTATCGTAAACTCCTATCTATGCCAACTCTTCACTCGGAGTCCTCGGCGTCGCTAGCTTGCTCTCGAAGCTCAGACAACCGCTCATCGCCCTTTTGGGCCTCGATGATCCTATCATGAATATGTGGCCGAGCCCGAACGTGCGCGACACACTTAAATGACTCCTCCACGGTGAGTTTCTGCTCGAAGTCCCGCACGAACTCTAGCATATCCCACTCTGCTATCATCAGCGGAGCCGCAAATGCAATAGCCTTCTTGCGGCTCAACGCATCCGCCACAAGGTTGGCCTTGCCAGGATGGTAGGAGACCTCGAACTTGAAGTCCTTCAAGGTTTTATCCATCTGCGCTGCCTCATATTCAAGTCCCACTGAGTGAATATATACTTAAGGCTCTTGTGGTCGCAGAAAAGTTCGAACTCCTCTCCGTAGAGGTAATGTCTCCAGAGCTTCAATGCAAAGATGACAGCTGCTAACTCAAGGTTATGTGTAGGGTAATTCTCCTCGTGCTTCCTTACTTGTCTCGAGGCATACGCAATCACTCTGTCCTTCTGCATAAGGACACAACCCAAACCAACGCGAGACGCGTCAGTGTATATCGTGTACTTAACCCCTTGCTCTGGCAATACTAGCATAGGGGGGACGTCAGTCTGTCCTTCAGCTCCTGAAAAGCTGCTTCTGCCTTCTCATTCCAGGCGAACTTCAAATCCTTACGCGTCAACGGCCTGACAATCTTCGAGAAGTCTCTAATAAAGCGTCGATAATACCCTGCTAGGCCAAGAAAACTCCTCACATCGGTAACCGAGCCAGGCTGTTTCCAATCCTGCACCGCAACTATCTTAGCAAGGTCCACCGCTATCCCATCCTTGGACACCACATGTCCCAGGAACTTGACTTCTTCCTGCCAGAAGTCGCACTTCTTATACTGCGCAAACAACTGGTTCTTCCTCAAAGTATCTAACACCGCTCTCAGGTGCACCTCGTGCTTTTCCTAACTCGTAGAATATATCAGGATGTCATCAATGAATATGATGACGAATCGGTATAAGAATGGCAGAAATACCCTGTTCATCAAGTCCATGAACACGGCCGGTGCGTTCGTAAGACCGAACGACATGACCAGGAACTTGTAATGCCCAATAGTTGTCTTCTGCACGTCTTCATCTCTGACGCGCAACTGGTGGTACCCTGACTACAAGTTGATCTTCGAGAAATACCTTGCCCCCTTCAACTGATCAAACAGATCATCTATCCTGGGCAAAGGATACTTGTTCTTCACAGTGACCTGGTTTAACCTACGGTAATCAATACACAACCATAGTGAGCCATCTTTCTTCTTCACAAATAGTACAGGTGCTCCCCAGGGTGACACACTAGGTCATATAAAGCTCTTCTCTACCAGCTCATCAATTTGTTTCCTCAGTTCCTCCATCTCACATGGAGGCATGCGATACGTTGGTAATGAAATGAGTGTCGCACTAGGCACAAGATCAATGGTGAAGTCGATCTCGCTCCGAGGAGGCAATCCAGGGATCATCCTGAACACGTCTGAAAAGTCCCAAACTACCGACATGTTTCCTAATGTCGACCCATCAACATGCTTTGGTAAAGCAGCGTAACATCCAACACGACATGGCCAACTAACCTGCACTGGAAAGTAAAGACCGTGCCATCAGGTCCTCTGGCTGTCACGACCCGAGTATCATAATCAATTTCTGCCTTAATCTCGGTGAGCCAGTCCATACCGAGGATAATGTCGTAGTGCCATAGTGGATCAACAATGAGGTCGACGAGCACTGTTCTGCTACTCAAATCCACGGAGCAACCCTCACACACCCGTGTGACATCCGAAAAAGTTCCAGTAGCCGTAGTGAGTCTCATTCCCTTCGTGGGAGTAGTATGTAAATCTAGAAGCTTAACTGCCCCACTTGAAATGATAGAAGTAGTGGACCCAGTGTCCACTAACAAGGAGACGGATGTACCTTGAATGTGGTCTGTACCCTCAAAAGCCATCGGAGCCGTAATCGATGTTTCAGGAGCTTCAACTACAAGCGCATGCACTCGAGCCTGCCGTGATCGGTTGGGTTGAGGTACCATGGGCCGTTGAGGCGGCCTGAAATGTGGTGCAGGAGGTCTGAAGAACGAATGTGCAGGTGCCATCCGAAGTGGTGGAGTCGATAGAGCCTGTGGGTGAGGGCGATCAATCATCCGCGGCGGAGAGAACCCGCTATCCCTCATCCGTGCAAAACAGCTTCCGGAAGGATGACCCTGTTTCCCGTAGTATGTACAGGTCACAATAGGGCGCCTCATCGGAGCCACTGGCGCTGCGATCCTGGGAGGTGAATCAGCACGAGGCCTCTTGCCAAGGAAAGGCCTGCCCTGAACATCTGGTCGTGGTCTCGTAACCGTAGCACCACGGGAGCGTACCAGCCGATCAACATCCTACTCCGCCTTAATGGACATATGAATCAACTCCGCATAGGATGGTATGCGGACACAGCACATCTTCGACTAGATGTCAGGTTGCAAGCCCTCAAAGAAGCGTCGAATCTGCATCGGCTCATCAGTAAGTATAGTCGGGACAAAGCGGCCCAACTCTGTAAAGCGATGCTCATACTAAGTGACTGTCATGCCTCCCTGTCTGAGGCGCAGAAACTCATTCTCCCTCTCGTGTCGGTAGGCCTGAGGGTAATATTTCTCATGGAAACGGAACTCGAATGCTGCCCAGGTCCACACATATCCCACTGCGACGGTCCGCAGTATGCTGTCCCACCATAAGCTAGCCTCCTTCTCGAACATGAAGGCGGCCAACTCAACCTGTACCCTCGGAACAATGCAGCATCTTCAGTATCTTCGAGATGCGGTTTAACCAGTACTCAGCCTCCTCGGGTCTGTGAGAACCCATAAAAGTCGGAGGCCTCAAGCGCTGGAATCACTCGAGTAGACCACGAGTACTCACGTCTCCCGTAGGGTATGCAACAGGTGTGGGCGGAAGTACATCCTCAAATTGAGCAGGAGGCTTGGCAGTCTCGGTAGGGTGTGTAGATGTCGGAGGTGGAGTCGCACTTCCACCCTGAGACAAGGCCTTAGAAATAGTGGCCATAAGTTGTTGATGCTGCTGCTGCTGCATCTGCTGCTGATGCATCATCAACATCAACTGCTCAAACCTATCAGTAGGTGGAGCAGCCTGCGGCTCATACGGCGTTGAAGAGGATGCCCGGTTCTACTCGCGAACCGGGGGTGTAAAAGGTGACAGTCCACCAGTAGGACCAGCAGAAGGCTGATCTGAGCCTAAACCTCGGTCCGTAGGACCACCTCTGCGAGAAGGAGTCTGGTTCATCGAGTCAGTGAGCAAGAGGGGTGCCGTGCTCCTCGTAGAAAACCGTGGCATGCCCTATACAACATAAGGTGCAACGCATGTAAGACGAAGCATGACAACACAATACATAATCACTTAAGCATTCCACACACATCATAGCAAAAGAAGCTGCATGCTTTTCATTTACCAAAATTGTCACAATACATGGATAACAACGTTACATGGATCATGACAGGAGATGCAGGGGAGCAAATACAACTAAGCTTCAACTACTACAAAAACATACTACTAACTACTACATCCATCAACATAAAAAATATAAACCGCCTAATGCGGTAACCAAAACAACTATAAGACATTAGTATGGATGGCTAGGCATCCGAGTTAGGCGATGGAGGAGGGGCATCATTGTCCTGTACACAGCACAGGATGGTCTTCAACGTGTGAGACACCTTCTTAAAACTCTGCTTCATGAAGGCTTCGGTCACCTCAAGCTTGGTTCGTGTCTCACCAAGCTCGGCCCGAACCTGTCCAATCTCTTGCCACAGGGCGGCTTGGCCCTCCTCAATGCGAACCATACGAGCATCCCTCGCAGCCTGAACCGCGTCCTGCTCGCGTGGCGTAGGAGGAGAACTCTCCTCAGTATCTCGAGCCTCAGGTTCCTCTTCTTCCTCTTCTATTTCAGCTTCACTCCCATCCCCACTCTCTTCTTCTTCGCTCTCCACCTCATCCTCACTCTCCTCACGTCGGGCTTGTCGTCGTCGTGCCCCGAGTTCCATCTGATGGAGAGTACTCTCGTCGATTTGATGAATTGGTGCTGGCCTTTCCACCCCCAGACTGTAGCCAAACTCCCGTGCAATCCTGCATATGAGTCAGTCGAAGGGAAGCGAATCAGAGCTTCTGGTGGAGCGTGCAGTACTCACAATTTGTCGCAACACGAATGTGGGCACGCACAAGTTCGCCCTCTGCCCCACTTGGTACAGAAAGTCTACCATGAGTCGCGTGCACTCGCTGCGATTACTGTGTCTGGGATAGAGGTTGTATGTGAAGATGTGATGTAGTAGGCAGAAGTCGTCTGACATATGGGACGCTAGAAGGGTTTTGTTCGGCTGCCTCTCAACCAGTCGGCCACCACAAAGGAAATGTGTGCGACGATCCCTTTCACGTGCACTTCCCAGATTCTGCTCACTAGCATGTACTTCGCCAAGGGGATATCCATAAGCCGCGCAATCAATCTAACATCAACCGTGGCAAACAGATCCACACCACAAAAGAGCCGGAACTACAAAGGTTCCAGTGTAGGCTCATGAATGTTGGCGTAGAAGGCTCGGACAGTACCTGCATTAGCGCGACCTCTGGCCTCAAATAGCGGACCCCAGTGGGCCACCTCTACTTGCTTGAACAAGTAGTATTCACCGAAGAGAGGTCCATCCACTTGGGCTTCAAAGAGAACCCTACTGTCCTTATAGACTCCATGGGGTAGTGCCGCCAACTGAGCTCTTTTAGCAGGAATCCGGGATCAAGATCTTGCTTCGTTCGAAATTCCCGGGCAACGCTTGAGCTAGCAACAGTGCCTCTCGGCCACCTTGAACGTGTAGGGCGACTAGGCCCAGCCTCATCAGCGGCACCCTTCCTCTTTCCCATAAGAGAAAAGATGGTGGAGATGGAGAAAATGGCCGAAACCATTGCGAGAAAAGCCATGGAAAGGGAAAGAAAGGAAAGAAAAGGACTGGAGGGTTGGTTCTCCACGGACTTGGGTCTCAACAGACGTTGTAGAGGCCCAAATGATAGAGATTGAAGGAGGAAAGTAGAGAGATCAGATGGGTGAGGAAGCTCACACGATTTTTGAGCTTCAAATGGGGGTGTGAGAGCTCAAACAAGAGAAATGGAGAGGGAAGGGAGGAAAGACTTCTGCGGATGATGGGAATGGATGGATTATGGTCGAAAATAGAAGAGTGGACGATTGGAAGGGCAATTTGAGAGAGAGGACAGCAAGTTTAGAGAGGAAAGAGAGCTTGGAGGGAAGGTTTGTGAAAGAAGTAGGGTTTTGGGAGAGAGAAAATAGACGGGACCTAACTCAGGGGGTTTATTAAACCCCCAAAGTCGATCGGCCTGCACGGCCCGCCCGGCCGGGCCCGAAATTCGGCGAGGCCTCACTGACCTGGCGAGGGCCTAGCCACTCTCTGGAAGGTTTGGTGATGGCTCGCCATTTGGGCGAGGTCCTCTTGATCCCTAGGGCCAAAAATGATGTGGGTCCCACCCTGTGTGCCCCTGGACAAGCGTGGGTAAGCCCACGACCCCGTTTCGCTTCGTTTCGGGTAGTTTCAGGAAATTTCTGAGCTAAACTTGTATGTACAGAGTTTTAACAGCTGGGATGGGGTGCATTGTGATTTAGACCTATCAATAGACAGCCTATGAGTGTTTTAAGGTCGACCCATGCGACCAAGGTTGAGTACAGACTCGTTTACAGCTACCGTTTTTAACAAACTTCGCCGTTGGGCGAAACTGGGATGCCTAAAGCTGTTTCTCTATTGTTATCGCACCCTCCTAAGTCGAAATGCATTAGCGTACGTCATGGGACCATAACTCAGGTCCGGTTTAATCAAAATCATGCTTTGATACCAACTTGTAACGCCCTGAAATTCGAGGGTCGAGTAGCAACTCAATCTCGAGTTCCAAAACATCACTTATGAAACATAGATAATGATGATTAAATGTTGTCTTTGTTAGTGCAATAAACATGAGTGAGATTATACCAAAACAGTAATTCATACTGCAGATCAATTGTATAAAGGTAAGCGGAAGACTGAAACTATATATATATGTACGTAAAGGAAACAAAATCATCTCAATCTCCAGAGTATGAACCCAACTGAGTCACCATATACATGTATCTATTTTACAATCAAAATGTCAAAAATACAACTAGAGAAGTGAGTCCTGTAAGTCCCGTCGATCCAGGCAGTCTAGTCAAAGCCACCAGAATACTGCATATAAGAGAACTCGTCCTGGTCCTCGTCGTAATCCGGCTCAGCCTCCTGAGTCGTCACCTCATCTGCACCTAAGACAGAGTCTGGTTGGTGTGTACAACACCGTCCCGTAACGTGGAAGTGAGTAGCTAACTCAGTGGAACAATAAAACATAGGTTAACATGTTATCAATTCAGTCAAGCAGTAATGATAAAGCAGTACAATCAAACACTCTTAACTACTCTTATTAATGCAAGTATGAATGCAGTCATGATGCATGCCCTCACCACATACTCCCTCGTGCGACACCATCTTACGTTCGCGCATGCTTGCATTCCTCAGTGCTCCACATCTTCCAAGCACATGCAATGCGTTGATGAGCTTGATTACCGAGTTGTTATTAGTCCATTTCAAATAGTAGGATTGGGAAACTAAGGTACCTCCCTTGTATCATTCCCAAACATGATCCATTCTAGAGTCGTCAGTCCTAGTTAATCTCATACGATGGTGTGTTTCTAGGTCACTGCAAAGGCTGCCAGGGCTGTTACATGCATTCGTTACACCACTCCCCCATCACATTTTTAACGGTTCATCACTAAATTGATATAGGCCTAGTTCATACTCTATACACCGCGGCAAAACTCGTCGCCTCACCACAATTCAGATTATGCTCGAGGTCACTACAAAGGGCTCGTCACCAATCAGTGTAGGCCGACAGCTCGAATATAGTGTCCCATACCACCATAATCGGCTCACGAGTCTGGTTGCTCACTGGTTATTACGGGGAGGCACGTGGCCCTAGTGTAGGCCGATAGCTCGACCACGGTGTCCCATACCACCATACCCGGCTCGTGAGTCTTAGCGGATTGAGGTACCATGGTTAATGGGATTTCACCGGTAAGTTTGGTACCCTAGGTTCAAGCAGAGGCGTCCAAACATGGTGAACATACATTAGACAGATCGGGTTACTTGACGAGCCTGACTAGCTCGAGCGCACAATCAACTAAACGACATGAAGTGCACAAACACTTCGCGTGGCCTAACCACTGTTGCCAACTGCAGTACGACTTGGGTTCATCAAACACATCTTACATGGCGAAATGAGTCTCAACCACGAATTCAAGTCTGGTACCGATTGTCTGGACTATAATCATAGTCCCAAACGCAATCAATCCTTATTAAGAGCATGTGGAGTAAAGCATAATAAACAAAGTAATTCAAGCATGTTAACAAGCATGTCATAAAGCATGTTATAAAGCACCATATAAAGAGGAAAATACAAACACATATATTTCATAAGTAAGCGGTTAAATTAAACAACCAACATGGAGAAAATCATATACATCTCTAAGGTAGTTGAGAATCCCATCTCAACACCTACCGAAGGCACCATCATCCAAGCACTTACTCTCACAAGCATTTTCACAAACACTTAGAATACACTATTTCAACATACATAATGTATATTAGCAAAACATGTATTAGGGCGAGCCCTTTCGCCAAATAAGTATTTTATCCATATATAATATATTCATACAACAAATAATCACGGCAAACATATTTCCAAAATTTATACGTATATGGTACTTTCTACAAATACCTAGAATATGCAAAATTCCATATTCTTCGTCTTTAATCGAAATGGAAAATAGACAACACTTTGTACATGTGTTATTGCATGCAGATCATGAATCTATCATTATCTGACATTGAAAGCGTTGAAAACCATAACCTATACACCTAAAGTCCGCACCTTTCGTCTTAGAATTGTAACGAATCAGATAGGTTTGCCAAGCTTCCGTATTCGGCGGTTTGGTAACCTATAGAATGAAATAGGTTAGCTATTTCATAACCTACAACCTTCACAACCCCAAAACAGATTAGGATTAGGGTTACTTAGAAACGAAGTCAGAATCGCCGGGAAAGCGACTAGATAGGCTTGTAGAACGGCAGGGAAAAGTAGTAGGGAGCTTCTCCCACTTCTCTCACACTTTCACTCTCTTTTCTCTCTTCTCTCTTATGGTTTTTCTCAAATTCGTATGGCTAGATGAGAGAGGGTTCTAAGGTCCTTATATAGCCTAAAATCACTCCAAAATAGACTTATGGTCATGGTACACTTAGGTTATAACCAAAGTAAACCTGTTCCAGATCAACGGAGCACTTCTGGCGGGCCCCCTTGAGCCAAAGTTGGGACTTAAGCTCACCAACCTTGGATCTAGGTACCATTAAGTTTTCGTTCCTGTAGGATTCCCAGGTCACGCGTGGCAGACCAGTTTCAGCTCAATGGTCAGCGGATCTCGATCTGAAATTCCAAGTACATGGATATGTTTATGAAAATTTTTCAGATCCGAGGGTGTATTTGGGTCAGATTCTGACGGTCTGGTTGCTTACAAATTGTCCGCAAGTAACAAGTCTTAGATTACTATTTGAGATATTTATTTGTAAAGAAAAACAAGTGTTCTCACACTCCTCACTCCGGACTTAAGCGAACAGCCGTGGGACACTGCCTGGATTCGATTTCCAAGATAGTTGTCAAGCCCAACGAGGCGGTCCTAAGTCTATAACTTCATATTATTCGGACTCCCGATGTGCGGTCCAGATCTGATACAGAGTTTCAATGTGCTCGCGAGAGCAGTCGGGTAATGAGTTTGATCCTGGATTTTAGGGTAACCTAGCGTCAATGATTCTACAAGTTTTGGGTCTTACAGATCGTATTTAAAGCGATTCAATGGATTTCATGGCTAATCTAGTTTAGCACTTAGTTAACTTTATCAAATTTCTAAAGGATTTAATCCTAAGTGATTTTTGGTCGAGGTGGTACTCGGGCCATCGTACGGAATTTTTCAAGTCGTTACATCCGGTTAGAGTGAAACGGAAGTTCACTTTTCTTGAAGGAGTTGCCACTGGTCGTAATTTGTGGTTAAATTCAGAAACCTTCAAACATGAAACATAACCATAGTTAGCATTTGAAGAACCAAATAATCTATCTTAGAGATGAAGGGGAGGACGTTCCCACTGAGAGTCGCCATTTTGGCGTCGGAAAGACGCCAAACTTATGATGAAAGTTCTTAACTATCTGAATGTTAACGTTAAATAAGATAAAATTCCCCAGCAGAGTCACCATTTTGTTTCTAACAAGAAATAAATGCATTTGATTTGGGATATTATCTTATTAAAACATAACAGAGTGAGAGTATTGAAGACAATCATCATATTTTATTAATACTGAGTTCATTTACATCCTCAAACATCCCTTGATTCTAAGATAGATTATTTAGAATACAGAAATTGACAAAGTTCAAATGTCCAAGTCATATATCAATCCGGCAACATTTCATCTTGTGATTTGATCATCTCTTTAAGAGGAGTATGATATAAATCTCTTCTACTGATTTCCTGCTGTTGAAGCTTGAACAGAAGAAATCTGGAGTCTAGCCATTTCAGCAGCATGTTGGCCCCTTAGCTTCATAGACTGCAAAGCAGTCTGGTTGCGCGGACCCGCGCAACGTATATCGGTTACGTGGACCTACGCAAACCACAAGAACTTCCTCTCCTACCTTCAGTCTTCCTCCTCGCTCTGCTTCCTCTCCAAAATCTTCAATTCGTCCAAATGAAGGAGGGGAAGGGGTGTTTATAGGCCCTCGCACGTGTGAAACCTCGATTTTGGTGCCATGGGACCCACCTTTCGATGCTTTAGATCTTTTTACAAAGAACTACTTATGTATTTCGTTGTGCGAACCCGCGCAACTATTATTTCGGTTGCGCGGTCCTGCGCAACGGACATCAGTTACGCGGACCCGCGCAAACCGCCCTTAAACTATTTCATTCTCCTTCTCTTCCAATTTTCTTTCTATCTCTCAATCTCCTTTTGCTTCAATCCTTTCTTCATCATTTTTTTATGCCTCAACAACGCCTCTAACATTCTAAGTATTTAATACTTAAGTTTACCAAAGATGATTTTCAATGAATTGTAGGTAAGACTAAGTTAAATGAGGGTCATTTACCTCAAGGGTTTGGTTAGGGAAGTGAGGCTTCATTTACCTATTTGGAGCACTCGAACTTCTTCTTGGTTGAGGTCTTGATCTTGAGGCCCACTTAATGACTGACTCAACAATCACGTAATTTGACAAACCAGGGCACTTTCAGTTATGCCTCAATCATGACATGATATATATATTGACTCCGCGGTGAAAATTGATATGGATGATCTAAGCTCGGATGAGAAGCTACTGATTCAGAAATTAGTATGGAGTTTAAAACTGAAATGGAGAGCTAGCGATGTCCTAAAGGGGTGGTGAATAGGACAATGCCAAATAATCAAAATAAATGCGGAATATGAAAAGACTACAAAAATCTCAATCGCTTGAGTATTGAAACCTTGATTCCAAATAATTCGTAGGACAACCTTCACCTCAAATTTTAGGCAGGACAACCTTATTTCACGAATGTATTTAAAATCAAACTTTTAAACTAGCAAGAGTATATAAAAGGATTATAACATTCACCACAAGAATGAAATAATAAATAACATCCAATCACCAAAGACAATAAGGCATTCACCACATGAAACAAGGAGTTATAGTGGTTCGGTGCTGAAAACAACCACACCTACTCTACTCCCTAGTAATTTTGGCTTTCACTATAAAAAGGTTTTCACAGGGTCAACTTAATAACTTGATACAGTTCCTTGTGATTTTTGCGGGCCATCACAATAAAAAACCCAACTGAGATTTTCACAGGGTATCTTAGACGAAACCTCAACTGAGATTTTCACAGGCTATCTCAAAAAAACCTAAAAAGAATTTTAGAAGGTATACTTATCTTCAAATGTAGAAGACGTAGCAGAAGCTTGTAACAGAGACTTCTTTATTGAACATAGATGGCACAGTGTTCAATCAGACTGAAAGAGTCTAGGGTTCTATAGATTTTAAAAATGGAAAACACAAACGCTACTTGATTCAATTCTCTTAGATCTCAAAAGAAGAGTATAGTTTACTCTCTTAGATTAAGTTTAAAATGATCTTGAGAAAAATAGAATTGAATAAGCTATTAAAATAAAATTTATAAATACCAACAAATAGCTTCCCGAGGACTTGAGCTTCTCTCTCTCTCTCTCTCTCTCTCTCTTATAGAAGATTTATATTAATTTTTGTTGTCATTTGGAATGAGAGAAAGACTCAATTTATAGGCAAACAGATTAGAACTTTGACTACCCTAAGATAGGTTTCGAGTAGCCCGAGTTCACTTGATTCTGTTTAACGGATTTTGGATCACGCGGGATAAGAATTATTCAAAATTCGATTGGTTGGCTAAATATTTACGAATTCCAAAAGATTGTGTTGTTGAAATTTTACCCTAACTTTCTCGGGCTGGCTGAATTTCAAGATTGGGCTAGCCGAACCAAAAATCGGGCTAGCCGAATTTTCAACAGAAATTATTTTGCTCGGGCTTGAAGTTGGACTGGTCGAGGAAGTTTAGGCTAACCGAACCAGAAGTTAGGTTGGCTAAATTCCATAGCAAAAACACTTATAAAAACCCCTGATGAAGAATTTTTTAAAGCACCTAATCATAAGGTCTTTCTAGGGTTATACCACCTGAGATATATCAAATATCTGAGTCACTTTGACTTGTACTTTGTCTTTAAACTTTGACTTGGACTGTCTTAAATCTTTGTCTTGATTTATGTCTTGAACTTGGCTTGAATACAAGCGATGATTTCTTTGAGAATATGTGTTGATCTTGTCTTGACTATAAGCCGATCTTGAGCTGATCTTCATGTTCTACCTTGAAGTGCTTTTGTCTTACAAAATTTGACAATTTACGTGTGCTTAAGATCATAATATTTACAAAAACAAAGAAAGATGTATATGATTTCTACAATAGTTTTGGAAGGAAAGTTGGTTTCAGTATTTGGAAGTATAGTATAAATAAAGACAAAAAGACTAGTGTATTAAAACTGAGATATTTTATTTATTCCAAAGAAGATAAACGTTCATTTGATAAATGTGATGTTAATGTGAAGCATCATCGGGATGAAGCAAGAACAGGTTGTGAGGCACATATGAAAAGTAGATTGGGAGTTGACGGTAAATATCGTGGTATTAATCTTAAAATTGATCATAATTATATTCTTGCATCTCTTGAATAATCTCATTTGTTAAGATCACAATGAGAATTTGCTCAAGAAGTAGTTGTCAAAATTGTGATAATTCAGGTATAAAGGCAAAAGCAACATTTGATTTCATGACTAGACAAGCTAGTAGTTGACAAAATGTTGGATATAATTTGGTAGATTACAAGAATTATTTACGAACGAAAAGGGTGAAAGCAATGAAATTTTTTATGATGAAGGTCTATTGGTATTTTTCAAAAGAAACTAAGTTGAAAATCTAATGTTCTTTTATTATATTCAATTTGATGTTGAAGAGTGCATCACCAAGATTTTTTAGGAAGATGGAAGAATGATTTTATATTATGAACATTTTGGAGATGTGATTTGTTTCGACATGACGTATAAAAGAAACGAGTATCGACGACCATTTGTACCATTCTTCGGTGTTAATCATCATAGACAAACAATTATCTTTTAGGGTTGCACTCCTCTATGATGAGACCATCGATTCTTTCAGATGGTTATTTAAAACTTCATGCGATGAAACATGTAGAAAGAAACCCCAAACCATTGTCACATATCAGGATAAGGCTATGTCAAATGCGAAGAAGACAGATTTATCAGGTACAATTCACCGTATTTGTGTATGCCATATGTTTCAAAATGCATACGAACAACTAGATTATCTATTTTGTTCTTCTAAGTTGTTTGGCAATGATTTTAACATATTTATATATGATTTGATGAGGAATGTGAATTTCTTCAGACGTGGGAATAATGATCAAGAAATATAATCTTACAGAAAATATATGTGAAAAAGCGAGCTTAAGAAGTCTTAGAGGGGGGGGGGGGGTGAATAGGATTATGCCAAATAATCAAATAAAGTGCTGAATAATAAATAAATCAGAGATCTCAATCGCACTAGTATTGAAACGTTGATTCAAACTAATTCGTAAGACAACCTTCACCCAAACAAGTTTAGGTAGGACAATCTTATTTCATGAATTTGATAAGAATCAAAATCTCAAACTGAGCAAGAGTAAATAAAATTATCTATTACAAATATTCACCACTTTCGAATAAAAGAAATTACAACCATTCACCACAAAAGTAATAAAAACATTCACCATAATACTAAGAATTATAGTGGTTCAGTGTGTCAATAACTATTCTCGAACAACCACACCTACTCCACTCCAAGATTACTAACCACGTCATCTCGGCTTTCACTACGAATAAGGTTTTCACAGGGTCACCTTAAAACCTGAGACAATTGTGATTTTAGTGGGCTAACACAAACCAAGAAACCTCTCTTTGATATTTTCAGGCTATCTCAGACAAAACCTATAATGAGATTTTTTGGCTATCTCATAAAAAACCAAATACAGAAAGTAAATTGATACTTATCTTCACCGAAGAAGTTGTTGTAGCCGTATAACACTTTTATTGAATGACGAATGTTCAATGTTCAGTCCAATAGAAAAAGTCTAGGGTTCTATTTGATTTTAATTAAGTTTAAACCAAAAGGTTACTTGCATTAATTCCCTTAAATCTCAATAAGAGTAAACACTCTTTTTAAAATCAAAATAACAGAGTTTTGAGATGAAAGAATTAATGAAAAAGCTATAAAAAACTATTATAAATACCGCTTAATAGCTTGACAATAAATGAGGCTTCTCTCTCTCTTGAATAAGGACTTTGATAGGCTCGAATTTTACTTTTAGATTGAAAAAGAACTTCTATTTATAGGCAGAAAGTTTGTTCCTTCGACTAGTCTAAGGCAGTCTTCGACTGGTCGAAGCATCGAATTTAGTTCCAACAAATTTTCAAATTTGAGCGGGATAAGATTTAACAGATCTTCAACTGGTCGAGTAAGTTGAATCCGAAATGATTTTGGTTGCTGGACTTCGAGTCAAGGAACCTTCGACTGGTCGAGGAGTCCACTCGACTGGTTGAAGATGCAATAGAAATTCTGCTATACTTCGGCTGTTGCTTAGACTAGTCGAGAAATTCTTAGACTGGTCGATACAGAACTTAGGCTAGTCGAAACTCAACCTACAATAAGTATAAATACCCAAATTTAAATCGGTTTTGAAAGCACCTATGTCACGCCCCAAACTCGGAAACCGGACTCGCAAAATTTCCGATCATCGAATCCAGTGCCGACAGCCTCCGTAGTACCCCATTCTTGGCTCCCATCGCCCATACACTAGGTTCCGATCCTGGGATCCTACAAGGAGGATTTTCCAATGCACATTTATCTCATAAGAAGCATAACCACAAGTATACCCAAATCACAAAGGCAACATCATCATCACATATCCACTAATATAAACATTTGAATACAATGCTGAAAGGGAAATACATATATCGAAAATCAAAACTCCAGAAGTCCGCTGCACGCTCCAAACTCAACGCTGCTGCAACCTAACGTCACCTGCACGCATCTATCGTGCATAAGCTTATAGAAAGCTTAGAGGGTGGTGAAAGTGTGTGCACAAGGTAAGTGTCAAGAATACAATACAATGCTATAAATCATATAACATCGGTAATACAGGCAAGATCATGAATCATACGATATCAGAGTAAGTGGAAACGTACTGGTAAGTCCATGAATGCTATCAGCCGTACCAAGGCTATGCGATGCAAGGCGTGAATGCTAACGGCTATATTGAGGCTATGCGGTGCAAAAACGTAATAAGTCAATATCATATACTGAGGATGGAAAGTAATATGCAAATCCTGCTAAGTCTGTCTAGGCCATATAAGTGGAGAAACATAGCAACCCAAAATGCCATATGCCGCAGATGTAATGCAATATGCGATGCGAATGAAATGACCAAGCTGGAGTGAAGTCGGGGTGATAGTATGTAGTATCACATGCTATGGGGTCCATCACGAGGGAATTCTATCCAAACCAGTCCCATACCTAAATTTATATAGTCAGACGCAATGTGGTAAACTCCTGATCTCAGGTAAGTCGCGTGCCCGAACCGAAATCCTGGCCATTGTGAAAGTACATATAATAATTAGTTACGTACTACCAACTCGAGTGGATAGTGAATAAATGAATGAGTATAATGCTGAGTATGCAACTCCTGCTCCACAAATCAGTACTTGTTGAGGTATAAAAACTATTCTATTGCATTAGTCAGAGAATTCGATGGTGCAGATCTTTCCCAGGGTCATTCATTCCATATTTTAGTAAAAATCAGCATCTGGGGGTATTTTGGTAAAACCAGCATCCGGAGGGTATTTTGGTAAAAATTAGCATCTGGGGGTATTTTGGTAAAAAGAGAATGGATGGACATTGCCTTGTATTAAAGAAGAAGTTAGTGATCACCATCATTTAATGGAGGGCTTGGTGGACACCACTGGTTAAGAAAGGAGGTTGGTTATTGCCTTAAGGAGAGGTGGTGGTGATCACCATTGTTTAAGGAAGGAGCCAGGGAGGTCTATAAATACCCCCTCCCGTTCCTCATTTGAAGGGGACACATAAGAGGAGACAAGAGGGAGAGAAGTAGGGAGAGGGAGGTGGAGAAATTCGTCCATCCAAAGTGTTGTGCGCAGGAGGGGGTGTGCGGCACACAGCACATGTTCTGCACAACGGATCTCGCGCAATGAAATCCCCACAGCGAAATCCACATAGTGAAATCCGCGCAAAGGTGAACAGTGCCCGCACAACGGTGAATAGTTCCGGCGCAATAGTTTCTGCGCAACGGTGAACAGTGCCCGCGCAACGGTGAACAGTTCCCATGCAACGGTGAACAATTACCGCACAACGGTTCATGCGCAACAGTTTCTGCACAAATGTGAGTAGTTCCCGTGCAATGTTGAACAGTTTCCGCGCAATAGTTCCCGTGCAACGGTGAACAGTTTCTGCTCAACAGTTCTCATGCAACAGTGAACAGTTCCCATGCAACTGTTTCCGCACAACGGTGAATAGTGCCCACGCAACGGTGAACAATTTCCGTACAATGGTGAACAGTGCCCATGCAACGGTGAACAGTTCCCATGTAATAGTTTCTGCACAATAGTTTTCACGCAAAGGTAAACGGTGTCCGCGCAATGGTGAACAGTTCCCGCTCAACAGTTTTTGTGCAACGGTGAACAGTTCCCTCTCAACAGTTCTCGTGCAATGGTGAATAGTTCACCCGCAACAGTGAATAGTGTCCGTGCAACAGTGAATAGTGTCTGTGCAATAGTGAACAGTTCCTGCCCAATAGTGTCCCCGCAACGGTGAACAGTTCCCATGCAACAGTTCCCGCGCAACGGTGAATAGTTTCGGGCAACAGTGAATAGTCTTCGCACAACGATGAACAGTGTCTGCGCAACGGTTAATAGTGTCCACGCAATGGTGAATAGTGTTGCGCAAACCTCTACAGCTCCATGCTCTATGATTTTACGGGTTCCTCTTGGATCCGCACAACTCGTCTCCCCTGGAGATTGAATGAAAATGCATCGAAATGCTGCTAAAATCGTCATTAGACTGCCTTCTATTTCATTCATTATTTTCATTAATTGTACTCTGTTTTCAGAATCAAGGGAATCTGAGGATGTAAATGAACTCAGACTGAATAAAACATTTTGTGATATCTGTTCTCTCATCGAATTCTTTGTATCATTGAATAAATCCCCCAAATCAAACGCATTTGCTTCTTGTCGAAACAAAATGGCGACTCTGCTGGGGATTCTTTTTCAATGGTAACTTAGAAAATATTCAGAGAACATTTATCACTTTTTGGCGTCTGTATAGACGCCAAAATGGTGACTCTCAGTGGAAACATCCTCCCCTTTATCTTTGAGATAGAATGTTTTATCACTTAGATGTTAATTGCGATTTTATATTTTGTCTCCAAGTAAGCAGAAAGTGTTAGAGAAAGCAAAGTCTGCTATGATCAAGAGTAGGGAATTTCATGTAATGGACGGAATGATTCTGTTTCGCCAATAGCTTAATAAGATGAGGGAGGATGGAGGATAGTAACATCCAAAAGATGAAAAGTTCGATCTACTTCCACAAGAAGCATCATCTTGCCAAGTACTAGGTCGATTATATGAAGTGTCGTGAGACACAGTCCTGCTTCGGTCATACAATCATCTCATTCAAGAAAAAATGGAAAGGCTCGTCACTCCAAAAGGTCTTCCGATACCGTTAACTATAATCGTAAAGATATCTTCCACAAAATCATTGCGAGTTCAGAAAAATAAAGGGAAGGCAACCGTGATCAGCGAATGTTCGCTCACAGCACCTCTTGCAAAAGGTTTCAAGCAAGCTCATGTATTAAGAATGCCACGATTTGAGTCAGCTAGTCCTTCAAAGCGACAGTACGCTGGTTTCAAATCAAATAATAGTTTATCTTCTTTAACAGCGTCAGTAGCGCGACGCTCGCTTCCTCCTTCAATATCAAGACAATCAAAGTATAAAGAAGTAGAAAGCTCGTCGACAGATATTAATCAGCCTGATCAGTTTTCGCTAGATGAGGATGTGGCTGAAGAAGTCCCTAATATTCTGACAGTGATTGCCATGAACAACATTGAACCACAAGTAGAAAGGCCACAACTGCAAGCGGTTAGATTTCAAGAGCCGATGCCTAATATTACTCAGAATATAACACAGGAAGAAATTCGGCAGATGGTTATCTAACTTCGTGATTATCGCTAAGATTAGCAACTATCGTTGTCATCATCAATCGCTAAGATTATCAGCAGCGACGAAATATCAATTATCGATTTACCATTTTTTGGTAGTGGGATAAAATTATATGGCCAACCACATATAAAATTGACGACAACGATGGTAACTCATCATTTAAGGCAGCCTAGGCAAGCCCTATACGACCAACTACGCATAAGACCTATCATCATCGTTTATATATGACAGCAATGAACGCTATACAAAGCTCCAACGACTTAAACAGCTTGAAATCGGCAATAATCTATGTTTGCTCTCTTGAGCCTTTGCTCGCTTGAGCCTTTGCTCATTGAGCCCAGCCCGAAATCGACAGTAAACTATAATTGCTTTGAGCCCAAGTCTCGTCCACTCAAGTTGTGTCCAGTCTAGTACAATCAAGTCAAGTCTAGTGAAGTCAAGTTAGGACAAATTCAGTCTTGTCCAGTCAAAGTATGATCAGTCAAAAGTACACTAGCACCACTGCTCAAAAAGCATAAACTATGTGCAACATTCAAAATGCTGCAGATACATATTTCACTTTAGATATGCTCAAATATGCAATTGCCTGATGAACAATTTTAAATATTGAGTAAACAACATACATACAAAAATGTGTTTCTCTTGAATCAGGTTCAAATTACAACAACAACAATGCCATAAAAAATATTGGCAATTATCTACTCAAAAGTTCAAATTTTCAAGATCAACTGTTAGTCTTTAATTGCAATATATTTGTTCTGCTGACAAGAGTCACATGGTTTCTTGCCTTCTTGATAATAGAGAAATATTATCGCACAAGATTCTCAAAGGCGACAGAGAATAAACTAGGGAAGAATTATCCATCCTTCAAGGGTATCAACAGTCTTCACTTCGGAAGTATTATCTTCTGAAGAAATCTTTATGCGAAGTTGACTTGGAAAAGAAGCATGATCTATGTCTACAAAGTAATCTATGCCTTGGTCTTCTAATAATCTTTTACGCGCGACGGGGGGAATTCATATGCCGAGAATTATGAGGCATGATCTAGTATGAACATTCAAGAGTTGTTTTTATATCAAGGCCCTGTTATATGGTCCAATGTGATAACTTCTCATTGTTCTAGTAATGATATCGCAAGTCTCCGAGTACCAGATCTGATGGAGATAAGGAACGAGCAGATCATCATCAGTGACTTCTATGGCCTTCGGAAAGTTATTAAATGAAAATTGAAAGAAGTCTTGTCTATTTTTCAGAATAAGCAAAGATCCAAGAAAAAGTCTATGAAGAAAAGTTAAGGAGTACAAACTAGAAAAGACTCAACTAAAGACTTGACAGTTGAACCTTTGGAGTTGGAGATGATATCTCCAAGAGCGCAATATAAAGAATACAAAGAATGCAATGCAAAGCACGATGACAAGCGCAAAGATGAAATGATTAAATCATTATCATATTACGAATATCACAATCAGCCTAAAAAGAGAAAAAACTTTCAATATATTTCAAAATTATAAATACTTCATAAAGCTAAATTAGAAATTTATAATGTCTTAAGATACTATTCCGGATTAATTTGGCAGGAAAGACTCATTCGAAAGCTTGGGATATGTAGATCATGAATAAAGGAAACAATCGAAAAAGTTGTTGCAGCAGGAGCAGCATTAAAGAACAACTCACTAGACACAGAATTCAAAGAAAGAATCGCAGGAGTTGATTAAAGAGACCGTTGCAACAGCAGCAACATTGAAAGTAGTTCTCTGACCAAGATACTTAGGGACAAAGTCATCACATCTATTACAGTGGCAAGTTTCGATGAAAAAAAGAATTTTATCCTCTCTAGTGAAGCATCCCCTTGATGCTGCTGGCAAGGGGCATCCAAATCTTCCGTTTGAGTGCGATCATTCAAGTTTTCCGTTCAAGCGCAATCATCCAAATCTTTCGTTCGAGCGCGATCATTCCAAATCTTCCATTCAAGCACAATCATTCAAGTTTTCCATTCAAGCGCAATCATTCCAATCTTCCGTTCGAGCGCGATCATTCGATCTTCTAGGCTAGCATGATCATCCAGTCATCCTTCAGTTGCAATTCATTAGTTCTTTGGTCGGAAGAAGATCGATCCTCCATTTGATTTCATGAATCAATCAAAGAAGGATCGAGGGGGCATCTGTTGAGGTACAAAAAATATTCCATTACATTGGTCAGAGAATTTCATGGTGTAGATCTTTCTCAAGGTCATTCACTCGGTAGTTTGGTAAAAATCAGCATCTAGGGGTATTTTGGTAAAAATTAGCATCCGGGGGTATTTTGGTAAAAATCAGCATCAGGGGGTATTTTGGTAAAAAGAGAATGGATGGACATTGCCTTGTATTAAAGAAGTTGGTGATCACCACCATTTAAAGGAGGGCTTGGTGGACACCACTGGTTAAGAAAGGAGGTTGGTTATTGTCTTAAAGAGAAGTGGTGGTGATCACCATTGTTTAAGGAAGGAAGGAGCCAGGGAGGTCTATAAATACCCCCTCCCGTTCCTCATTTGAAGGGGTAGACAAGAGGGAGACAAGTAGGGAGAGGGAGGTGGAGAAATTCGTCCATCCAAAGTGTTGTGCGCTGGAGGGGGTGTGCGGTGCACAACACATGTTCCGCACAACGGATCTCGCGCAATGAAATCTGTACAGCGAAATCCGCACGGTGAAATCCGAGCAAAGGTGAACAGTGCCCGCATAACAGTGAACAGTTCCCACGCAACAGTTTCTGCGCAACGGTGAACAGTTCCCATGCAAATGTGAACAGTTTCTATGCAAAGGTGAGCAGTTCCCACACAACAGTGAACAGTTCCCACATAACAATTTTCGTGCAACAGTTTTCGCGCAATGGTGAACAGTTCCCTCGTAATAGTTTCCCCGCAACGGTGAACAGTGCTTGCGCAACGGTGAATAATTCCCACGCAACAGTTCCCACACAACAGTTCACGCGCAACAGTTTTTGCACAATGGTGAATAGTGTCTGCACAACAGTAAACAGTTCCCGCACAACAGTTTCTGCGTAACAGTTCCCGTGCAACAGTTTCCGCGCAACGGTGAACAGTGCCTGCCCAACGGTGAACAGTTCCCGCGCAACAGTGAATAATGTCCCCGCAACAGTGAATAGTACCTGCGCAACAGTAAACAGTTCCTATGCAATAGTGTCCGTGCAACAGTGAATAGTTCCCACGCAACAGTTCCAGCGTAATAGTTCCCACGTAACAGTGAATAGTTCCCGCCAAACGGTGAGCAGTTCCTGCGCAACGATGAACTGTGTCCGCGCAATGGTGAATAGTGTCCACGCAATGGTGAATAGTGTTGCGCAGACCTCTACAGCTCCATGCTCTGCGATTTTACGGGTTCCTCTTGGATCCGCACAACTCGTCTCCCCTGGAGATTGGATGAAAATGCGTCGAAATGCTGCTAAAATCGTCATAAGATTGCCTTCTATTTCATTCATTGCTTTCATTAATTGTACTTTGTTTTCAGAATCAAGGGAATCCGAGGGTGTAAATGAACTCAGACTGAATAAAACATTTGGTGATATCTGTTCTCTCATCGAATTCTTTGTTATCATTGAATAAATCCCCCAAATCAAACACATTTGTTTCTTGTCGAAACAGTATTGTACATCTCTGGGATATCACCGGGGTCTAGTACACTCCAAGCTGGTTACCGCCCCAGCCGGCTGTGTAGTCCAGCGAGTGAAAAAGACCTTACTATCTGCCTGCCAGTAGTATACTAATGCCTAACTGGCTCGTCGATAGCGGACCCATTTGGGAGCTCGTCAAACTCAGCCTATCTTACAGCGCCCTCACTCGGGTGGATAAGGTCCCCTCCCAACCGACCACGACACAGTGGGAGATGCGGCCTACTGGTATTGGCACTTGGGCGCTCATTTATCCACTCGGTCTAGATGTTAGGGCGTCTCCTGGCCTTGAAGGTTAAATGACTTTCACCCACGGACATCCAAAGTGCCCAGATGCTCGAACCAAACATTTTGGGTGTCCCATCTGGTCATCCACGACATACCTGTGGAGGTCACAGCCCTGATGTTGTTAGGACATATAATAATCTCAATCACACAATGCAAGATGCATGAGTCATGTAGTCCAATCATGCATCAATCATGCACATATCGTGTGTTCATGTGGGATAACTCCACCTATTAGGGAGTCTCATAAACCATCTGTACTATGACATATGCAATGGTCAATCGCATCTGACAAGAAACATGCAAATGATGCGTATGGGCAAGTATCATGATGCTATGCTGTCACATACTCATAATCGGTATCAATAACCAACATCAACAATCAACCTCGACGATGTGGACATTTAACCAACATTGCCCCCAAGGAATGACCCACATAGAGCTTAACATATAGTGGACCCATGACCTCACACAAGGGCCTAATATACAACACCATGGGGCTTACTCAAGTGCTTAATATACATCACGATGGGCCTCTCACATGGGCCTAATAAACATCACAATGGGCTTCATCGCATGACCCTCAAAATGCATCACAATGGGCCTCATCACATAGGCCTCATATACATCACATTGGTTCTTAAACACGGGCTGAATACACATCACAATGGGCCTCGAATACGGGCCACATACACATCACATTGGGCCTCAAACATGGGCCGAATACACATCACAATGGGCCTCAAATACGGGCTGCATATACATCACATTGGGCCTCGACAATCGGCCTCGACAATTGGAATCGGCCTCGATAATCGGCCTATACAATCGGCCTTAACAATCGGAATCGGTCTTGATAATCATAATCAGTCTCGATGATCAGGATTGGCCTCGATGTTCATAATTGGCCTCGACGATTAGGATTAGCCTCGAGAATCATAATCGGCCTCGATGATTGGCCTTAACTATCGAAATCGGCCTCGATAATCCTAATCGGCCTCGATGATCATAATCGGCCTCGACAATCAGGATCGGGCTTGATAATCATAATCAGCCTCGATGATCGGCTTAACAATAGGAATCGACTTCGACAATCGGAATCGGCCTCGATAATCATAATCGGCCTCGATGATCGGCCTCAATAATCAAAATCGGCCTCGACAATCGGAATCGGCCTTGATAATCATAATCGACCTCGATGATCAGGATCGGCCTCGATGATCAACATCGGCCTCGATAATCAGGATCGACCTCAATAATCATAATCGGCCTCGATGATCGGCCTCAACAATCGAAAGCGGCCTTGATAATATAATCGGCGTCGATAATCATAATCAGCCTCCACGCAAGGCGGGGTTCATGGATGGACGACTGATGATGAATCAAGCAATATCAATGGGAACCAATCGTTTGGGTTAACCCACTAGAGAATGATGAGAATGGGCCTAACAAGGCCTAAGGGAAGGTCACAATGTGGACGTTCAACCATCCTTACCCATCAATGTGGACCTTTAACCAACATTGCTCCCAAGGAATGATGCACACGGGGTCAAACGTATAACGCGCCCACGGCCTCACACAAGGGCCTAATATACATCAAGTGGGCCACATTAATGGCCACACCAATGGTCCTCATATACAATGAGTGGGCCGCATTAATGGACCGCACCAATGGGCCTCATATACACATTGGGTGGGCCCTGCTCATGGGCCTCAACTACATAACATGTGGGCCTTACACATGGTTCTCATATGCATCAAAATGGGCCATGCATCTGGGCCTAATACATATCACAATGGGCTTTGCCCATAGGCCATGAATACATCACAATGGGCCTTGCCCATGGGCCTCAGATTCAAGTAGGTGGGCCCCATCATATGGGCTTTAAATACAAGGTAGGTGGGTCCTATCACATGGGCCTCAAATATACATCATGATGGGCCTCATGGATGGGCCGCACCAATGGGCCTCAAGTGGGCTTGGATCACACCAAAAATCATTTCAATAGTTGTAGGTGTAACATGTGTATCACTGTACACTATCATTCCATGGGGCACATGGCCCACTAATGATGATCGGCATTGTCCAAACATTGTCCAGGTAAATCAGCACCATTCAAACATTGTCTATGTAAATCAGCACTGTCCAAACATTGTCCAGCACTGTCCAGCACAATCTGGACGGTGTGGATGAAATAAATAGATAAATCAAGGTGGACCACGCTGGACGGCCTGGATGTAACATTTATACAAGCAAGGTGTGGGGTGGGCCCACAACTGCCAAACAGATGGACAACAAGGATAATAAATACATCTGCTGAGGGTCCCACTGTCCAGCAGTTGCTGGACGGTGCAAGATAAGATTCATACATCAAGGTGGTGTCCACGTCAGATGGATGGACAGATGAAACACGTACATCAAAGTTGTGGTCTATGACCGTGTTCAGGGATGGAGATGTGGATACAATAAATACATCAAGGTGGTCGCCACCGTCCAAACCACTGGACGGTGTAGATATATAATACATACATTGAGTGTGGGGGTCCACACTGTCCAAAGGTGGTCCAGCACCGTCCAAAGGTGGTCCAGCACCGTCTAGACATTCTGGACGGTGTGGATCAAAATATACATCATGGCTGGTGTCCACAACGTCATCCAACCTGTCCAGCACCGTCCAAACATTGGACAGTGTGGATCAAAACACATACGTCAATACAGGGCCCCACAACACCGTGTACAATGCAGATAAATCACATATATTACGGTGGGTCCACATCCACACAGCTGGACAACTTGGATAAACAGATGGACGACGTGGAGAACACATACATCGTGACGTGCCCCACGTCCTTGATGGACAGTGCTGACATAATACATATACATCACGGTGAATCCCACCGTCCTTGCACTGGACGGTGTGGATACCACACGTGTGGAGTGGGTGGGAGCTCACCGTCCAGATGCTGGACGGTGAGGATGAGAGACATGCATCACAGGTGGGTCCCTGCGTGGGACCCACAGATGGACGGTTGAGATATAACACATATCTCATGATCAGATCAACAGAACTTGCTGACATCACATCTACATGGGGTTGGCCCACCGTCCATCAGACGGATAGTCTGGATAGTAAACAGATGGATGGTGTGGGTGAGATCCAAACATCAGGTGGGTCCCACGTGGATGGACCACCACTTCTATATATATTATCATTATTATATTATTATTTTAAATAAATCCAATGTCCAGATGGTTAGATGTTTAGACGGACCGACGGTGGGATGGAGCCCACAGAACTTGCTGACAGTCCAGTAGCTGCATGCTACTGGACGTCTAACTGATGGACGACCTGGATTCATACATCATCAAGGTGGGCCCCACGTGCTGCACTCAGCATGGACGGCGTGGATATAAACCACATGCATCATGGTGGTAGGGTCCACGTAACTTGCTGACCTCCAGGGCGGCAGCAACAGCCACCTGTTGTATGGGATCCGATGTCCAGATGTACAGTGTTGAATAAAATACATGCATCAAAATGGCCACGTGTGCAGCAGGATGGACATAAAATGCATACATCCGGTGGTCCCACCATCCATTGCTGGACAGTGTGGGCGCCACTCACATACATCGCAGTGGGCCCCACGTCCAGTGGACCACATGATTAGACGGTGTGGATTTCACATGTACAGCATGGTGGGTCCCACAACAGGAAAAAAGGAGAGAGAGATAGAAAGAAGGACGGTGTGATGGAGGGCCCCTGCCACTATGGGCCCCTCTAATACATACATCAAGATGGACCCCAAATGGGATCTATACCATCAATCGGTAGGCCCCACTTGGTCCATCACAAAAACTAAAATTTAAACTTACAAAACACCCACCGTTAGATCTCCTCTTCCTTCTTACACCAATGCATGCTAAAGCTCCAATGAATGAATTTCAACGGTTGAGATGGATCATGGACGGTGGGATTGGGTGGTAGGGAGTGGGCCACACTAGCTTCTCTCATGGAGAGTCATGGACGGTTGCTTGAAAATGGAAAATGGGTAGAGAAGAGAGAGAGAGAGAGGGTTGTAAGGAGAGAGAGGGATGGGTGAGTGAGTGATGGAGTGATGGGGAGTGAGTGATGTGTACTTTACATGTAAGGGTGTGTAAGAAAGAGAGAGTTAACTTTGGAAGGTTGTTTGTACTTGACATGATGTGTACTTGATTGATGGGATTGATGTGATGTTCTCTTGGGTTTGCAAATGCGCAGTGATTTCGTCGAACTGAACGCGGGCCCACATCTCCTGACCTGGGTATCGCCTCGGCGCGTGAGACGCGACATCGAAACCGCGGCGACGGCGCGGTCGCTAAGGTACAAGTTTCGAGTCGAGCCGACTATGATATACGAGACACAACTTAGGATCGTGCGCAAACACCGTTAACATATCACGGATCACTGGAATTCGACCGGAAGGATCGTTGAAGTGTCAAAGGTAGGGAACAATCACATTCCATTCCAAGCATACCCATTCTCAATTCACATGCATCATAATTCACATGCATCTACATTTTAACCATTCACATACATGCATCATGATCATTCACATACATTACATCATATATGCATACCATATCAACCTTTTGTCACAAGTTGACAAGGGAAGAAGGATGGTAACTATTAAGTAAAAGCATATAAATAATATCAAGAATATGTAGGAAAGCATATGAAGTAGCATATTAAAATGTTAAAGGTAGGGAACAATCATTCAAGCAAAGTTAAGAACAGTTACCCATCAAACCAAGTAGAATATTAGTTATATAGCCCCATAGATGAAAATAAGTAGAAAAAACTCAGTCAGATCCTGAGGAAGAAGGAGCAGGCATGGAAGGATCCATCCGATGCAAAATACTCGCAATATGATGGAAGTACTTCTTCATGTACTTCATAGAAGATTTCTGGGTTTGCGCCAGGTTATCCCGAGAAACTTGTAATGTCGTGACCTTCTCTTCTAGTGATTTGAGTCAATCATCAACCTGTGAAGGCTAAAAATCTAGATCATCTAGATCATCTGACTCGTCGAGCTTAACAAATATATCGTCCATAGATGTGTCTTCTGGTGGTGCAGGTGCTTCTACCTCCTCTTCGTCGTCACGTTGACTAGGAAGATAGTCCAGATTCATCTTATTTAGATTGGTATTGTTAAAAGGTAAAACAGATTCCGGTGCCTTAGACGTTGGAATTTGGGGATTACAGTGTAATGCAATACATGTCATGAGATATGCAAAAGGAATAGAACCATGACTAGGATGAAGATGAAACTGGATAATGACATAGCAAATAAGAGAAGGAAGACAAACTTGTACACCAGACACAACTGAATGGAGGACACGGGTCATGAAGGGAGTAAGTTCCGACTTATTCCTGGACCTAGGATAGACATTTGAAGTAAAGATCCGATGCAGGACTCTATATTTGGGGAGCATCTGGTTGGAACTAAGCGCATTACCGGAATGCCATTCCGCATTAAATCGACATAGTTTATGCATAATCGCTAGCAGCTCGGTATGAATCATTTTATTAGTTAAATTTTCAAGAGGAATTCCATCCTCTGTAACGGCAATCTCAGTTAATGCTGAGATAAGATAACGATTTAAGGTGAATGTATCTTCTACAAATTTAATTGTGAAAGTAAGGTTTTCAAGAGACACATCACAAGTTGACACATACATGGCTTGTGTAATGGAATGGTAAGCTTTTCCGCCCCAACCCAAAATGTCTTCCCATTCGACATTTGAAAGCAAAGGGACAAGATCAAATGGAGCAATGTGAGCAATATTGACACTATACTCAATAATTATGTCTCTTGAGCAGAAATCCCTAACTTACTCTGAATCTTCTTCGGGGCCCCTTAGGGTTCTCACATTAGATGAAGTCAGCCTAGATGACGAGCTGCAACGAGATTTTCGTGTAGCCGTTCCTTTAGTATGATGCTCCATTTAATGATCGCACAAGTAATAACTAAATAGGGTAGAGATATTGTGGGTAGATCAGATTTTTCCACAAACCTCACAACAAATGGTTTTAAATCCAAAATAAGAGATTAACTAGCAAAGATTTACTCAAATCTACAAGAAAATTGAAAAATGATCACTTACTAGCGAGATTTGGAGATGGGTTCATCGAGAGGGCCACCGACTAGTCGAAGAAGAAGGTCGGCTATGTGCCTATTCCACTCCCGGCATCCACACTCCATCCCAGAGTGCACCAGATTTTACTATCAAAGGTTTTAAAATAGGTTCACCAATAACCTTTAGAGTCCTACACTAAGGACACCAATATACGCTCTCCGCAAGAGTAAAGGTCCTATACTAAGAATCCACGTTTAGGCCCACTGGACAAGGTCCCACACAAGGCACTTGCACGAGTTTGTTGATAACAAACTCTTTGCCTTAATTTCACACGAGCATAGAGACTAAACTTTGAACTCTTAACAATGACACTTGTCGGATTGAGTTCTCTTTTATAGCTCATCTTGGGTTGCTTGATTTTTGCATTCTCGTACTTGAATCAGCTTCCAGGAACTCCCCCGATCGCATAGCTTAGATTTTTTTGTTGGCTCAGCTTCATAATCAAGAACCTTATATAAGATATACCTATAAAGGTGACCAAGGTAATGGGAGTTGGTTGAATATCCTATATAGGATAATGAGTGGATTTCCGAAGAGATTCAACCTATGGATACACTAGAGTATGGTTGAGACCAAGAATATACCTATAGATTTGGTCTCAATATTCTAGTGAAGGCTTGAGATCATGTTCTTCATGAATAAGAGCTTTAAATGCTCATGAGTGATGAATCATAATGAAAAGAACATGAATCTCATGTGGATAAAGTCTAGGATGAGATATTAGAGCTTAGGACAACCAAGGGACTCTGAAATGTCTAAATCCACACTTTTTGCAAGTTTTTACAAGCCGCTTTTATAAATAAAAAGTTTCAACGGATAGAAAACGACTAGTTTATGGTGCTACCGAAACCAACTTCGGTATCACCGAACTTGCTTCGGTGGTACTGAAATATCTTTCGGTAGTACCAAATTAATTCCCCAAGTTGTTAAATGAAAAAGGTCCCTTTCGGTGGCATCGAACTTTGTTCATCGGTGGCAGTCGGTGTCACCGAAATATCCAGTCGGTGACACCGAATTAATGTTGTAATCTTCCTGGACTATTTTGAGCCCCTTCGGTAACACCGAAGATATCTTTGGTGATACCGAAGGTGCTATTCGGTGACACCTTCTTCTTACCGAAAGTGGACAGATTTTCCTATTTGTCTATTTAATCATTCACTAACTTGGGACTTACTAAAGCTAAGACTAAAGGATAGAAACTATGAACTCGGAATTGGTTTTGAATAGATGACCTAAGTAGGTTTTCTTATTTGGGTTAGGATCATCTATTTACAAGGTTAAGATCATAGAAATAGTCCTTTGTCTTCAATGTGGCTTCGATGCTTCTAACCCAGTCGCGTCGCCGAGCTTCATTTGCCAAGAACTCATCCGACTACAAGACACAACTAGTCACGTGATTGACAAACAAGTGTGCAACGTCGGGTGCACTTATAAAAATGAGAAGAAAAAAGTGATTTTTCACTTTTAGGGAAGAATCCGCGCGTTCCTCGACTGGTTGAGCACTTCCTCGACTAGTCAAGCACGTCCTCAACCTGTCGAAAAACCCCCAAAAAATAATTTTTTATATAATTTTATTTTAAGTTTATCATTATTTTATTATTATTATTTTATGCATTTAATTAATTATAAACAAGAAACAAATAAATGCATAAATAATTAATTAATAACACATAAACCAGTCTCGTTCTTTGAATTTGAAAAGTTATTCCTGTCGAGTGGTTTGGTCAGTATGTCTGTAAGTTGTTTCTTAGTTTGAATATATTCTAGCATAACACTCTTATCTTCAACAAGTTCTCGAATATAATGGTATCTAATATTGATATGTTTTGTATGAGACTGTTGGATTGGATTTTTTGAAATGTTAATTGTGCTAGAATTATCCCAATATAATGTCATTGTATCTTATGCAATGCCATAATCAGATTACATTCTTTTCATCCAAATGAGTCGAGTACAGGCATTACCAACTGCGATATATTCAACTTCGGCAGTTGAGAGTGATACAGAGTTTTGTTTCTTACTGAGCCATGAAACTAAACAGTTTCCTACATAGAAACATCCATTGCTGGTAGATTTTCTATCGTCAATATTTACAGCCTAGTCTGCATCAGTATATCCGGCAATTTGTACGAATGTATCATGTGGATACCAAAGTCCTAATTAGCAGAACTTGCGACATATCTGATTATCTACTTAATAGCAATTAGATGAGATTCTTTAGGATTGGATTGATATCGGGCACATATTCCAACAATAAAAGCAATATCAGGTCTACTAGTAGTTAAGTATAAGAGACTACTAATCATACTTCAATATAAACGGGAGTCTACACTTTTACCTAATTCATCCTTTGAGAGTTAAAGAGTTGTACTCATTGGAGTATCAAACTTCTTTCCATTCTCAAACCCAAACCTTTTTATAAGATTTAAGGCATATTTGGCTTGTGAGATGAATATACCATCTTCATGTTGCTTAACTTGTAATCCAAGAAAGTAGTTTAGTTCACCAACCATACTCATTTCAAACTTGAATTTCATCAGATCTGCAAACTCAATAAATAAGTTAGTGCATGTAGATCCATAAATTTTATCATCAACATATATTTGTATTATTAATATATGATCGTTATATCTTTTGACAAATAAATATTTATCAACGCTACCTATAATGAAGTTATGACTAAGTAAAAATTTAGTCAATTTTTCGTACCATGCTCTGGGAGCTTGTTTCAAACCATAAAGTGCCTTTTTAAGACAGTATACATAATTTGGAGATTTGGGGTCCTCAAAACCCTTGGGTTGTTCAACATAAACCTCCTCATATAAGTCACCATTTAGTAATGCACTTTTAACATCCATTTGATATATTTTGAATTTCATATAACATGCAATCAAAATAAATAATCTTATGGATTCAAGGCGCATAAATGGTACAAAGGTTTCATCGTAATCAATACCTTCTATTTGCATGTACCCTTGTACAACCAGTCGAGCCTTATTTATGATAATATTATCTAATTCATCAGTTTTACTCTTAAAAATCCATTTGGTTCCAATTATTTGTTTATCAGAAGGTCCAGGAACCAAGTACCACACATCATTTCTGACAAATTGATTTAGTTCTTCTTGCATGGCAATTTTTCAACTTTCATCAGTTAGTGCTTCATTTACATTGGTTTGTTCAATTTGGAAAGTGAAACAGACATAATTACAAATATTTTCTAATTGTCTTCTTGTCTGTACACCAGTACTAGGGTTACCAAGTATTTGATCAGTCGGATGGTCTTTGACTGATCTTAATTCAGTATCAGCTGATTTTGATGAAGAGTATGGTATACCAATTATATTGACTTCATCATCATCTAGATCAGGAATGGGTGTGATTTGTTGATCATCAATTACCACATTTATGGATTCCTGAATCACCCTAGTTCTTTCATTAAGAACTTGGTAAGCATGGCTATTTAAGGCATAACCTAGAAAAATTCCCTCATCACTTTTAGCTTCAAAATTTCTTAAAATTTTTCGGTCTCTTAAAATGAAGCATTTACATTCAAAAGTCCTAAAATATTTAGCAGTGGACTTTTTATTAAACCATAGTTCATAAGCTTTTTTTTTTTTTAATTTTCTAATATAAATTTGATTTATAATATAACATGCAGTATTAACAGCTTCAGCCTATAAGTTTTTTGGTAGTTTCATGCTGTTTAACATTACGCTAGCCATTTCCTATAGAACTCTTTTGTTTTCTTTCAACAATTTTATTTTGTTGAGGTGTTTTAGGAGCAGAGAACTCATGTGATATACCACGATCATCACAGTACTTCTCAAAATTGCTATTTTCGAATTATGTGCCATGATCACTTCTAATTTTGATCACAGATATCTCTTTTTTCAGTTTGAATGCGTTTTAAAATTCTTTTAACTTCATCAAGAGTATCTGATTTCTGTCTTAGAAAAGCTACCTAAGTATATCTGGTGTAATCATGAATAATGACCAGAAAATACTTCTTTCCACCTCTAGTCTCAGTTCTAGTTGGTCCTACTAAATCCATGTGGAGTAGTTCTAGTGGTTTGGCTATGGCTAAGGAATTCACTTTCTTGTGATTACTCCTGGTTTGTTTACTAATTTGACATGAGCCACATACTTTTTCTATCTTTTTTAGCTTGGGTAAGCCACGCATGTGATATTTTTTGCTCAACTTATACAGATATCTATAGTTAACATGTCCAAGACGTTTATGCCAAAGTTCAGTCTCATCTGTTTGGACCATGTAACATGAATGGTTAGATGAGCAAGCGTTATCGATAATATAGTAATTTTCATAGGTCCTACGACCATTTAATATTACATTACCCTTCTCATTTATTATTTCACATCCGTGATCAGAAAATTTCACACTATGTTTGTTATCACAGATTTGAGATATGCTTAAGAGTTTGTGTTTTAAACTTTCAACATAAAGCACATTTTCAAAGGGAGGAAGGTTATGAAGTTGTACAATACCTTGGCCTATTATTTTGCAGTTGCTTCCATCACCGAAAGTAGCTAAGCTGCCATTAACTTCTTTGATATTCAAGAATATCGCTTTGTCACCTATCATATGCCTTGAGCATCCACTATCTAGATACATTTTGAGTGGCTAATGGCTTTGAAAGTTGTGGACAACAAGACACTTGACCTTTGGAACCCATTTTATAACGATTCTAGGTTTAGGAGTGATTTTTGAGTTTTACTGCATTTGAGAGTTAGAATTTCTTCTTTCTCTATAAACTCCACAAACATTTGAGTTTGATTTCAGTAGCTCCTTAAGCAGGTCAACAATTTTTTCAGCTAAGGAAGATTTATTATACTTTTGATACTTATAGTTGATGACATTATCATTTTTAGGAACTTGAAAAGGTTTTGAGTTTTTAAAATTATTATGATTAAAATCTCTTAAAGTCTTACCTTTAGAGTTCGAAGATTCTCCTCTTATAAAGATAGGAGCAAAATCCTTAGATTTTGAAGAATTACCTTTAGTATAACCTAGACCAGATTTGTCACCACATTTTCTAGATGAGGTTCACAGTTTTTCAAGCTTTTGGTCTCCACGGGTATATTTCCAAGTGTACTTTAAACTCAAAAGGGAAGAAATTTTAAGTTTTCGTTTTTCATTTTCAGTTTTGAGATTTTGTAATTCAGAAGTTTTAAAGCTTAAATCTAATTTTATTTTTTCAAAACAATATGAAAAATGAGATTTTTCTAAAACTGTGTTTTCAAGTTCTTCTTTCAATTTAACATATTTCTCTTTTTAAATTTTCAGTTTGACAACAATTTTGCAACTCTCTCTATATAGAGCATTGTAGGCATCTTGAAGATCATCTTCAATTTCATTTGCAGGGTCACTCTTGAGATTATCATAGTTCGATAGATTACAACTATCTAAGGAAGTGACTCTGGCTATGGTCATTAGAGCTTTTACATCATTTATATTTGCAATCTCTTGTTCTGATTCATCAGACTCAGAAGTGCTTTCAGAGTCAGATGATGCATCCCCAGTAACAATCATGCCTTTTCTTTTTAACCTATCCTTTTAAGGACATTTATTAGCCAAATGCCCATATTTATGATAGTTGAAACATTGATTGTCCTTGGTTTTAGATTTTCAAGAATTAGATTTTTCTTTTCTTTTATCAGTTGATTTTTGAAAATCTGATTTATTCTTGTTAACATTGCCATATCATCTTCTTTTTCTTCAAAATCAGTATTAGAACTAGTTTCTTTTGAAATAGATTTATAAGATTTAAGAGCAACAGACTTAGCTTTAGGAGCTTTAAAATTCAACTCATATGTTTATAAAGAGCCGACTAACTCCTCAACCTTCATAAGATCTGTCACGCCCCAAACTCGAAAATTGTGCTCACCGAATTCCCGATCGCCGAATCCGGCGCCGACAGCCTCCATAGTGCCCCATTCTCGACTCCCGACACCCATATTCTAGATTCCGATCCTGGGATCCTACAAGGAGGATTTTCAATATGAATTTTTTTTAATGGAGCATAACCGCAAGCATAACCAAATCACAAAGCAACATCACCACATATCCACTATAATAAATCATTTGAGTACAATGCGGAAAAGATAATACAAAGATAGTCAAAAGCTCCAAGATGATCTGTCACGGCTCCTGCCTCAGCGCTACTGTGATCCAACGTCACCTGCACGCAACGGCTGTGCATAAGCTTACGAAAAGCTTAGAGGGTGGTGTAAGCGTGTGCGCAAGGCAAGTGCCATGTATGCAATATCAAAGTAATGCGAAAATATGCTTTTAAGTCCATGAATACTATCAGCAGTACCAAGGCTATGCGATGCAAGGCATGCATGCTATCGGCCATACGAAGGCTATGCAATGCAAGGCCTACATGGCTAATGTCATGTGTGAGATGCAACTCAAGCACACCAATCCTCATCTGAATCCACATAACAATACAACTCATCTTTGGAATATCACCAGGGTCTAGTACACTCCAAACCAGATTGCCGCCCCATTGCACGCAATAAGGTGAGTGGAAGAGACCTCACTACCTGCCTTGCCAGTAGTCTGTCAATATCTACCCAGCACGTCGATAGCGACCCATGTCTTGAGCTGGTTGTTGGGACATAAAAATGATCATCATGAAAAAGAAAGATTGACATTCAGCGAAAATACTGGAGGAAGGCAGTTGCGCGGATCGCGTAACTAAGAAGTCACTTACGCGGATCGCGCAACCAACTGATTCAATTGCGAAAGTCCCATAGCCGAGACAACAGTTGCGCGGGTCGCGGAATACGAATGAGAGTTGCGCGGATCGCGCAATCAAGAAGACAGTTGCACAGGTTGCACAATGAACAAAGACAACTGACATGTCTGGATGCAGAACAACGTTCCCTATGGTGCGGTCGTGGAATAAAGTTCTCCGTTGCACGGGTTGCAGAGTCAAGAAGTTCCGTTGCGCGGGACGCGCAACCAAGAAGTTAGTTGCGCGGATCACGCAATCCAGACACAAGAATTGAGGATTGGCGCATGTGTGGGGCCTATAAATACCTCGCTTCCCCCTCTCATTAGAGGAGGAAAAAAGAATTTGGAAACTGAAGCAGAGCAACTAAAGGTAGAAGAGAGAGAGGCAACGATCAGTTACGCGGACCGCGCAACCAGAATATCTCTTGCGTGAACCGCGCAACCACATTATTAATTGCGCAGGTCGCGCAAAAGTCAATCAACTTGCTTGGTGCAGGAGTTTTGCTGAGTCTTCAAATCTTCTTTAAAAGGAGAGATCAGTTGATTAATTCAACATTCCTCCTAAGTATTGGGAGATGACTGAAGAAGCTAACGAAGTGCTGCTGGAATTTCTATCTCTAAGAAGATTAACTGATCAAATCAGTAATTCCTCCTAAGTATTGGGAGATGACCGAAATAGCGCCGAAGTACTGCTGAAATTTATATTGAATCATAACAATCGCACTTAGAATAAATTTTCAATCTTGAGTGATCTATCTTAGAATTAAGGGATATAGAGAGGATGTAAATGAATTCAGAATCAATAATGTGTGATGATTGTCCTTATAATGTTCCATTGTTATGTTTGAATAAGATAATTCTCCCAAAATCAAATACCTTTGTTTCCTTGTCGAAACAAAATGGCGACTCTGCTGGGGAATTATCTTATTTAATAGTAACATTGGGAAAATTATAAGACTCTTATCACTTTTTGGCGTCTTTTAGACGCCAAAATGGTGACTCTCAGTGGGAACATCCTCCCCTTCATCTCTAAGATAGCTTACCTAATCTCTCACATAATAACTTTATGTATGTTTCATAACTGAAGGTACCCAAATTCAATTACATAATACTACTGATGGCTAACATTGCAAGAAAAATTAACTTTCGCTTCATCCCCACTGGATTCATAGTCGAATACGTGCCCAGCCGAACTCCCGAGCATACGAATGCATGCACCACCAACAAGCGCAGAGTGACTCAAGTAACAGCGGGAGTCATTTCCGTCTCACCTCAACCACAAGAAAATGAAGAGAACTAGATTGTGGTCTTGTCTAGGAAGACAAAAGCAAAGAACTTAAAGAACCGCAAGGCAAACTTATTTGTACCAAGAGCTGAGGGACCAGTCACACGCAGTATAGCAAGAAGAAAACCCAAACTCGCTCCTCCGCGATATACCCCGAACAAGTAGCTCCATAGTTTGCGTCGCGCAATTTTTCGGCTTTGATCGTCCCAAGGACTAAATAGATAGAAGCACAAAAAGGTAAAACGCTGATGATAGGATCACCGGTGGCAATATCACCCCAGACAAGTTCGCCCATAACTGTATCGCCACGATCGATCAATAGCACGGGAAGCGCACAAAAATTGAACGAAACTCTGATCTCTCCTATCTTTATAAGCCCTGTTACGTCAACGTATTCTCGTCTTACTCCAACAACGGCTTCGACAAATAGTAAAGAAGCCACAGTGTACATGGCAGGGACGGGTCAAGAAAACAGGCCAACTACTGAAGAACGTGTTGACGAAATGGCAGAGGCATAAAGAGTGCTAATGGACGAGTGCCGGAATCTCAGAGAAGCTCTGGTAACTTAAGCGCATAACGTAGCCCAGATAGCTGCTCCACCTATGATGAGAGCAACGAACGGACAGGAGAGCCAACCTGAAGGTTCCCGTCCACAGGGGATAGGATCGCGAGGATCCGCTCCAGGAACGAGAGCTATAACACAGGATGATGTAAGGCAAGTCGTCGAAGAAGCAGTCAGAATAGAGGGAGAGCGCGTGAATACCGGTCGTTTCAGACACCGAACGCCGTACCCAAGAGAGGTAGAAGACGTCCATTTTCTGGCTAATTTCAAGCATCCAGACTTTCAGAAGTTTAACGGAGAAGGGTCACATGAGGAGCATTTAATGCACTTCATTACCAGCATGGGAAATTTCTCCACGATACCCCAATACTGCTTACGATTATTCGGATCATCATTGACAAGTAAACTTTTCGATGGTATTCGAATTTAGCTCCAGGATCTATACGCACATGGGCAGAAATGCAAGACGCTTTCATGTCAAACTTCTTCTCGTCTGAGCGTGATGTTAGCATTACAGAATTGGCTTCAGTACGACAGTGAGAAGGAGAACCAGTCGAAAAGTTTATAGACAGATGGAAAACACTGGGGGCATCGTGTAAACAGTTGCCGGAAGAAAAGGAACAGGTCAAGATGTGTTTGAATTCTATGGAAACAGGAATTGCGTTCGGACTCACCAGCGCCGATATCGGAACCTTTCGCGATTTGGCTACCAAAGCCCACACATTGGAATTAATGACTCGTAAGATGCCAGCATTTCATCATGAAACTGTCAGGAGGATACCTGACAGAACGACCGTCAATACCATCAATCGGGATAAGAAAAATCAAGATGCGAGGGGCTCAAGAGACAAAAGGTCAGAAGGAAAAGAAGACTGGAATCAATCAAGGGACAGATACGGTGGAAAAAAGCTCAGAATGCTTGATTCTCACGAAGGATTTGAATTCGATAAAGAAGACGTAGTTCCTATGATGCAGCAGTTGTTGAAAGCTGGCATCCTAGAATTACCAGAACCCAAACGCCCTGAAGATGTAATGAAGACCCGGGAAAGAAACTTTTACCGTTATCATCGCCTGGTGGGACATCCAACGGAGAATTGCTACACGTTGAAGTGCATCATACAACGAATGATAAATAGAGGTGATATAATAACCAGCGAAAGCAAAGGAAAGAATACAAGGGCGACAGCAAATGTATTCTCAATCCAGGAAAAGGCTCGAGAAATAAAAGAGAAGGAAAATCAAAAGTCAATAAAGAATGCGGCAATGATTACGTTGCGATCAGGGAAGCAAGTAATAAGTCTGGTGGAGCAAAGAGCGAAAATTGCAAGGAAAGAAGTCACTAAAAGACAGAACAACGAAAATGAAAGTAAAAACGGGAATGGAGCGATGAAAGTGGCTTATGACGTAGTCAGTCATTTGAAAGGCATACCAGCACGCCTAAGCATCTATGATGCACTTGAGTTATCAGAAGAGTTTCGGCAGAGTCTGATTCAAGCGCTGTCTGATCACGAGGTGAGAGAAGCCTTATTGATAGAAATGAAACATGAAAGACACGATGAACGGGCAAATTGTCTACCAGTAATCTCGTTCTCTGATGATGATTTAATTGGTGAAGTAGAGCATAATAGACCATTAATGATAGAAGGGTATATTTGTGAAAAGAAGATAAAACGGATTATGATAGACAATGGGTTCGCAGTGAATCTTTTGCCGCTCTCCATGATAAACAAATTGGGCTATCGCCACTCTGATTTGTGCCCCAGCGGAATGATGATACAGGGGTTTAATCAAGATGGACAACGCGCACTCGGTAAGATTACAGTGACATTGGAAGTGGGAGACTTAATTACTACTGTTGTATGTCACGTAATAAATGCCATGACAACGTATAACCTTCTCTTGGGAAGGCCGTAGATACATCAGTACAGTATTGTACCCTCTACTCTACACCAATGTTTCAAATACTGTAAAGACGGAATGTAATGCAAAGTGATGGCTGACGCGAAAGCATATACAGAAGCTGAGTCTTTCTTTGCGGACGCTAGCTATTATAAAGGTTTCTCTGAAGAGGTGGGAAATGATGATGAAAAGAGAGTCTTAAAAGACGTCTGAATAAACAATGTTAGAGAAGAGAGGGTGGAATCTTCTAGGACTGCAGAAGCGAGAAAGAAGTTCTATTTTGTACCCAAGCGTCTGAGACAACCGGGACAGCCACCGTTGACATTGTTATCGGCAGAACAGTTGAAAATCTTACTGTCCAATTATACAATGCCCTCACCCAATATTGAAAGATGTAAGCCATTTACAGCCGCTCCATGAGCCGATAGAATTCCATGCTGCAGTGGAAGTGAAGGATGAAATCACAAGCAATAAATATCACGGAGAGTTAACACCGCAAAATTTGAGAAAATACAGTGCAGTAAATATCCCAAGTGGATATCAAACATTGTTCCTGTGAAGAGGAGGTAAAAAAAACTAATAAAAGTTGGATTCATCAGGGAAGTTAAATATCCCAAGTGGATATCAAACATTGTTCCTGTGAAGAAAAAGAATGGGCAGATCAGAGTATGTATTGACTTCAGAGATTTGAACGAAGCATGTCCAAAGGACGACTTCCCTCTCCCGATAACAGAGTTATTAATCGATAGTACTACTCAGTATGCTATTATGTCTTTTATGGACGGTTATGCAGGCTATAATCAAATCAGGATGGCGCCCGAAGATGAAGAGGCGACGCATTCAGAACACCGCTCGGGATTTTTTGTTATAAAGTTATGCCTTTCGGTCTAAAAAATGCTGGGGCAACATATCAAAGGGCGATGAAAAATATCTTTCAAGACATGATGCATAAACATGTTGAATGCTATGTTGATGACTTGGTGGTTAGATCAGGAGATCATCAAGAACACCGTGAACATTTGGCAGCAGTCTTCCGTCGACTCAGAAAGAAACAATTAAAGATGAACCCTGTTAAATGCGTGTTCGGGGTATCTTCCGGCAAATTCCTCGGCTTCGTTGTACGGCATAGAGGCATCGAGGTCGATCCAGAAAAAATTAAGGCTATTCAAAATATGCCGCCACCGACAACGCTGAAGGAATTGAAAAGTTTACAAGGAAAACTGGCATACATTCGTCGTTTCATTTCAAACCTTGCAGGAAGGTGTAGCCATTTTCTCGGTTAATGAAGAAAGATACAGAATTTGTATGGGATCACGCCTGCCAGAATGCATTTGATTCAATTAAGAAATTGCTGAAACAATCGCCGGTGTTAACAGCTCCAGTAAGAGGTAAGCCGCTTATCTTGTATACATATGTAGCTACAAATTCTTTGGGTGTTTTGTTGGCACAGGTAAATGAAACCGGAAAAGTGACTGCTCTTTATTATCTAAGCCGAACATTGATGGGGGCAGAATGCAATTATTCCTCGATCGAGAAAGAATGTTTGGCGCTGATATTCGCTGTACAAAAGTTAAGACATTATTGTCTCTCCCACGATATAACTTTAATCTCAAGAGCAGATCCGATAAAATTCTTGATGACCAGGCCAATGTTGACAGGAAGACTAGCCAAATGGATGTTATTGTTATCAGAATATACTATTTCATATAGACCGGCGAAAGCAGTAAAAGGACAAGCCATGGTAGATTTCCTCGCAGCATATCCTGTGGCAGAAAGTGAAGAAATTAATGATGACTTCCCGGACGAACAGGTTATGTTGGCCGAATCTCAGAGCCCATGGCAAATGTATTTTGATGGCGCTGCTCGAGCATCGGGAGCGGGGGCAGGAGTGATATTCATTACTCCTCAAGGCGATCTGTTACCATACTCCTTTACACTGGACACCACATGCACGAACAATGAGGCTGAATACAAAGCCCTCATTATCGGAATGGAAATAGCGCAATAAATGGAAATAAAATTATTGCATATCTTCAAAGATTCTAAATTGATTATAAATCAATTGACAACAGAATTCAAATTAAGGAAACAAGAGCTCCTGCCTTATTATCGGAAGGCACAACAGTTGCTTGAACAGTTTTGTCATGTGGAAATCAAACATATACCATGATCTGAGAATGCAAAAGCAGATGCTTTGGCCAGTCTGGCAGTGGCTCTGTCCTGCACAAATCGAAGTCCTCTCCAGGTAACTATAGAAGAAAGAAGGTTCTTGCCATTCGAAGAAGTTATCGAAGAAATCGTTGAAATATTTCCTATATCCTGTCTGGAAGTAACAACAAATGATTGGCGTCAGCCTTTCATCGATTATCTCAAATATAATATCCTGTCAGAAGATACTGCACAAAGACAACAGATTAAGCAGCGATCGGGCAAATTTGTCATATGCAGCGAAGTATTGTATAGAAAATCTTATAATGGAATGCTGTTACGGTGCTTAGACAAGCAAGAAGCAAATCAAATGCTATAGGAGGCACATTCAGGAGAATGTGGAGCGCATCAAGCTGGCCGAAATTTATGCCATAGAGTGCATCAATGGGTTATTACTGGCCTACCATGTTCAAAGATGCGATAGAATATGCAAAGCGGTGTCGCGAATGCCAAATACATGGGAATATAATACACGTTCCCCCGGAAGACTTACATCAGTCCGTTGCTTCTTGGCCTTTCTCAGCCTGGGGACTCGACGTAATTGGCCCTATAAATCCACTGTCATCTAAAGGAAAACAATATATTCTGGCAGCGACAGACTATTTCTCCAAGTGGACCGAAGCAGTCGCCTTGTGTAATGTTAAAGAAAAGGATGTGGTCAATTTCATCCTGCAAGCCATAATATACCGTCATGGTATTCAGAAAAAGATCGTCTCTGATAATGGCACCCCTTTTAAAAATAGAGGCATGGAAAAGTTGTGCCAGAAGTTCGGCATCCAACATTCGTTTTCAACACCTTACTATCCTCTGGCCAATGGATTAGCAGAGACGTTTAACAAAACAATTGTCAAAATAATAAAGAAAACGGTGACAGGCAATAAACGCAATTGAGATGAAAAGTTACAGGAAGCATTATGGGCCTACAGAACTACTCATTGTACAACAACAGGGGCGACACCGTATTCATTAATCTATGGTATGGAGGCAGTTATCCCAATTGAAATGCAAGTGGCGTCGCTCAGAATAGTGGTACATCAGTCTATAACAGATGATGAAAATGCAAAAATAAGGCTGAAAGAATTAGATCTGCTCGATGAGAAACGTCTTGCAGCTCAGCAGCGGTTGTAGTCATATCAGGCAAGGATATCGGCTGCCTTTGACAAGCAAGTTAAATATCGCTCTTTCAAAAAAGGAGATATGGTGTTAATGCTGAAAAGACCTATAGTGGTCACCCGCCGGACAGGGGGCAAGTTCAAGCCCAAATGGGACGGTCCGTATGTGGTAAAAGAAGTATACTCCAATGGGGCATATAGAATCGCAAATCAAGAGGGACAGGGTATCAGTATACCTATCAACGCCCACTTCATCAAAAGATACTACCCCTGAAGATAGACATGCTGATTTTGACCCAGAATATTATCGGTATAATGATTCTGTATCAAAAGGGGGCAAGGATGAATAAGATCATGTCTATATGTCAACAAAAGAAGCTATGAAGAAGAAGTTCACAAGCATGTCAACTATGTTAGCAAGCATTTAAAAAATTATATATGATCATCATCATCACCAAATAAGTTTGACGAAGTCAATATCATCTTGAAGATTCTCTTGAAGATATTGACAAGATTGACATATTGCCTTACAACGCACGAATCTTCTTGACGATATTATCTCAGTCGGAAGCATCTACTGTACTGGCAATGACGATGATCATAATTATTATTGCCTTACAAGGCACGGATCTTCTTAAAGATACTAGCAAAAGCAAGAATATATCAATCTCAGTCAAAGAGGCAGTATAGCCAAGCCAAATCTTAAAAGAGCAAAAAAGAGCAAAAAAAAAGAAAAAAGAAAAAAAGATCACGCTCTCAAAGGATCAAGCTCTAAAAGAGCCAGCCAACTATACTTAAGACCTATGAAGATCGCCATTCGGGCAGCGGCAAGGAATCAGTGGCCCTAAAAAGCCCGCGAAGACCATCGTGCGCACCCATCCGGGCAGCTGACGAAGTTAAGGATTCAAAGCCTAAAAGGCCATAGATCCGCAAAGACTAGTCACCGTAACTCCCATGCCATTTGTATAGCTTCTGGCAGCGCCACGGGGAACGGATGAAAATGCCCTCCCGTCACTACAAGAAAAATGGGCAAAGGCTACGGACTAGATCCGTAGCAAAAGGGTTTTTGCTACGGATCTAGTCCGTATCACGTCCGTCGCAATTGGTGGGGTAGCTAAAGGTCTAGCTACGGACAATATCCGTAGCAATAGATACAATTAGCTATGGATCTTTTCCGTAGCAATAGAGACTGTTCGCTACGGATAATATCCGTAGCAATATAACCAATAGCTACGGATTATGTTCGTAGCAATAGATATCATTAGTTACGGATAATATCCATAGCAATATACACCAATAGTTACAAATTATATCCGTAGCAATAGATACCAATAGCTACGGATTATATCCGTAGCAATAGATACCAATATCTACAGTAGTTGCAGCACTACATACGAATAGCTACGGATATAATTCGTAGCTATAGATACCAATAGCTACAGCAAAAAGCTGTAGCTTTGTTACGAATTATATTTCGTAGCTATTTTTTCTGTTTCCATTGCAAGAACCTGCTATGATTGATAACTCATCTAAGCTTAATGCAATCAGAGAAAAAAAATGATGCATTTATTACATTAGCAATCAAATCTACAATACATCCTACATTCACATTTCTAAATAAACAATACTTCACTTTGCTCAACCTATCAAAAGAATTACAACTAAGGCGTGCCCTCATGCATTAAATAATGCTCACGCTTTTACAGAATTTTCTTTCTTCAGACGGTCAAGTTCCGCAAACACAGAAGATAGTGCTTCTTCTTTCCTTGAAACTGCATATGTAACTTCTGTAGACTTCGACACAAGATCACTTTCAAGTTTTAAAACCCTTCCCTTGAGAAAATGAATTTCATCATCCACCGACTTCTTTAGCTTGTCAGCCTGTATAAAACAACAATTGTAGACACAATCAAACAAGCATGCCTTTGTACACATCTCAAAAGGAAGAAAGACCAAAAAAAAAGAGCTGAAAAAAAATAATTATATATAAAGAAATAAAAAATGTACCTACAAATCTTCTAAACTATAGCAAAATCCATAGGTTAGGTTATCGGTTATAAGTTTAGGTTATAAGTTATAGGTTAAGGTTTAGTTTATAGGTTTAGGAAATCGGGTTCGGGTTCGGGATCGGGTTTAAGTTTGGGTTTTCAAGTTTAGGTTTAAGTTTAGGTTAGGGAGTTGAGATTAGGATTAGGTGTAGGTTTAGGTTTAGGGATTTGAGAATACATTTAGGTTAAGGTTTAGGGAATTGAGAATAGGTTAAGGTTTAGGTTTAGGAAATCAGGTTCGGGTTCGGTATCGGGTTTAGGTTTGGATTTTCAAGTTTAGGTTTAGGTTTAGGTTAGGGAGTTGAGATTAAGATTAGGTGTAGGTTTAAGTTTAGGGATTTGAGAATACATTTAGGTTAAGGTTTAGGGAATTGAGAATAGGTTAAGATTTAGGTTTAGGAAATTGGGTTCGGGTTCAAGATCGGGTTTATATTTGGATTTTCAAGTTTAGGTTTAGGTTTAGGTTAGGGAGTTGAGATTAGGATTAGGTGTAGGTTTAGGTTTAGGGATTTGAGAATACATTCAGGTTAAGGTTTAGAGAATTGAGAATAGGTTAAGGTTTAGGTTTAGGAAATCGGGTTCGGGTTCGGGTACGGGTTTAGGTTTGGGTTTTCAAGTTTAGGTTTAGGTTTAGGTTAGGGAGTTGAGATTAAGATTAGGTGTAGGTTTAGGTTTAGGGATTTAAGAATACATTCAGGTTAAGGTTTAGGTTATAGGTTTTGATTTAGGTTAAGCTTCTAGGTTTTGGTTTTGGTTTAGGTTTAAGTTTTAGGCTTAGGTTATAGATTTAGGGAATTGAGAATAGTTTAAGGTTTAGGTTTAGGAAATCAGGTTCGGGTTCGGTATCGGGTTTAGGTTTGGGTTTTCAAGTTTAGGTTTAGGTTTAGGTTAGGGAGTTGAGATTAGGATTAGGTGTAGGTTTAGGTTTAGGGATTTGAGAATACATTTAGGTTAAGGTTTAGGGAATTGAGAATAGGTTAAGGTTTAGGTTTAGGAAATCGGGTTCGGGTTCAAGATCGGGTTTAGGTTTGGGTTTTCAAGTTTAGGTTTAGGTTTAGGTTAGGGAGTTGAGATTAGGATTAGGTGTAGGTTTAGGTTTAGGGATTTGAGAATAGGTTAAGGTTTAGGTTTAGGAAATTGGGTTCGGGTTCGGGATCCGGTTTAGGTTTGGGTTTTCAAGTTTAGGTTTAGGTTTAGGTTAGGGAGTTGAGATTAGGATTAGGTGTAGGTTTAGGTTTAGGGATTTGAGAATACATTTAGGTTAAGGTTTAGGGAATTGAGAATAGGTTAAGGTTTAGGTTTAAGAAATCGGGTTCGGGTTCGGGATTGGGTTTAGGCTTGGGTTTTCAAGTTTAGGTTTAGGTTTAGGTTAGGGAGTTGAGATTAGGATTAGGTGTAGGTTTAGGTTTAGGGATTTGAGAATACATTTAGGTTAAGGTTTAGGGAATTGAGAATAGGTTAAGGTTTAGGTTTAGGAAATCGGGTTCGGTTTCAAGATCGGGTTTAGGTTTGGGTTTTCAAGTTTAGGTTTAGGGTTAGGTTAGGGAGTTGAGATTAGGATTAGGTGTAGGTTTAGGTTTAGGGATTTGAGAATACATTTAGGTTAAGGTTTAGGGAATTGAGAATAGGTTAAGGTTTAGGTTTAGGAAATCGGGTTCGGGTTCAAGATCGGGTTTAGGTTTGGGTTTTCAAGTTTAGGTTTAGGTTTAAGTTAGGGACTTGAGATTAGGATTAGGTGTAGGTTTAGGTTTAGGGATTTGAGAATACATTTAGGTTAAGGTTTAAGGAATTGAGAATAGGTTAAGGTTTAGGTTTAAGAAATTGGGTTCGGGTTCGGGATCGGGTTTAGGTTTGGGTTTTCAAGTTTAGGTTTAGGTTTAGGTTAGGGAGTTGAGATTAGGATTAGGTGTAGGTTTAGGTTTAGGGATTTGAGAATACATTTAGGTTAAGGTTTAGGGAATTGAGAATAGGTTAAGGTTTAGGTTTAAGAAATCGGGTTCGGGTTCGGGATTGGGTTTAGGTTTGGGTTTTCAAGTTTAGGTTTAGGTTTAGGTTAGGGAGTTGAGATTAGGATTAGGTGTAGGGATTTGAGAATACATTTAGGTTAAGGTTTAGGGAATTGAGAATTGGTTAAGGTTTAGGTTTCGGAAATCGGGTTCGGGTTCAAGATCGGGTTTAGGTTTGGGTTTTCAAGTTTAGGTTTAGGTTTAAGTTAGGGAGTTGAGATTAGGATTAGTGTAGGTTTAGGTTTAGGGATTTGAGAATACATTTAGGTTAAGGTTTAGGGAATTGAGAATAGGTTAAGGTTTAGGTTTAGGAAATCGGGTTCGGGTTCAAGATCGGGTTTATGTTTGGGTTTTCAAGTTTAGGTTTAGGTTAGGGAGTTAAGATTAGGATTAGGTGTAGGTTTAGGTTTAGGGATTTGAGAATACATTTAGGTTAAGGTTTAGGGAATTGAGAATAAGTTAGGGTTTAGGTTTAGGAAATCGGGTTCGGGTTCAAGATCGGGTTTAGGTTTGGGTTTTCAAGTTTAGGTTTAGGTTTAGGTTAGGAAGTTGAGATTAGGATTAGGTGTAGGTTTAGGTTTAGGGATTGGAGAATACATTTAGGTTAAGGTTTAGGGAATTGAGAATAGGTTAAGGTTTAGGTTTAGGAAATCGGGTTCGGGTTCAAGATCGGGTTTAGGTTTGGGTTTTCAAGTTTAGTTTTAGGTTTAGGTTAGAGAGTTGAGATTAGGATTAGGTGTAAGTTTAGGTTTAGGGATTTGAGAATACATTTAGGTTAAGGTTTATGTTTAGGTTCGGGTTTAGGCTATAGGTTTTAGTTTTGGTTTAGGTTATAGGTTTTGGTTTAGGTTATAGGTTTAGGTTTAGGTTATAGGTTTTGATTTAGGTTTAGGTTATAGGTTTTGGTTTTGGTTTAGGTTATAGGTTTTGGTTTAGGATATAGGTTATAGGTTTAGGTTATAGGATTTGAGAATGGGTTATGGTTTAGGTTTTAGATATCGGGTTCAGGTTTGGGATTGGGTTTTAGATTGGGTTTTCAAGTTTAGGTTTAGGTTAGGGAGTTGAGATTTGGTTAGGTTTTCAAGTTTAGGTTTAGATTTAGGTTTAGGTTAGGGAGTTGAGATTAGGATTAGGTGTAGGTTTAGGTTTAGGGATTTGAGAATACATTTAGGTTAAGGTTTAGGGAATTGAGAATAGGTTAAGGTTTAGGTTTAGGAAATCGGGTTCGGGTTCAAGATCGGGTTTAGGTTTGGGTTTTCAAGTTTAGGTTTAGGTTTAGGTTAGAGAGTTGAGATTAGGATTAGGTGTAGGTTTAGGTTTAGGGATTTGAGAATACATTTAGGTTAAGGTTTAGGTTTAGGTTCGGGTTTAGGCTATAGGTTTTGGTTTTGGTTTAGGTTATAGGTTTTGGTTTAGGTTATAGGTTATAGGTTATAGGTTTTGATTTAGGTTTAGGCTATAGGTTTTGGTTTTGGTTTAGGTTATAGGTTTTGGTTTAGGATATAGGTTATAGGATTTGAGAATGGGTTATGGTTTAGGTTTTAGAAATCGGGTTCAGGTTTGGGATTGGGTTTTAGATTGGGTTTTCAAGTTTAGGTTTAGGTTTAGGTTAGGGAGTTGAGATTAGGTTAGGTTTTCAAGTTTAGGTTTAAGTTTGGGTTTTCAAGTTTAGGTTAAAGTTTAGGTTTAGGTTATAGGTTTTTGGATTTGAGAATGGGTTCGGGTTTAGGCTATAGGTTTTAGTTTTGGTTTTGGTTATAGGTTTTGGTTTAGGTTATAGGTTATAGGTTTATGTTTAGGTTTTGATTTAGGTTATAGGTTATAGGTTTAGGTTAAGGTTTAAGGTTTTGATTTAGGTTTAGGCTATAGGTTTTAGTTTTGGTTTTGGTTATAGGTTTTGGTTTAGGATATAGGTTATAGGATTTGAGAATGGGTTATGGTTTAGGTTTTAGAAAACGGGTTCAGGTTCGGGATTGGGTTTTAGATTGGGTTTTGGGATGTGAGAATAGGTTTAGGTTATAGGTTAAGGGTATGGTCCCTGCAAATACAGATATAAACACGGCCTGTCCAAATGGCCAGGCCCTTCCAATGCTGTCCATAGGAAATGGACAGCTTCATCATGGTCAGTGGTTCCCACCTTCCAGGGACCCCCGCTCATCTGGATAGCTCCGACGGACATCCGGGTCTGCTCCATTAATTTCGAGCAAATACATAAACACGGCCTGTCCAAATGGTCAGGCCCTTCCAATGTTGTCCATAGGGAATGGACAGCTTCATCATGGTCAGTGGTCCTCACCTTCCAGGGACCCCCGCTCATCTGGATAGCTCCGACGCACATCCGGGTCTGCTCCATTAATTTCGAGTAAATACATGAACACGACCTGTCTAAATGGTCAGGCCCTTTCAATGTTGTCCATAGGAAATGGACAACTTCATCATGGTCATAACAGCGGTTCTCACCTTCTAGGGACCCCCGCTCTTCCGGATAGCTCCGACGTACATCCGGGTCTGCTCTATCAATTTCGAGCAAATACATAAATATGGCCTGTCCAAATGGCCAGACCACTCCAATCATGTGCATTCTTAACAAGAGACGTACCAGATGCTTGAATCTAGGAAAAGGATTTTACCCGAACCTCTTGCAGTTGTTCTTCAAGTTCCACTGTTATCTGCGAGAAGGATGCTTGTGATTTGATGTTTAGAAGAAACCTAACCCCACCCAAAATTGTAATAATTTTGTTAGTACTTGGATTAGTATGTGAAACCTGGAGCTAAAATCCTTCAAAACAAAACACAACTAGCCGTGACTAAGATGCAATTGTAAGCAACATCATAAGTTAATAGAGTTTGGCTGGTAATGAGTTAATGTGACTAGAGTCTAGACAAACATAAACAATGAGCCAAACAAGGAAATTACAATAAGAAACAAGAAATAAAATAGGCGGAAGATTACCTCAAAGTTGGGAAAGAAACCAGGATAGAGACCAGTCCACACAGGAGGATGCTCAGGCGCCATGGTGAAGCATTGAGGTACTGAAGTTGAGTTCTCAACCTGTCAATAGAAAAACTGTCACTTAAAACTAGCTTTTATGTGAGACAACATGAATTAACAAATAGACTTCCAGAATGACACTGAACATCAACAAGGTTCAATATCTGCATGTTGGAAAGAAGACCCAAAACCAGTTAGAGATCAATCAATATCTACAAAGGTAACATGTGCAGTAGTAAAGTATCTATCAATGATGAGAACCCTGTAAAGAGATGAGATTGATTGGTATTCTAATTAGTTTCACAAGCTTTTAATTAGATCTATTGATAAACTAATTTGAGAAATGTTCTAGCAAATGTGAACTCATGGGTAAGAAAATTACAAATAGTAAGACTCATGAGATGACATATGTACAAATAGTGAGAAGACTAGCTAGTAATGAGTAAATGATTATATTAACTTCCGACAATGCATATGGGCACAGATTTACAAATAAAGATTTTAGTTTATGGGCACAGATTTACAAATAAATCTGAGAATGAGTAAGTTTTTTAGTTTCTCCGACAATGCATATGGGCACAGATTTACAAATAAAGATTTTAAAGAAAGATGTAAATGATTATATTAACTTCCAAGTATCGATTAAGAAGAAAAATGTAAATGATGATGGGAAAGAAATCTCGATATATTAAATTATTGAAGGACAATGAGACATACCAAGACTACGGGTGCCCAGAGCAAGATAACTGCACCAATGTTGTACCTAACTGCATTGACAGGAAAAAAATATTATACAAATGAAATGACAAAAAGCCAAGATATCATGGACTAAGAGGAATTGGTGTGCTGCTCACATTTTTTTATTGTGCTGCTCACAATTAATCCTATACTAATCAAAACTAAATCTAACAACCTTATAAACCCCTTGCTAAAAAAAAAATAATAACAAAGAAAGGAAATGACTAAAACAACCCGACGAAAGCTCAAGATACAAAGAAACAAAAGGTGCACATGGACACATCACACATCACTAGCCCTAGAACCTATGTTCCCATTTATCATGGACGGTAAATGCATAAATGATAATGACAATGTGGCATAAGAAGCCTCAAAGGGTTTAATTGAACTCAAAGTAAAAAAATTAGATGCCCATCAATTATATCACACATCCCAAGAACAAATCTTTAGACGAGCATAATATCCCAACGTTTGCCCATTACCTACCCATTCATGGAAGATTCCCTTGAAAGTTGAAACCATTCTCTCGAGATTTGCAGAAAAATCCAGTTTTTATTCTTTTCATAATCATGGCATCTTTGAACTACATTACCCAGAGTTTCATTTCAAATTTTTCTTACTTGTAGATACACCAATAAAGGATCACTTTGAGTAGAGTATTATCTAAAGCACAACTCCCACTTGTACAAATTGAAAAATATAGTATACCATTAACTTAGTCTTGGAAGTAACATTTCATTCTTCAGGGCAAAAATGGAAAGGGACAGTCCTTATTTACCTCAATGTTCCTAAACAAATCCTTCAACTGCTCAGTTAATTCTTGTCTTTTCTTTAGAGCTGCATCCAGCAAGAACTCTTGTTAAGACTCTAGATGAGAATGTATCACTACACAAACACATTGGAGATGGTGAAAATAACATTCTGCATTACCCTGGTTAGAAATGTCGTCTATTGTTTTGGAAGTCCTCACTGCAAACCTCTGGAAGGATGGACTGAAAAAACAAATAGAAGATCCTATTATCAGCTGAATAAAGAAAATTCAGGTTTTAAAAAATAATGATTTTTATGTGTTACTTCCCAACGTCCAAATACAACATAAAACGCTGCATCATTGTAAATTACATAACAGTATTCTTTCTTCATTTAAAAGCCTAAATCATTGTAAATTATGAAAACACCATTTCTTCATCAAATAATGCAAAGTTAATAGCCATTGCAAAATTAATTACATACGAAAATCTTGCCCCTGGCTGCTTGTATTATGGATGGTTTCAAGAAAATTCAAATGTGAAATACCTTGATACTCTGGCAAGGTGTGATGGATGATACGCAAGCTGTTAGAAAATACTGTGCAAATAAGTGGCATACACACAAGTCAAAATAAACCATTCAAATTATAGGTTCCATTTTTGATGCATCATGAACTAGGAAATACTTTTAGTGGGTTATCTCACTATTAAAATGATGGGCAGTTGTTGGACAGTTAAAAAAAAAAAAAAAAAAACTATCTAATGGTTTGATTAAAATAATAAGAAGAAGAAGAAATAAAAAAGTTTTCATGAATTAGAGGGTAGGATTGTTCAACCAATCTAGATTTTGGAATGTACTTAGAAATAGGTGGTCCACAATTTAACTTAGAAAATGATGTAAATTAGAAAGTGGTGGTTCCGCAATTTAGTAAGTTTCATTTGAGTGAATATATGCCACATGTACCATTTTCAAGTGCCTATGTATCAAGTGTCATGTTCACCTGGTGTATAAATAATTCTCCTAAAAACTTTTGATAAAAAAATCTACTGTACAAGATTGTTGCCTGTTGATTTGACAGATCCCAAAGTGGATGGACCTTCGTTGAAAAGAATCCACGATAGGATGATGGTGTTATCACTTCATTTGGTGGCCAATCCATGCTAAACACATAAATATTTAAGGATTTGGTGGGTGGGTAGGATCTTTCAACCTAGGAGATTTTTGTGGCATGGTGGTGGGGCCTGTTAATTCATGGTGTCAATGTGTTTGGTCAACGGTTTGGATCAACGAATCATAGGCCCCATTTGTGTAATACCATGCATATAGTCTGGAGAGCATATAACTACATGGTAGATAGACGGCATGGATAAAATAAACATTATATATAGTGGGCCACCGTCACTTGAAACCCAACCCAATCATCCACACACATCACCTCTCCCACGCGTCCCTCAAGCCTGACCAACCTTAGAACTTTTACACTTATAAATTGAAGAGCATTCTCCTGCTGGAATACAGAGGAGAAAACTAATACAATTTCTATGGATTGGGCATTGGTTGTGGTTGTGGACTTTGGTTTTTGTTAAGTACCATAGTGATGGGTGTCTTGGGTACTTGGACAAGGAGAGGACTTCTCTCTTGGAGATCAAAGCTTCCATCAATTATCCAAATGGGTCTTCTCTTCCTACATGGGAGGATGGGACTGACTGTTGTAGTTGGGAAAGAATCAAGTGCAACAATGAGACAGGCCGAGTGATTGAAATTTTTCTCAGAGGGACAAGGGAATGGGAATTGGGAGAATGGTATCTGAATGCCGACTTACTTCTATCCTTCGGAGAACTACGGAGCCTCGATTTGTCCGGGAATAACTTCGCTGGTTGGGTTGATGATGAAGGTACCTTTATCTCCTACAATCTTAACATTCTTCCTTGATGATTTAAAATAGGGCTGCCTTCAGATGTGCTAATAAATTGAATTGCAAATGTGTCAAGGTATGTCGTGATTTCTCGTTTCTGAATTATAGTTTTGTCAATTTCAATTTGGACCTAAAAAAACAGGGCTTTAATAACAGCGAGGATGACTTGGAGAAAAAAAAAAAAAAAACCAGAGTTGTTGGAATTGAGGCCTTCTCCTACATAAATACAGAAGTGAGGCAGATCCAAAGCTCAAGTGGAGCACACCACAGGAAACAGTGGAGATTGAATTCCTATTGTTGAAAACTTCCTGCGAGCTACAGGAGTTTTGGATAAAGAAGATTTTATTATTTATTTTTTTTGTTTTGCCTTCATCCAGGTTTATGTGACTTTATGAACAGGTGGGATGGAAAATAAACATGGCGGCTGGACACTAGGAAGGTGTCCCCAGTATATGTCACTATCCCCACTTCTTCATGTGGTGTGGCCCACATAAGCTTTGGATCTATCTCATTTTTTGGTCTCATACCCTAAAATGAGCTTGCAACATGAATGGACTGCGTGGATAAGATACATACATCATGGTGGAACCCACAGAGGTTTTCCAGTCCCAACTAGTATCATGTTGGAGGGGTCAGTACAGAATTTGAAATTCAATTTGATAGTGCATCCAAGCGCACTCGACAGGCTGACTATTAAATTGTAATTCTGTCCATTTCAAGTTAGGCTTGAGAAAAACCAGTAATTGATATAAGGCTTCAATGATGACAGTGCAAAAAAGAAAAAGAGAGAGAGTTCTTGGGATTTGAGGCCATCGACCACATAAATATAGGAAAACATTGGAAATTGGAATAAGAAAAACAAGAAAACTTGTAACACAAATGTAACTGTATGTTACAATGATAGCCATTTATTTTCATAATATTTTCAAAATATTGGCAGAAAAGATGTTTCAGGCAACAAAAACATTGAAATATGTGTTTATATTGCAATTTTATCCCACATGTTTCTTGATATGCGTATCCAAATGGAACCGTACCCATTATTATTATTACTATTTTGATCGAAAAACTGAAATTAATTAGACTGAAAGGTAAAAGAGGCATAAGATAAGTGGCAAAGAAAACTGAACTCAAGGAAAACCATATATTATCCATACCTTAATTAGACTCACTACAAGGGTAATCTTAACTATCCAACCAATGCCCCAGACCTCATATGGGAATTCTAGATTCAAGAAGCTGTAGAGTTAAAACAAACATGTTCACTTGTTGCACAAAAAGAAAGAAAGAAAGAAAAAAAAAAAAAAAAAACAATACAATGTGAATTTTAAAGACAAACATTAATTTATTCTTCAAGAGCTAATACGGGATTAGTTACAATCGAAGTGGTCATGCAGATAAATTGAGAGATACATGGTAGAAAAGTCATCAGTAATACAGGTAATTACTGTGGCTATAGACGATAACCAAAAGAAGAGCTGAAAGAAAGCATTGATAACCATGCCTACCTTCTCCTTTTGCAGAGTACGAAGATGTGTCTTTGAAGATGATGATCAATTTGTCTTTACATTTTCAGCTGAGGACCTCAAAACCTTTTAAGGAAGAAAGAGAAAAAGAAAAGATAAGAAAAGTAAGAAAAGAACAACACAAAATCATAAGAAAAATGGAGCAACAGGTTGTAACAAATCATAGAGAAATGGATACACGATTCAGATTGCACATATTTAGATTGTACCAGAAAAATATCACAGGGAAGTAAAAAAGAAAAGAAAAACACAAAAACATAGGGATGAAAAAGGCAATTGAGTTTCAAAATCACACAAAATCCTGCCGCTGTTGTTGAGACTGCCACAAGGTACTGTGAAACCAATTGGATGAAAAGAACCTTAGCAGGTCAAAGATGAAAATCTGGAATATGATGATCTGATTAAATGGGGATCTACAATGATCTCTCTCATAGTCAGATTTTGAATTGATAGATATCAGAGACACTGATACCATGTAATTTTACTGTAAAAACTACACCATTCCATCGGTAATCTCCAATATATATGTAGTGTTGTAGATAATATCTACAGATGATATGGACCTAATCTTTCTCTAATTTGATTTGAAACTAAGCTACAGATAAGGGATAAGATTACATGAACAGAATACACAAAATAAATAGCAGCAATCCCTAAAAAGGGATTCGATAATAATTAGGGATTTGTCAATGCATATTCTTAATAAAGTCATTTTCATCTCTCTCTCTCTCAAAAAAAAAAAAAAATTAGCTCACACTCCAAATCGCCATTCATTGTGTTTCAGACCGCCAAACAATGATTATTGGTTTGTTGGGAAGTTGTCCCGTGCAGTCCCACTTTGCAATATGGTGAAAACAAGCTGGCTAATTCCAGAATGTGATGAGACATGTTCAGAGTCAGTTCAAAGAACACAAGAGATGCAGATATTCTTATAGAATTCTCTATATACAAAGTATCTACTACATAGCTTGTAATGATACACATCTGATAAATTACAACTTTTAGCTGTTTAGAAATCCAGATTGTCCAAATTGCTGACCCAATTGTAGATGAAGCTATACATCACTGTCAGATCTTGTGGGGTTGGTGGTATCATAGGTCCCCACAAAAGAAGAAACGAAGGGAAAAGCGATATAGCTTTTGATTACTTGCTGTCACCAACAAAGTCAGTGAAAATCACATCATCTTCAATTAAAAAACAATCAGTTGGCGGCCAAATATCAAGTTATGAGCTTACCTAGCAATATCAAGATCAACTATCAGAGCTTTAGAAGGCTGTAAACGTCCTTTCTTTTGAAGGTAAATTGCCAAATCTCCCTGAAATCCACCGAAGTACAAGAATCCATATGGTTTAATGACATACATAAATGTTACCTAGACAATGCAGTCTTCAAAATAATATTTTAAGTTATGCTATATGTATTATCAACATCGATGTAAACAAGTAAAATATATGGGGAAACTGCATTAGAATGGAGTTATGGGACAACTCAAAGAAATTAAAAAAAAAAATTTAGATCACAAATAGGACAACCAAACTTTTATAGCAATCACATAAATTGTAAGTCAGACATCCGAACAAGCATAATTCTGCATTTTGAGTGCTACTTCCACCTTATGAATACTACAAAACATCATTAATTTTCCTTATGTGCTATCGACTAATATGAATGTTTGTAGTACATTTTGCATGTGCATCCAAATGTAGCCTCAAGGTTTCTATAACAAGAATGTGAATTGTGGAAGTTCTCCATAAGAAGAATGTGAAATGTGGAATAAAATGTATCATGATCCTCGACACTGGGACATGCATATAGTTTGTAGAAATGGGGGCACATGGTCCACTGATCCAGACTGTTGGTCTGTTGGGCTCCACTGTAGATAGACAAGAAAAACCTGGCCACCAATCTTGGCCTTAATTTTTTTGTTGAATGTGGACAGTTGATGCATTTCTCTTCCTACCCATCTACTTGCATGCCACCAAAATTCAAGGTTGGGAATATCTTATCAAGGAGATTTCACAGTCCATCAACAATACGGCCCAACAAACCAATGGTTTGGATCACTGAACCATGGGTCCCGCTTGCACAGATACTTCTCATACAGTACCTTTATGAGATTACCTGATTTTTAGGCCACAAGACCTAAACAATGTAGTATTACTGGTGTGTGCCCTGGAAGCCAATTTGATGATCTTATTCAGTGAATTGATGATCTCGTGGCCTTTTAAGACTTTTCCTTAGTCCACAAGAAAACATGTGGGCCATCGAGCACATGTGTGGGATATTTGAGCTGCACATCTGGTGGACTCTACAATGCAGATGACTGGCCCTAATATCAGGCCAGTCCACTCATCAGGCCTCACATGTATGAATGTGAAACATATCTGTGAGCGCCACCTGATGAATCGATTGGCCCAACTATTGGACTAAGTCATCTATTTAGTGAGGCCCACCTAATACCCAGGTTGTGCATATGTCTACAGAGCTGTGTGTGGGCATAGCAAAACACCCAAAATAGTTTGTTGTATTGCAGACATATCAATTAGAAACACACTAGCTCGTTCTTGGACTTACATTTCTTGTTGAACAAAATTTATTCTTGATAGGGTGAGTGAATTAGTAGCTCTGAACTCTTGCAGTCACTTCCAAATGCACTTTTAGGGAAAAAAAAACTTTCCTTCTTTATTGTTTACTGAGAAATAAAACTTGCAAATGTAGAGTATAGAAAAAAAAATTAAAATTTTTTTTTTAAAAAAAATTGAATCTGATGGTATCCAAACCACCATAAGGAATAAGTAAATTAATCAGAATGCTAGAGTGCCTATCCATAGCAGTACTTGATAGATACCTAGCTATATGCTACTGTAGGCAAATATTCAAACAAAATCCATAGGAGCAGTGATGAAAATCTCCATTCTGTTTAGATTGTGAAAAAATAATCAGGTTTCAAGGAATATCTTGAAATTTTACATTAAGCTCTATCACACCTATACCCACGAGCCACCATACATCTTTTAATATCATATGCCATTATACATTACACACCGAGTTAAAAGCAATGACAATGTTGTGGGCCCCACCATGATGTACGTGTTTTATCCACGCCGTCCATCTATTTTTTCATATCCCAGGTCATGAACCCAAAATGAGTTAGATAAAATCTCAAGCGGACCACACCACAGGAAACAATGGTGATTGAACGCCCACCATTACAAATTTCTTCGGAGCCACAAATGTTTTGGATCAAGCTGATACTTGTGTTTTCCCTGCATCCATGTCTGTTTGGCCTGATCAACAAGTTAGATGGCAAATAAATATTACGATGGCAGATAAATATTACAATGGGCCCTAAGAAATTTTTAACGGTGGGCATTCAATCACCCCAATTTTCCCTTGCCAATAGCTCTCTGTATCATACCGGAAAAGATCTGCTACAAACGGTTGCATGGGGCATAACACAAATGAGATTGTTAGCATGCACATGCTCAGGCCCACAAGTACGAATTTAGTGAGAACAAAAACCTGGGAAGCCCCCCAATCAACGATGCTCCCCTATTTTGGCCAATCAACACATAGGGCCCACACCATGATGCACGGTTCATGATATCATACAAGCTTTAGCTGATTCTATTTAGATTATGAAAAATAAAACAACAGTAAATTTGTTAGGGATTGGATAATGCAAATCCCTAAAAAGGGATTCGACAATGCAAATCCCCAACTAGGGATTCGACAATACACATCCCTAATTAGGTATGTTGAAAATATCATGAGGCAGCCATACAAAACAGGTGAAATACCTCACGTTCCAATAAATGGAGAAGTTCATGAGTTTTGGGGAGGCAATAGTTATACCTTCAAGTCCATTGTTAGAGATCTTCTGACAACAATTCAGATTTAGAGACTGCAAATCTTGAAGTGTCTCCATACACTGTCAATTCACAGCCGTAGAGGGAGAGGGAGATCGATCGTAGAGGGAGAGGTAGAGGCGTAGAGAGAAAGATAGGGAAAGAGAGAGGGAGAGGCACAGAGAGAGAGAGAGAAGGAGAGGAGGGAGAGGGAGTGGTAGATCGAGAGGAGAGGGAGAGAGAAAGGCGTAGAGAGAGAGAGGGAAAGAGAGATGGAGAGGCGCAGAGAGAGAGAGAGAAGAGAGATGGAGGGAGAGGGAGTGGCAGATGGAGAGAGAGAGAGAGATACCCTCATTGGGCGCGGCTCAGTTTTGAGCGCGCGCCCAAATTTGGGCCGGACGGACGCAGACGGTCCGGACAGGGCTCCGTGGGGCCCACCATGATGTATTTGGTTAATCCATTTCGATAAATAATTTTAATAAATTATTTTAGTTTACGACACCAAATTTTAGATATATAAAATGCCCAAGTGGACCACACCATAAGAAGCAACTGTAATTTAATATCTATGTTTCCTACCATGTGGTCCACTTGAGTGTTCGATCTAGCTGATTTTTTTATCCATCCTCTAACATAATATTTACAAATATATAAACGGCTTAGATATAACATATGGTTTTTTTTAGGCCTCATAGAGCCCCTTACAACACCATTAATTATTAATGGTGTATCAACTTTTTAGCTACGGATTAAAACCGTAGTAACTATAGCTGAGGTTTATATCCGTAGCAGAAAGCTAACGTAGTCTGTATCCTTTGCCCCTTTTTTTGTAGTGCGTGAATGGGCTCGACCTTGCAGACGAAGAAAACAGGGGCCGCAGTGCGAGCTTTAGGCCAACCATGCGTAAGACCCTCCAGATCTAGGGTTTGATTTCAGTAGTAACTCGTGAGGAAGGGCTTAAACCTACTCATTGATGAAATGGCGACCCTAGATTTGGTGCCCAAAGGTAACCTTGCGAGCTCTGCGAACTCTAGAGAGTTACCGTGGCCAACCCTGTGCGTAAAACCAACAGTTCACCGCCCGGTAACGTCAATGGGCCCCTCTGATGGACCGTGGCCATGAGCTCAAGGCAGTGAAAAGTCCAAGAGAACTCTAGAGAGTTACAGCGACCATCACATAAGACCCATAAGTGCTCCATTACTCATGAGCTTAAATTGTGTATGTGCGCGCGCTCCACTACTCATGAGCTTAAACTGTGTGTGACTAACTAAATTGAAACGTAGTACCGCCAACTAAGAATAAGGATCATTTAGGAAATCCCCACCGACAAAGCATAAAAGGATATAAATAAATATACAATATAATAGTAAAATAAAATAAAAGGGACATAATGCGTCATAAACACATTAATTAGAACATCACATAAATTAGATAATGTATCGTCATCTGAATGTCATAAGCCACTTATGATTCTCCTCTGAAAGCATGAAAAATAACAAAATATCTATTAAAGTTATGCATTTTTACAACTCTCCTGTGATGCCTAATGTTGCTAAGTATTGCTACAAATTTTCTTGAAGACTAACTTGGGCAGCAACATGCTCCAGTCGAGCTTTCGAAATCAATTGGGCATGATCCGGAATACCCGCTAATTTTCCCTCTAAAGAAATGATCAGCTTTTCATTCTCCAATAATTCAGATCTCTCAGAATCCACAGAATGACAGCTGCATTCTATCTTTTCCTGGACTCTTTCAATATTTAGCTCTATCTCCGAACTCTGCCTTTCCAATTGCAAAATTTCTTGCTTTAGGGCTACAATATGATCTAGAACAGATGATTTCTCATTAACAAGAATCTTCAATTGATCCTGTAAAGATGATTGTTCTTGATCGTGACGAGAGACAAGAGGAGTAAGCTGGGAAATTCTCTCTTTGAGATCTACAAGCTGTTTTCTACATTCTAAAATCTCGGGAGGATCAGTCATGGTTGCAGTTGATGACATAGCTATTATTGAGTTATGAAATCTCAAGAGAGCATCACGTAAAGAGGAGATATCAACTTTAGCCATGAGAGAAGCGCTGTTCAAGACATCCAAAGCAACAGCCAAGTCACACCATTGATCAGGATCTTTGAAGATTTTAACAATAGCTAGTATCGAATTTCTGATCAAAGCTAATTTATGCGCAGAGATCTTCTCAAAAGATGTCGCATTCAATGAAGTGCCAATAGAACCAGAACTGGCCGCACTACTTGGAGGTAAATTCCCTGTTAAGGAATGAAATAAATTGTTGATAAAGGTTTTGTGCACAGTTGATAAGAAAAGTAGCAATAAGAAAAAAGAAAAGAATATACCTTTTGCTGGTACCGAAACAACAAGAGGTTGCCCTCTTTCCGCAAGAAGAGGATCGGGTGCTATCATATCGGCAAGAGACGGAGCTGTGTTTTCAACACTTGTGGTGGCAGTGGCAGGGATGAGTGAGTCAGCGAGCTCTTCTGAAAAAGCGATTTCACGGGCCACCGAGCACGGAGGAATGAAAGATCTCGGCGAAGCTGATGGTGCGACAGGGGGCAAGTTCAGAGGAGAAGCGTTACGTGCTTCTGCAGTTACAGTATGATCACCTGAGATGAAATGGGTGAGATAAGAGAAAGGAAGAGCAAAAGTGAAATGATGATAGCAAAATTATCTTATGTGGCGAATATCCGTATTCTCCATAATCAAGAGGTTCTTCTTCCTCTCTCGCTACAGGGGAGGGCTTTGCAAGAGTAGCCTCAGAAGTAGAAGGGACATGTCTTTTGTCAGCAAGAATATTTTCTGCAATTGCCTCATCTTCGTCACTAATATTCACTTCTCCTTCTTCATAAGCATCATCATGATTCTCCCTTTCTACCTCACTCTCATTAGAAGAAGTATCCTCAGATGAAGAAGTTGAAGAAGACGAATCTTCGCCAACAGTGTCTTCTGTGCTTGAATCTCCAATAACAACTTGCTTGCCTTTAGAGGGAGGAGGTTGGGAACTTTCCAGTTGAATATCAGCAGTAATTTGAGCTGGGTCAGTAACCACAGTAGTCTCTCCCTGTGGAGAAGCCTGAGCGCGTGTGCGAGATCTTGTCATTGGAGAAGAAGACAGCTATTCTGAAAGGCGAACAGTCTCTGAGGCAGGGGAAGGAACCGGTTGCTGTTGATGGAAAGTGGAAGAAGAAGGTTGGTTAGGTGGCCCAGCATTAATCTCGGGTTGAATAAGCGATTCTGTTGCAACTTCTTCTCTGGGCGGTTGATAGTGGGGAATTTGTTCAAATTCACAAGTATCGCCATATGCTATCCATCCTTCAAGAGTATTATCAGGCTTTATTTCACGAATGGGTTCATCCACTGAGATCATGACGCGAATACTACCTGAAGGAGCATGACTGGTTTCTGCAATGAAGACAACGCCTGCTTCGAAAATGCGACCTTTGAGTCTGGGGGAGGAAGCTAGACCGGTTGCGACACTGGAAGACTTTTCCGGACCAGGTATGATTGGTGCACCCACCATCTCATGTGATTGCATGATGCCCTTAGAGTACGATCGCATCCTGGGATAATGAAGGAAGAATTAGCTCGGCCCAACAATTGTTTCCAGATCATTGCCCAATTATATGGACCAGTCCCGTAATTGCGCATTCTTCGAGTAACCAGTCCACAGTCTTCCGGAACTGCCTGGTCAAAACCGAATTGACACCCGAAGCGACTTGGATAATATGGCTCTCTCCAGAATTCGGTTCCTTCTCTCAAAGGCAGGTTGTATGATCTGATAGATATAAAAAATCCCCTTTCCGCTGGAGAGAGTGAGTCAGTGTCCACCTTTTGAGTATCTTCGATATAGCGGGGAAGGCCGAAATGGAAGTAATTTATCTTAGCGTCAGAAGAAATGGCATCCTTGGCCCAGTCATAAGATCTTTTGGCCATAGATCTCTTTTGGAAAAAATAAAGAGGAACTTTGGAAGGGCGAATGTAGGCTTTTTCCAGAACTTCGAAAGTCCAAGGAAAGTAAACGCCAAGCCAACCCAGAAAATAATGCCATGGCATGTAAGTTGAGGCTGAGCCGACAGAAGGACTTTTTATGTGGCAGGCTATTTCTCCAAAACCTCTATAGATTGAACAAAGGACAGGGGGAGCAAGAGAAAACTTCATTCCTTCAGCCATAGCACCTGTAACTAGAAATAATGAGGGACAGATGGCATCCGCTGATTTGGAACTGGGGAAGACCACTATACTCAGCCAGTATATGATGAAGGCTGCAGGTTCCCCATGAATAGAATATTCGGCACGACCTTTTATGCCTTTCCGAAGACGTTCAAGCTCTCGCGAATGATTACCGTTGAATCTGGAAGGGTAAATGAATAAGGTTAAAGTTATATATATATATATATATATATAAAGTTATGATAAAAAGAAAGCAAAGAAAAAGAAAATTACTTCAGAGCACGGCTGAAATGCGCCAGCCATTGCATGGGGTGGATCTTATGAATATTCGAAAATTTTGACATCTCCTTGAAGAGTTCAATGGTTGACTCTGAGATGAAAGGTAGGCGATCAGGAGATGAAACGAAAGCAAGTTCTTCATTAGTAGGGATGAATTCATCAAAAAACCGGCCGGTAATTGGTAAACCTGCGATTCTGTGGATATCCCATAATGTAATGCTCATTTCACCTTCAGGGAGATGGAAAGAATTGGTGGAAGGACACTAGTAGTTGAGGAATGCTTTCAAGATGGAAGATTCTTTACAGAAAGGATGTGATGTCGCTTCTATCGCCAAAAAGATGCCAAGGTCCGACAAAATCTTATCATACTTCGTCAAGACTGCCCCGGCCCATTCAGAATAATAATTTTTGGGAGTCAGAAGGCCTCTGGTTCTGAATTCTTCTGGACTCCAGAGTTGGGGACGATAGCTGAAATGCTGCTTAAGGGTTTCATAAAAATATGATGGGTATAGGCTATGGACGTCGTAAGAAGGGACGAGAAAAATCATAGAGTGAATATCGCCTATCTGTTGCCTCGGTCTTGGCGGCTACAGAATTCCTTCCAATAACTTGGTTTCTTTAAAAGACCAAGATTTCACGTAAGATAACCTTTCTGCCGACAGATGATCTCTAGGTTCATAGCCCAGCATAGAATGATGGCGGTGCATGCTGAGTGGAAGAGAGACAACACCCCGTTTATAAGGGTTGTCAAATCTGATGACACCCTGTACTTCACGCACAGATTCCCAGGTGTTGTTGAGTTTTTTCTGATTATGTTCTTTAATCTTCTCTTGAAATTCTTTGGCCTTATTTTGACGATGCTTCTTAAGCCTGGAAGGAGGAGGGGTATCTTCTCTGATAGGCGGCCTCTGACTGCTTGTCTGATAATGAGCTGTGGTTTTCAACCACTCATCCAAATCATATTCGCGACCATGCTTTGGAGGCATGGTCAGGTCGCCTGTGGCAATGGCTTTGTGAATGGGGGATGATAACGATTTGATCCGTGAAGTGAAGTCAAAAGTGGGAAGTACAGGCTCCTTTATGTAGGCGGGACGTTTGGCAGTTGTCTTGAAACGTTTGGAGGAAGGTTGAGCCGGAGAAGATGGCGATCCTGTTACGTGAGGAGTTGGAGCGGTGGTATGATAAGCTTCAGTGTTTGGTAACTCTGGATGGGATGGTTGACTAGAAGGAGGGTTGATGATAGTAAAAGTCCTCTTGGTTCGAGCCATGAGGAATGAAACAAGCTACGTTTGAGAAGATTTGCTGAGGTGGCGGTTGCACGGATCGCGCAGCAGAATAGGGAGTTACGCAGATCGCGCAACGAGGTTGGTCTTTGCGCGGGTCGCACAATGAGATTGGTCGTTGCGCGGGCAGCGTAACGGCTTAAACAAGCCTTGCACGACGAAAAATCGTTGCGCGGGTCGCGCAACAGTTATCAGTTGCGCAGGGAGCGAAAATTTCTCAAGAGCTTCGCTGCAGAAATTTGAAGATAGAAGAAAATGAGAAGTTTCACTATTTATAGACAACATGGCCAAGTACGGTCCTCGGGTACCGGTTGCGCGGGTCGCGCAACCAGTTAAAACTTACAAAGGGAAATTTAGTGTAAATTGATCCTGATTCTTTGATTCAGTAAAACAAAGAACGGATCAAGGGGGCATCTGTTGGGACATAAAAATGATCATCATGAAAAAGAAAGATTGACATTCAACGAAAATACTGGAGGAAGGCAGTTGCGCGGATCGCGTAACTAAGAAGTCACTTGCGCGGATCGCGCAACCAACTGATTTAATTGCAAAAGTCCCAAAGCCGAGACAACAGTTGCGCGGGTCGCGGAATACGAATGAGAATTGCGCGGATCACGCAATCAAGAAGACAGTTGCGCGGGTCGCGCAATCAACAAAGACTGCTGACACGTCTGAACGCAGAACAACGTTCCCTGTGGCGCGGTCGTGGAATAAAGTTCTCCGTTGCGCGGGTTGCAGAGTTAAGAAGTTAGTTACGCGGATCGCGGAACCAAGAAGTTTGTTGCGGATCGTGCAATCCAGACACAAGAATTGAGGATTGGCGCATGTGTGGGGCCTATAAATACCCCGCTTCCCCCTCATTAGAGGAGGAAAAAAGAATTTGAAAACTGAAGCAGAGCAATTGAAGGTAGAAGAGAGGCAACGATCAGTTGCACGGACCGCGCTAAGTGCAATATCGGTTGTACGGACCGCGCAACTAGAATATCTCTTGCGCGAACCGCGCAACCACATTATTAGTTGCGCGGGTCGTGCAAAAGTCAATCAACTTGCTTGGTGCAGGAGTTTTGCTGAGTCTTCAAATCTTCTTTAAAATGAGAGATCAGTTGATTAATTCAACATTCCTCCTAAGTATTGGGAGATGACTGAAGAAGCTAACAAAGTGCTGCTGGAATTTCTATATCCAAGAAGATTAACTGATCAAATCAGTAATTCCTCCTAAGTATCGGGAGATGACCGAAATAGCACCGAAGTGCTGCTGAAATTTATATTGAATCATAACAATCGCACTTAGAATAAATTTTCAATCTTGAGTGATCTATCGTAGAATCAAGGGATATAGAGAGGATGTAAATGAATTCAGAATCAATAAAGTGTGATGATTGTCCTTATAATGTTCCATTGTTATGTTTGAATAAGATAATTCTCCCAAAATCAAATACCTTTGTTTCCTTGTCGAAACACTGGTCAAACTCAGCCTAGCTTTACCCCCTCCTCTCGGGCGGGTAAGGCTGCAACCCCTTCCAACCGACCACGACACAGTGGGAAGTGCAACCTCCTGATATTTGGCACTTGACACTCATGTATCCACTCGGTCTAGACTTTGGAGCAACCTCCTGGTACCATAAGGGTTTAGTGAATTTCACCCAGGGACATCTATCGCGCCCCATATATAGAAAAAGATTTTCGGTGTCCAATCCTTCCATCCACGATATGCCTGTGGAGGCTATGACCCTAATGTCGCTAGGGCGTACAATAATCATGTCATACAAATGTGAGATGCATGAGTTACACTAATCAGTCATACAACAATCTTGCGTGTATCGCGTGCTCATGTGGGCAACTCCTCCTATCAGGGAGTCCCATAATAATCCACCCAATGGCGTATGCTATGATCAATCACTCATCATATCAAGCATACATATGATGCGCATGGGCATGAATCATAGTGTTATACTAAGCATACTCTTAGTCGTAATCGATAATCGGCTTGTATATAAGGCGGGGTTCATAGAAGGACAACGAATCTGATCTATAACATGAAGATCGGTCTTCAACAGTGGATATACTAAATCTGATACCACAGATTCTTCCATCTATGGTAAGAGGTGATGATGCATCCTCCTCATAATAAGGGTGGGCCTAGATGGCCTACTCATATCGAGAATGGGCCTAAGAACAAAGAGTGGGCTTCCAGGTTTAGGTACTTCTACTAGCATCAATGGGGGTCCAATAGTTCAGGTACTTCTTATATAATATTCTTTAAGAAAAACAGGGGCGCCGAAAATTTTCCTGTCGATAGTATCGAGTCGACTTCGATAGACTCGAGATTTGAATATCGATGATATCGATAGGTGTATCGATATATCGATAATTAGTCCAGATAAGTTATGAGGTTGCTGGACATATTTGGTCTTCTTATTGATGGTATCGATGGAGCATCAAGGACTCGACAGCACAGGTCGATCATATCGAGATTTGTATCGATAAAATCGACAGGGCAAGAAAACTTAGAGTTTTCCTATTTTGAAAACGTTTTCTTACCCAAAACCCTAAGATGTTCTAGTTTGATTTTAAGGGTTTTAGCTTACCTGGTGATTTGGGACAAGGGATGTGAGACTCAGATTTACCTGTGGAGAGCTTGCACACATCCAGTTGAGGCAGACGCTTGAATTGATCTTCCTATCAAGCTTTGTAGACGAACTGACTCAACACTCACGCAAATTGACAAACTAGGGCACTTTCAATCTCCCCCTTTGTCAATTACATGACAAAATCCCAAAACACCCTAGAACATTCTAGACAAACACATCCTAAATTGTGTGTACATGCTTTTTACGTAATTTTACAATTTCTAGCCCATGTACACAAACAGTAGCTGTTCTCTACAAACTCCCCCTTACTTGATGCAGCAGCTCCCCCTAACACCTGCAACATTATCCAAGCACAAGCAGATATAAAATTTTTCATTCGAGGTGTTTGGACTGTTCTCCCCCCTTTTGTCAGTCATTGACAAAGATATAACAGTTGATATTGATTGAAGAGATAAGTATTTGGGAGAACCATCATTCAGTGGAATATGCATATAATAGACAAATGTATAATGATTAATCAATTGCTGAATCTAACATCATTTTCAGTGAATATATATGCATAGCAGACAGATATATGCAGTGATATAGCAGTTAGAATATTCAGTAAAAACATCACATGCATCTCATATCAGAAACTAGATAAACCAGGGGATTTGTAAGGCATAAGAATGACAGTAAAAAGTGTGAATTATATTCAGCCATATTCAAAAATATTATCCAACTATCCAAACCACGTACTGCCACAGACAGCAGTAGATTAACAATATATCCACTTGAACCAAGCCCCAAAAAAAATATGTTCAGTCCAACCATGGACATATACAGTGACCTAAAAAAAAAACCGTCAGATTCCCCAGATTAGTTAGTTATCACATACACTCATGAAGGCGTAGAACATTCAAAAAGATACTAATGTTCATACGTAGAGATAAGAGTGGGGTGTATGTGATATCAAGTAGTGATCATCATCATGGAGCGGAGTGGGATGGTGCCGTGTCGTCCCGGGGCACGTTATCACATCCACTAACTGTTGGACGGTTTGCTGCACACTTAACACCATCCGTTCCAGGATAGTAAATCTCTCATTCATTGACTTCCTGAGCTGAGAGACATCATGTTGAATAGCGTCAAGCTTGTCTGGATGGAGCTTAAACCTCTTTGCATGCCCAGGTGTTGATATTGATGGAGCATGTTGAGGTCTAGAAGTATCTTCTCCGGTCACCTCGGTCCTCCCATAGGAGCGTCACTAGCCTTACTTTCTCCCTCAACTTGAATTCCTTCCTCCAGGGGCTCCTCAGGGTATTTGTGAAACCTCAGATCCATCCTTCAGATGTTGCTTTTATTGAAGGTTTAGAGAGGAAGTTCAAGATCATTTGTAGTTGGGAACCCTATTGCATTACAGATTGTATTGATGATCTAGGGATATGATAGGAGAATGTCCCTAGCCCTATGAAAAGCATACACCAACTGATACACAATTAGGGTAGGCAGACAGATCTTGACCCCATCAGCGATTGAATAGATTATCATAGTCATGAAGCCAGTGAGGTCGGCTCTGTTGGAGCCTCTAGAGTAAATATTCGAAGAAAGAATACCATGCAGGACTCGATAATGTGGTTCGATGAACTTGACTTTCAGAGCATTTTCTTAATGCCACTGGACATCACGATTGTGACAGAGGAATTTGGTGACCTCGGACCGCACTTTAGAAATTTTCATGTCCATATCAAGGATTCCTACAGGAGATAAAATAAGTTTGAATATTCCTGCAATAGACCCTAGAGTGATCAACACATCATCACCATCTACAGTTACGGAGATGGATGGAGGATCAGATGTCGGAGAATGACAGGCAGCAAAGAAATGGTAAGTTCGTTCAAGCTGATATGATCCACCAAAGTCGAGAACTGGTAACCAATCTATGGCGGCAAATGGAGGTTTCAGATTATAAGGAATCAAGCAGTTTCTGTCGACTTTACTTTCGGGAATAACCTTTCTCCTTGTAAATTTTACTAAGACCGGATTAGCTTGCACAGGTGGAGGAGCCTGCGCCTCAGACTGAGACTCGCCAAGTCTCGAGCGTTGCCTTGTGGGGGTCCCATGGTCTGGGTCCCTTACCCTTGCTCTTGAAGCAAGCACCTTTTTTTAGGCGGATCTCGAAGACTCCCCCCTGTACGGATGCTTTTCCTTTGTCTTTTCCCATCCAGACAAAACAAAATTTGAAAACTTGGGAAAAGAAGACAAAATCCTTCAACAAGAAGTACCTGACCAAAAAGAAAAAATTTGGAAAGGAAGAGATGAAAAGATAGTACCAGTTTCTGAGTACCTTTTGGGACCCACCAAAGACCTTTCAGCCGAGAGTTTGAGCTAAAACGAATGGAAAACCCTTTCTCGAACAAAATGAAAGTCTTTTCGCTCAACCGCCTTTTATCGGGCGCCAGACTTCGATTTTATCGATCCCGCTTTCGATTTTATCGACGACCCTCATTCGATGTAATCGATAATAGCTTCGATAATATTCTTGATCAAGTGACTTTTCAAATTCTGAAGAGATGTCAATAATATCGACTCTTTATCGATTCGATCGAGAATGCTCGGCAGACATATCAGACATGAATGTTTTTCAATTTTCAGCATTCAGACAACCATACATGTATACTTTTAGTATGTAAATTTATCAACAGTATACACAACAAAATTTGTACAATCAATGCACACATCAAAATTATAAACATTCGAATGTTTATATACAAAAGATGGAGGTGAAGAACCTCAGATGTATCATTTTAAGCTCAGCAGAAAGAATCCTCATTTTAGCACATGTTCAGATCTTTGATGCACAATTTGAATTAATTCTTCCTTACCATTTCACTTTGTTAACCGATTTGGGTGGTGGTGCAAGGGCATTGCTTCTATCCATATCCTTAAGAGGACTTTTAAAGTTCTGTATTTCTCTAGTTAATAATTTGTTAACATGATTCTGACCAGAGTTAGGTTGAGTCCTCTTAGGTGTTATGCATTCAAACTTATAATGACCTGAATCACCACACAAATGACATACTAGAGTTGTTCTAGTTTTGCTTCTAGAAGCAGCAGATTTTTCAGTTCTAGGTGTTGCATTTCTAGCCTTTGGCTTAAATTTTTCATATCCTAGGCTGCTTTTATCCTTTTCAGGTCTTCCCATTCCTAACAGTTTTTCTAGCTTTTCGCCACTTTGGAAAAACTTGTAGTTTATCTTGGCCATGTTTTTGGATTCTTCTAGATCAAACAGGATTGTATGATTTTCATTTTAAAGAAGCACAATTTTATCTTTTAAGATCTCGACCTGCTTGTTCAATTTCTCAGACTCGTTTTCGAGAAGGATATTAATTTGTTCAAGTCTATCATTATCCGTATAATATTGCTACAGATCATTTATTAATTGTGTGTTAATTTCTAATGTTTTATCTAAATCTTTTTGCAGCAACTTACTTTTGTTTTTCGTTATTCTGAGTCTTTTAAGAATATTTATGCTATGAATGTAGAGTTGATTATAAGCATTTTGTAATTTATCCTTTTCTTCTTCTTCTTCTTCTTCTCTAGTTTCCTCATTATCAGATGGAAATGATTTAGTGGCTTACTATTCTTTCTCGTTCTTAGATTCAGTGGGAATGATTGAAGTAGTGGAGACCATGAGGATTTTCAATGATTTATGATCTCCATTGCTTTTTGAGTCACTAGATTCTGAATTTGACTCTTTAGTATCATCCCACGTGGCAGCCATTGCCTTGCCCTTAGTTTTTCTTTTGGGCATTCGGTTGATAGGTTTCCATACTCCTGATAGCATAGCATTGTAGTTCTTTGGTCCTTTTACCAAATTTGTCTGTAGAAGGTTTGTTGTTCACCTTTCTTCCTCTGGAAGGTCGGCCACGATTTTCTGAAAGAACTTCCTGAATCGTTGTGCCAGCAAAGCCACCTCCTCATCATTATCTTCCTTTTCGCTCTCACTGTCCTCATGTAATGTTTTCTTAGAAGTTTTTAGGACAGTTGTGGATTTTTTTAGTTTGTTTGAAGTGTAGTTCAAAAGTTTGTAGGGAACCTACCAGTTCTTCTACTTTCATTTCATAAATATTTCTACATTCTTCAATAGTGGTAACCTTGGGATTAAAACATTCCGGCAATGATCTAAGTATTTTCCTACAGATTTTAGGAACCAGAACTTTTTCTCCCAATCTACCCATGGAGTTACAAATGATATTCAACTTTGTGTAAAACTCCATAAAAGTCTCATGCTCTTCCATTCTGAGACTTTCGAACTGTGAAGTCAGGAGTTGTAGTTTAGATCTCTTCACAGTGCTTGTGCCTTCATGGGTCATTTCCAATAAGTCCCATGCTTCCTTGGATGTCCCACACATACTTATTTAGTTGAAGATGTCTTGGGACACGGCACAGTAGATGGCAATCATAGCTTTTGCTTCAGCAGTCTGTTTTTCTTTGTCGAATGCCGTCCACTTTTCTTTGAGTTTGGGCTTTGTAATGGTTGTGCCACTGTCAAGTATAATTTGTTCAGTTGGTGGCACATATCCGCTTTCAACTATATCCCAAATATCATGGTCCAAAGATCTCAGAAAGTAGTGCATCCTAGCCTTCCAGTATGCATAATTTGATCCATCAAATACTGGAGGTCTAGTGACCGATGAGCCCTCTCCTTTGGCCATATTCCCAACTTAAGTCAAGATCACTCTCTAGGCAGTGAAGCCCTTAAAGAGAGACCCGCTCTGATACCAATTGAAATTGCGGTGAAGATCGCTTTAGTTGAAGTCAGGATATGCCAATATGTCCTAGAGGGGGGTGAATATGACTTTATAAGAGTTTTTATGATTTATTAAAATCCTATTACACTAATCCTAACAACAGGCACATATTAAGATTACTTAAACTTAACTCTACTGGCTTCCAAGCCCGGTAGAGGATCCAATCACAAACTATTTGAGAAGTAAACAATATGCAAACTAGTTTATGATGGATATAACTGTGTAAGTGTGTCAGGTGTGATCTCAGATATTCAGATATACAAATATTGAAGTAAATCACACAATCAGAAGAATAACAATCTCAAACATAGTCATTTTGATAGTGGTTCGACAATCAGTCTCCTCCACTCCCGGCAGATACACTCAACCCTTGAGTGTGCCGGATTTCATTAAGGAGGTTTCACAGTGGTTCACCTCAAACCTAAGGTTTTAAATCAGGTTCACCTTCAACCTTTACAACCTACACTAAGGCTGACTGTTTATGCTTTCACGAGCAAGGGTCAACACAACGCACCCACTTTTAGGCACACTAGCCAAGGATCTTCCATAAGACCCTACCGGAGGTTTCTACACGATTCACCTCAAACCCGAGGTTTCACAACGGTTAACCTCAAACCTAAGGTTTTGCTGGTTCACCTTCAACCAGATGTTTATACTCTCCACAGAGCAAGGGTCCACACAACGCACCCACCACGTACACTCCCGCCGGCGGCCTCCTACGAGGGCTTCAAGGGGTGAGAAACACCTAGGACCCAATCCTACAAAGGAATGATCACAAGTGTCCTCTGAACTCTAGATACTTACAAATAAGTTGATGAGTCCCATTAAGTGTGTTGACGAAGATCTCCTCCTTTGTTGACGAAGACTCTTCGATCTCCTTGATCTGCAACTCAAAAGATATATCAATGCATGGCGACAGGTTGGGTCAAGGTTATGATGAAATCCTACTCTCAAAAGATTTTTCTATAAGGAAGATAGAGCGATTTCAATCATCTAAGCATTTAAGGAATCCCAGCTTAATGATTTGCCATTAAGATGGTAGCTGGAGGATCCTTGAATGTGGAAGTTCATTTTCCAATCAACTCTATTGAATATCAATGGTGAGGGTGGATTGGAGGATGAACTCCCTTGAGAGAAAGGGCTTTGGATATAAGATCTAAAGTTAAACACTCAGAAGCTCTCTCTTCTTTCTCTCATAACAACAATAGACAAGTCCTCTATATATAGGCAAAAGGTTCCAATGGATATAAAATGGTCACATTTATGACAGAGTTTGATTTCATCAAGTAGGTTCAATATCATCAAGCGTATACTTTCGATAGCATCGATAGTCCGCTCGATGACTCGAACTCAATGTCATATGTTTTTGAAACCTTTTGTCAGATGGTCGATGAATCGAAACGATTGTCGATGTCATCGGATTTCAAACTCCGATTCCAACGATGGTAGGTTCGATCCATCAACACTTGAAAAAATGAGAGAGAATTGACTAGAAATATTTCAGGTTTTCATGAATGATCGGCGAACCATCGAGATCATCAGAATTTGAATGTCGATGATATCGATATCAGAGTCGAGGTATCGATAAATCTAGTGGAATTTTCATTAAGCTTGCTGGACAGTTTATGTCCTTGTTTGATACAATTGACCTGGTATCGATGTCATCGATATTTGAATATCGATTCTATCGAGGGGCCCCCGATCATAGTTAAACCACCCTGAAATATGTTGCTGGAGAACTTGGCGCCCATGATCGATATCATCGAAGGCCTACCGATATCATTGAGGTTTGAATTTTGATGGTATCGAGGAGGCTTCGATATATCGATGCTTATATAATATTCTTTAAGAAGAATAGGGGCGCCGGTGTTGGGACATAAAAAATGATCATCATGAAAAAGAAAGATTGACATTCAGGGAAAATACTGGAGGAAGGCAGTTGCACGGATCGCGTAACTAAGAAGTCACTTGCGTGGATCGCGCAACCAACTGATTCAATTACGAAAGTCCCATGCCGAGACAACAGTTGCACGGGTCGCAGAATACGAATGAGAGTTGCATGGATCGCGCAATCAAGAAGACAGTTGCGCGGGTCGCGCAATCAATAAAGACAGCTGACACGTCTGGACGCAGAACAACGTTCCCTGTGGCGCGGCCGTGGAATGAAGTTCTCTGTTGCACGGGTTGCAGAGTCAAGAAGTTAGTTGCGCGGATCGCGCAACCAAGACACAAGAATTGAGGATTGGCGCATGTGTGGGGCCTATAAATACCCCGCTCCCCCCTCTCATTGGGGGATGAAAAAGAATTCAAAAACTGAAGCAAAGCAACTGAAGGTAGAAAAGAGAGAGGCAACGATCAGTTGCGCGGACCGCGTAAAGTGCAATATCGGTTGCGCGGACCGCGCAACCAGAATATCTCTTACGCAAACCGCGCAACCACATTATTAGTTGCGCGGGTCGCGCAAAAGTCAATCAACTTGCTTGGTGCAGGAGTTTTGCTGAGTCTTCAAATCTTCTTTAAAAGGAGAGATCAGTTGATTAAATCAACATTCCTCCTAAGTATTGGGAGATGACTGAAGAAGCTAACGGAGTGCTGCCGGAATTTCCATCTCCAAGAAGATTAACTGATCAAATCAGTAATTCCTCTTAAGTATTGGAAGATGACCGAAATAGCGCCGAAGTGCTGCTGAAATTTATATTGAATCATAACAATCGCACTTAGAATAAATTTTCAATCTTGAGTGATCTATCTTAGAATCAAGGGATATAGAGAGGATGTAAATGAATTCAGAATCAATAAAGTGTGATGATTGTCCTTATAATGTTCCATTGTTATGTTTGAATAAGATAATTCTCCCAAAATCAAATACCTTTGTTTCCTTGTCGAAACAAAATGGCGACTCTGCTGGGGACTTATCTTATTTAATAGTAACATTGGAAAAATTGTAAGACTCTTATCACTTTTTGGCGTCTTTTAGAAGCCAAAATGGCGACTCTCAGTGGGAACATCCTCCCCTTCATCTCTAAGATAGCTTACCTAATCTCTCGCATACTAACTTTATGTATGTTTCAAAACTGAAGGTACCCAAATTCAATTACATAATACTACTGATGGCGAACATTGCAAGAAAAGTGAACTTCCGCTTCATCCCCACTGGATTCATAGTCGAATACGTGCCTAGCCGAACTCCCGAGCATATGAATGCATGCACCACCAACAAGCGCAGAGTGACTCAAGTAACAGCGGGAGTCATTTCTGTCTCACCTCAACCACAAGAAAATGACGAGAACTGGATTGTGGTCTTGTCTAGGAAGACAAAGCAAAGAACTTAAAGAACCGTAAGGCAAACTTATCTGTACCAAGAGCTGAGGGACCTGTCACAAGCAATATAACAAGAAGAAAACCCGAACTCGCTCCTCCTGCGATATACCCCAAACAAGCAGCTCCATAGTTTGCGTCGTGCGATTTTCTGGCTTTGATCGTCCCAAGGACTAAATGGACAGAAGTACAGAAAGGTAAAATGCTGATGATAGGATCACCGGTGGCTATATCACCCCAGACAAGTTCGCCCATAACTGTATCGCCACGATCGATCAATAGCACGGGAAGCGCACAAAAATCGAACGAAACTCTGATCTCTCCTCTCTTTATAAGCCCTGTTACGTCAACGTATTCTCGTCTTACTCCAACAACGGCTTCGATAAACAGTAAAGAAGCCACAGTGTACATGGCAGGGACGGGTCAAGAAAATAGGCCAACTACCGAAGAACGTGTTGACCAAATGGCAGAGGCACAAAGAGCGCTAATTGATGAGTGTCGGAATCTCAGAGAAGCTCTGGAAACTTTAGCGCATAACGTAGCCCAGATAGCTGCCCCACCTCTGATGGGAACAACGAACGGATAGGAGAGCCAACCTGAAGGTTCCCTTCCACAGGGGATAGGATCGCAAGGATCCGCTCCAGCAATGAGAGCTATAACACAGGATGATGTAAGGCAAGTCGTCGAAGAAGCAGTCAAAATAGAGAGAGAGCATGCGAATACCAGTCGTTTTAGATACCGAACGCCGTACCTAAGAGAGGTAGAAGGCGTCCCTTTTTCGGCTAATTTCAAGCATCGAGACTTTCAGAAGTTTAACGGAGAAGGGTCACCTGAGGGGCATTTAATGCACTTCATTACTAGCATGGGGAATTTCTCCACGATACCCCAATACTGCTTACGATTATTCGGATCATCATTGACAAGTAAAGCTTTCCGATGGTATTCGAATTTAGCTCCAAGATCTATACGCACATGGGAAGAAATGTAAGACGCTTTCATGTCAAACTTCTTTTCGTCTGAGCGCGATATTAGCATTACAGAATTGGCTTCAGTACGACAGCGAGAAGGAGAACCAGTCGAAAAGTTTATAGACAGATGGAAAACATATGGGGCATCGTGTAGACAATTGCCGGAAGAAAAGGAACAGGTCAAGATGTGTTTGAATTCTATGGAAACAGGATTTGCGTTCGGACTCACCAACGCCGATATCGGAACCTTTCGCGATTTGGCTACCAAAGCCCACACATTGGAATTAATGACTCGTAAGATGCCAGCATTTCATCATGAAACTGTCAGGAGGATACCTGACAGAACGACCGTCAATACCATCAATCGGGATAAGAAAAATCAAGATGCGAGGGCTCAAGAGACAAAAGTTCAGAAGGAAAAGAAGACGGGAATCAATCAAGGGACATATATGGTGGAAAAAAGCTCAGAATGCTTGATTCTCACGAAGGATTTGAATTCGATAAAGAAGACGTAGTTCCTATGATGCAACAGTTGTTGAAAGCTGGCATCCTAGAATTACCAGAACCCAAACGCCCTGAAGATGTAATGAAGACCCGGGAAAGAAACTTTTGCTATTATCATCGCCTGGTGGGACATCCGACGGAGAATTGCTACACGTTGAAGTGCATCATACAGTGAATGATAAATAGAGGTGATATAATAACCAGCGAAAGCAAAGGAAAGAATACAAGGGCGACAGCAAATGTATTATCAATCCAGGAAAAGGCTCGAGAAATAAAAGAGAAGGAAAATCGAAAGTCAATAAAGAATGCGGCAATGATTACGTTGCGATCAGGGAAGCAAGTAATAAGTCCGGTGGATCAAAGAGCAGAAATTGCAAGGAAAGAAGTCACTAAAAGATAGTACAGCGAAAATGAAAGTAAAAACGGGAATGGAGCGATGAAAGTGGCTTATGACGTAGTTAGTCATTTGAAAGGCATACCGGCATGCCTAAGCATCTATGATGCACTTGAGTTATCAGAAGAGTTTCGGCAGAGTCTGATTCAAGCGCTGTCTGATCACGAGGTGAGAGAAGCCTTATTGATAGAAATGAAACATGAAAGACACGATGAACGGGCAAGTTGTCTATCAGTAATCTCGTTCTCTGATGATGATTTAATTGGTGAAGCAGAGCATAATAGACCATTAATGATAGAAGGGTATATTTGTGAAAAGAAGATAAAACGGATTATGATAGACAATGGGTCCGCAGTGAATCTTTTACCGCTCTCCATGATAAACAAATCGGGCTATCGCCGCTCTGATTTGCGCCCCAGCGGAATGATGATACAGGGGTTCAATCAAGATGGACAACGCGCAGTCGGTAAGATTACAGTGACATTGGAAGTGGAAGACTTAGTTACTACTGTTGTATGTCACGTAATAAATGCCTTGACAACGTATAACCTTCTCTTGGGAAGGCCGTGGATACATCAGTACAGTATTGTACCCTCTACTCTACACCAATGTTTCAAATACTGTAATGACGGAATGTAATGCAAAGTGATGGCTGACGCGAAACCATATACAGAAGCTGAGCCTTTCTTTGCGGACGCTAGCTATTATAAAGGTTTCTCTGAAGAGGTGGGAAATGATGATGAAAAGAGAGTCTTAAAAGACGTCCGAATAAACAATGTTAGAGAAGAGAGGGCGGAATCTTCTAGGACTGCAGAAGCAAGAAAGAAGTTCTATTTTGTATCCAAGCATCTGAGGCAACTGGGACAACCACCGTTGACATTGTTATCGGCAGAACAGTTGAAAATCTTACAGTCCAATTATACAATGCCCTTACCCAATATTGAAAGATGTAAGCATTTACAGCCGCTCCAGGAAGATTTCAAGTCAAGGCTAGTGTTAAATACCTTGAGCCGATAAAATTCCATGCTGCAGTGGAAGTGAAGGATGAAATCACAAGCAATAAATATCACGGAGAGTTAACACCGCAAAATTTGAGAAAATATAGTGCGGTAAGCAAGAAAATCATGAGAAATATGAGTTTTGATTGTAACAAACCCACTGGATTGAATCATGGGAAAGGAATTCAAATCCCTCTTGGAGTCGATCAGGAAAAGCGGAGAAAGTTTTGAGGATTAGGAGCAGAATCATCAGTGAATGTGGTATTAGTAAATATGACTTCGACCACACAAATACTAGAACAAGATACTATGGTAGTCGAGTATCCTGAAACAACTCCAAAAAAAAATAGAAGATGGAGGGCAACCAATAATAGATGGCTTATGAAAAATAAATTTGGGAACAGAAGAAGAACCGAGGAATACATTCATCAGCGTCAGTCTTTCTGAGCAGGAATTCGAGAAATATGGCCAACTTCTCAAAGAAAATAAAGACGTCTTCGCCTGGACATATGAAGAAATGCCGGGACTGGAACCCTCTGTAGCAATGCATCGATTAAACATCTCCAAAGAAAAGAAACCAATAAAGCAAGCACAAAGGCGCTTTCACCCGGACCTGATTCCATTAATCGAAGAGGAAGTAAACAAACTAATAAAAGTTGGATTCATCAGGGAAGTTAAATATCCCAAGTGGATATCAAACATTGTTCCTGTGAAGAAAAAGAACGGGTAGATCAGAGTATGTATTGACTTCACAGATTTGAACGAAGCATGTCCAAAGGACGACTTCCCTCTCCCGATAACAGAGTTATTAATCGATAGTACTACTCAGTATGCTATTATGTCTTTTATGGACGGTTATGCAGGCTATAATCAAATCAGGATGGCGCTCGAAGATGAAGAGGCGAAGGCATTCAGAACACCGCTCGGGATTTTTTGTTATAAAGTTATGCCTTTCGGTCTAAAAAATGCTGGGGCAACATATCAAAGGGTGATGAAAATATCTTTCAAGACATGATGCATAAACATGTTGAATGCTATGTTGATGACCTGGTGGTTAGGTCAGGAGATCATCAAGAACACCGTGAACATTTGGCAGCAGTCTTCCGTCGACTCAGAAAGAAACAATTAAAGATGAACCCTGCTAAATGCGCGTTTGGGGTATCTTCCGGCAAATTCCTCGGCTTCGTTGTACGGCATAGAGGCATCAAGATCGATCCATAAAAAATTAAGGCTATTCAAAATATGCCGCCACCGACAACGCTGAAGGAATTGAAAAGTTTATAAGGAAACCTGGCATACATTCGGCGTTTCATTTCAAACCTCGCAGGAAGGTGTCAGCCATTTTCTCGGTTAATGAAGAAAGATACAGAATTTGTATGGGATCACGCCTGCCAGAATGCATTTGATTCAATTAAAAAATTGCTGAAACAACCGCCGGTGTTAACAGCTCCAGTAAGAGGTAAGCCGCTTATCTTGTATACATCTGCAGCTACAAATTCTTTGGGTGCTTTATTGGCACAGGTAAATGAAACCGGAAAAGAGACTGCTCTTTATTATATAAGCCGAACATTGATGGGGGCAGAATGCAATTATTCCTTGATCGAGAAAGAATGTTTGGCGCTGATATTCGTTGTACAAAAGTTAAGACATTATTGTCTCTCCCACGATATAACTTTAATCTCAAGGGCAGATCCGATAAAATTCTTGATGACCAGGCCAATGTTGTCAGGAAGACTAGCCAAATGGATGTTATTGTTATCAGAATATACTATTTCATATAGACCGACGAAAGCAGTAAAAGAACAGGCCATGGCAGATTTCCTCGCAGCACATCCTGTGGTAGAAAGTGAAGAAATTAATGATGACTTCCCGGACGAACAGGTTATGTTGGCCGAATCTCAGAGCCCATAGCAAATGTATTTTGATGGCGCTGCTCGAGCATCGGGAGCGGGGGTAGGAGTGATATTCATTACTCCTCAAGGCGATCTGTTACCATACTCCTTTACACTAGGCACCACATGCACGAACAATGAGGCTGAATACAAAGCCCTCATTATCGAAATGGAAATAGCGCAACAAATGGAAATAAAATTATTGCATATCTTCGGAGATTCTAAATTGATTATAAATCAATTGACAACAAAATTTGAAGTAAGGAAACAAGAGCTCCTGCCTTATTATCGGAAGGCACAACGGTTGCTTGAATAGTTTTGTCATGTGGAAATCAAACATATACCACGATCTGAGAATGCAAAAGCAGATGCTTTGGCCAGTCTGGCAGCGGCTCTGTCCTGCACAAAACGAAGTCCTCTCCAGGTAACTATAGAAGAAAGAAGGTTCTTGCCATCCAAAGAAGTTATCGAAGAAATCGTTGAAATATTTCCTATATCCTGTCTGGTAGTAACAACAGATGATTGGCGTCGGCCTTTCATCGATTATCTCAAATATAATATCCTCCCAAAAGATACTGCACAAAGAAAGCAGATTAAGCAGCGATCGGGCAAATTTGTCATATGCAGCGAAGTATTGTATAGAAAATCTTATAATGGAATGCTGTTACGGTGCTTAGACAAGTAAGAAGCAAATCAAATGCTACAGGAGGCACATTCAGGAAAATGTGGTGCGCATCAAGCCGGCCGAAATTTATGCCATAGAGTGCATTGAATGGGTTATTACTGGCCTACCATGTTCAAAGATGCGATAGAATATGCGAAGCGGTGTCACGAATGCCAAATACATGGGAATATAATACACGTTCCCCCGGAAGACTTACATCAGTCCGTTGCTTCTTGGCCTTTCTCAGCCTGTGGACTCGCCGTAATTGGCCCTATAAATCCACCGTCATCTAAAGGAAAACAATATATTCTGGCAGCGACAGACTATTTCTCCAAGTGGACCGAAGCAGTCGCCTTGTGTAATGTTAAAGAAAAGGATGTGGTCAATTTCATCCGGCATGCCATAATATACCGTCATGGTATTCCGAAAAAGATCATCTCTGATAATGGCACCCCTTTTAAAAATAGAGGCATGGAAAAGTTGTGCCAGAAGTTCTGCATCCAACATTCGTTTTCAACACCTTACTATCCTCCAGCCAATGGATTAGCAGAGGCGTTTAACAAAACGATTGTCAAAATAATGAAAAAAAGGGTGACAGGCAATAAGCGTGATTGGGATGAAAAGTTACAAGAAGCATTATGGGCCTACAGAGCTACCCATCGTACAGCAAAAGGGGCGACACCGTATTCATTAATCTATGGTATAGAGGTAGTTATCCCAATTGAAATGCAGGTGGCATCACTCAGAATAGCAGTACATCAGTCTATAACAGATGATAAAAATACAAAAATAAGGCTGAAAGAATTAGATCTGCTCGATGAGAAATGTCTTGCAGCTCAACAGCGGTTGCAGTCATATCAGGCAAGGATATTGGCTGCCTTTGATAAGCAAGTTAAATATCGCTCTTTCAAAAAAGGAGATGTGGTGTTAATGCTGAAAAGACCTATAGTGGTCACCCGCCGGACAGGGGGCAAGTTCGAGCCCAAATTGGACGGTCCGTATGTGGTAAAAGAAGTATACTCCAATGGGGCATATAGAATCGCAAATCAAGAGGGACAGGGTATCAGTATACCTGTCAACGCCCGCTTCATCAAAAGATGCTACCCCTGAAGATAGACATGCTGATTTTGACCCAGAATATTATCGGTATAATGATTCTGTATCAAAAGGGGGCAAGGATGAATAAGATCATGTCTATATGTCAACAAAAGAAGCTATGAAGAAGAAGTTCACGAGCATGTCAACGATGTTAGCAAGCATTTAAAAAATTATATATGATCATCATCATCACCAAATAAGTTTGACGAAGTCAATATCATCTTGAAGATTCTCTTGAAGATATTGACAAGATTGATATATTGCCTTACAAAGCATGGATCTTCTTGAAGATAATATCTCAGTCGAAAGCATCTACTATACTGGCAATGACGATGATCATAATTATTATTGCCTTACAAGGCACGGATCTTCTTAAAGATACTAGCAAAAGCAAGAACATATCAATCTCAGTCAAAGAGGCAGTATAGCCAAGCCAAATCCTAAAAAAGCAAAAAAAGAGCAAAAAAAAAAAAAGAGAGATCAAGATCACGCTCTCAAAGGATCAAGCTCTAAAAGAGCCGGCCGACTATACGTAAGACCTATGAAGATCGCCATTCGGGCAGCGGCGAGGAGTCAGTGGCCCTAAAAAGCCCGCGAAGACCATCGTGCGCACCCATGCGGGCAGCTGACGAAGTCAAGGATTCAAAGCCTAAAAGGCCATAGATCCGCAAAGACTAGTCACCGTAACTCCCATGCCGTCTGTATAGCTTCCGGCAGCGCCACGGGGAACAGATGAAAATGCCCTCCCGTGAATGGGCTCGACCTTGCAAACGAAGAAAATAGGGGCCACAGTGCGAGCTTTAGGCCAACCATGCGTAGGACCCTCCAGATCTAGGGTTTGATTTCAGTAGTAACTCGTGAGGAAGGGCTTAAACCTACTCATTAATGGACTGACGACCCTAGATTTGGTGCCCAAAGGTAGCCTTGCAAGCCCTGCGAACTCTAAAGAGTTACCGTGGCCAACCCTGTGCGTAAAACTAACAGTTCACCGCCCGGTAGCGTCAATGGGCCCCTCTGATGGACCTTGGCCGTGAGCTCAAGGCAGTGAAAAGTCCAAGAGAACTCTAGAGAGTTACAACGGCCATCACATAAGACCCATAAGTTCTCCACTACTCATGAGCTTTAACTGTGTGTGTGCGCGCGCGCTCCACTACTCATGAGCTTAAACTATGTGTGACTAACTAAATTGAAACATAGTACCGCCAACTAAGAATAAGGATAATTTAGGAAATCCCCATTGACAAAGCATGAAAGGATATAAATAAATATACAATATAATAGTAAAATAAAATAAAAGGGACATAATGCGTCATAAACACATTAATTAGAACATCACATAAATTAGATAATGTATTGTCATCTGAATGTCATAAGCCACTTATGATTCTCCTCTGAAAGCATGAAAAATAACAAAATATCTATTAAAGTTATGCATTTTTACAACCCTCCTGTGATGCCTAATGTTGCTAAGTATTGCTGCAAATTTTCTTGAAGACTAACTTGGGCAGCGACATGCTCCAGTCGAGCATTCGAAATCAGTTGGGCATGATCCGGAATACCCGCTAATTTTCCCTCTAAAGAAATGATCAGCTTTTCATTCTCCAATAATTCAGATCTCTCAGAATCCACAGAATGACAGCTGTATTCTATCTTTTCCTGGACTCTTTCAATAATTAGCTCTATCTCCGAACTCTGCCTTTCCAATTGCAAAATTTCTTGCTTCAGGGCTGTAATATGATCTAGAACAGATGATTTCTCATTAACAAGAATCTTCAATTGATCCTGTAAAGATGATTGTTCTTGATCATGGCGAGAGACAAGAGGAGCAAGCTGGGAAATTCTCTCTTTGAGATCTGCAAGCTGTTTTCTACATTCTAAAATCTAGGGAGGAACAGTCATGGTTGCAGTTGATGACATAGCTATTATTGAGTTATGAAATCTCAAGAGAGCATCACGTGAAGAGGAGATATCAACTTTAGCCTTGCGAGAAGCGCTGTTCAAGACATCCAAAGCAACAGCCAAGTTGAAGATTTTAACAATAGCCAGTATCGAATTTCTAATCAAAGCCAATTTATGCGCAGAGATCTTCTCAAAAGATGTCGCATTCAATGAAATGCCAATAGAACCAGAACTGGCCGCACTACTTGGAGGTAAATTCCCTGTTAAGGAATGAAATAAATTGTTGATGAAGGTTTTGTGCACAGGTAATAAGAAAAGCAGCAACAAGAAAAAAGAAAAGAATATACTTTCTGCTGGTACCGAAACAACAAGAGGTTGCCCTCTTTCAGCAAGAAGAGGATCGGGTGCTATCATATCTGCAAGAGACGGAGCTGTGTTTTCAACACTTGTGGTAGCAGTGGCAGGGATGAGTGAGTCAGCGGGCTCTTCTGAAAAAGCGATTTCACGTGCCACCGAGCATGGAGGAATGGAAGATCTCGGCAAAGCTAATGGTGCGACAGGGGGCAAGTTCAGAGGAGAAGCGTTACGTGCTTCTGCAATTACAGTATGATCACCTGAGATGAAATGGGTGAGATAAGAGAAAGGAAGAGCAAAAGTGAAATGATGATAGCAAAATTATCTTACGTGGCGAATATCCGTATTCTCCATAATCAAGAGGTTCTTCTTCCTCTCTCGCTACAGGGGAGGGCTTTGCAAGAGTAGCCTCGGAAGTAGAAGGGACATGTCTTTTGTCAGCAAGAATATTTTCTGCAATTGCCTCATCTTCGCCACTAATATTCACTTCTCCTTCTTCATAAGCATCATCAAGATTCTCCCTTTCTACCTCACTCTCATTAGAAGAAGTATCCTCAGATGAAGAAGTTGAAGAAGACGAATCTTCGCCAACAGTGTCTTCTGTGCTTGAATCTCCAATAACAACTTGCTTGCCTTTAGAGGGAGGAGGTTGGGAACTTTCTAGTTGAATATCAGCAGTAATTTGAGCTGGGTCAGTAACCACAGTAGTCTCTCCCTGTGGAGAAGCCTGAGCGCGTGTGCGAGATCTTGTCATTGGAGAAGAAGACGGCTGTTCCGAAAGGCGAACAGTCTCTGAGGCAGGGGAAGGAACCGGTTGCTGTTGATGGAAAGTGGAAGAAGAAGGTTGGTTAGGTGGCCTAGCATTAATCTCGGGTTGAATAGGAGTTTCTGTTGCAACTTCTTCTCTGGGCGGTTGATAGTGGGGAATTTGCTCAAATTCACAAGTATCGCCATATGCTATCCATCCTTCAAGAGTATTATCAGGCTTTATTTCACGAATGGGTTCATCCATTGAGATCATGACGCGAATACTACCTGAAGGAGCATGACTGGTTTCTGCAATGAAGCCAACTCCTGCTTCGAAAATGCGACCTTTGAGTCTGGGGGGAGGAAGCCAGACCGGTTGCGACACTGGAAGACTTTTCCGGACCAGGTATGATTGGTGCACCCACCATCTCATGTGATTGTATGATGCCCTTGGAGTACGATCACATCCTGGGATAATGAAGGAAGAATTAGCTCGGCCCAACAATTGTTTCCAGATCATTGCCCAATTATATGGACTAGTCCCGTAACTGCGCATTCTTCGAGTAACCAGTCCAAAATCTTCCAGAACTACTTGGTCAAAACCAAATTGATGCGCGAAGTGACTTGGATAATATGTCCAGAATTCGGTTCCTTCTCTCAAAGGCAGGCTGGATGATCTGATAGATGTAAAAAATCCCCTTTCTGCTGGAGAGAGTGAGTCAGCGTCCGCCTTTTCAGTATCTTCGATATAGCGGGGAAGGCTGAAATGGAAGTAATTTATCTTAGCGTCAGAAGAAATGGCATCCTTGGCCCAGTCATAAGATCTTTTGGCCATAGATCTCTTTTGGAAAAAATAAAGAGGAACTTTGGAAGGGTGAATGTAGGCTTTTTCCGGAACTTCGAAAGTCCAAGGAAAGTAAACGCCAAGCCAACCTAGAAAATAATGCCATGGCATGTAAGTTGAAGCTGAGCCGACAGAAGGACTTTTTATGTGGCAGGCTATTTCTCCAAAACCTCTGTAGATTGAACAAAGGACAGGGGGAGCAAGAGAAAACTTCATTCCTTCAGCCATAGCACCTGTAACTACAAATAATGAGGGATGGATGGCATCCGCTGATTTGGAACTGGGGAAGACCACTATACTCAACCAGTATGCGATAAAGGTTGCAAGTTCCCCATGAATAGAATATTCGGCACGACCTTTTATGCCTTTCCGAAGACATTCAAGCTCTCGCGAATGATTACCGTTGAATCTGGAAGGGTAAATGAATAAGGTTAAAGTTATATATATATATATATATATATATATATATATATATATATAAAGTTATGATAAAAAGAAAGCAAAGAAAAAGAAAATTACTTAAGAGCACGGTTGAAATGCGCCAGCCATTGCATGGGGTGGATCTTATGAATATTCAGAAATTTTGACATCTCCTTGAAGAGTTCAATGGTTGACTCTGAGATGAAAGGGAGACGATCAAGAGATGAAACGAAAGCAAATTCTTCATTAGTAGGGACGAATTCATCAAAAAATCGGCTGGTAATTGGTAAACCTGCGATCCTGTGGATATCCCATAATGTAATGCTCATTTCACCTTCAGGGAGATGGAAAGAATTGGTGGAAGGACACCAGTAGTTGAGGAATGCTTTCAAGATGGAAGATTCTTTACAGAAAGGATGTGATGTCGCTTCTATCGCCAAAAAGATGCTAAGGTTCAACAAAATCTTATCATACTTTATCAAGATTGCCCCAGCCCATTCAGAATAATAATTTCTGGGAGTCAGAAGGCCTCTGGTTCTGAATTCTTCTGGACTCCAGAGTTGGGGACGATAGCTGAAACGCTGTGTAAGGGTTTCATAAAAATGTGATGGGTATAGGCTATGGACGTCGTAAGAAGGGATGAGAAAAATCATAGAGTGAATATCGCCTATCTGTTGCCTCGGTCTTGGCGGCTGCAGAATTCCTTCCAATAACCTGGTTTCTTTAAACGACCAAGATTTCACGTAATATAACCTTTCTGCCAACAGATGATCTCTAGGTTCACAGCCCAGCATAGAATGATGGCAGTGCATGCTGAGTGGAAGAGAGACAACACCCCGTTTATAAGGGTTGTCAAATCTGATGGCACCCTGTACTTCGCGCACAGATTCCCAGGAGTTGTTGAGTTTTTTCCGATTATGTTCTTTAATCTTCTCTTGAAATTCTTTGGCCTTATTTCGATGATGCTTCTTAGGCCTAGAAGGAGGAGGGGTATCTTCTCTGATAGGCGGCCTCTGACTGCTTGTCTGATAATGAGCTGTGGTTTTCAACCACTCATCCCAATTATATTCGCGACCATGCTTTAGAGGCATGGTCAAGTCACCTGTGGCAATGGCTTTGTGAATGGGGGATGATAACGATTTGATCCGTGAAGTGAAGTCAAAAGTGGGAAGTACGGGCTCCTTTATGTAGGCGGGACGTTTGACAGTTGTCTTGAAACGTTTGGAGGAAGGTTGAGCCGGAGAAGATGACGATCCCGTTACCTGAGGAGTTGGAGCGGTGGTATGATAAGCTTCAGTGTTTGGTAACTCTGGATGGGATGGTTGACTAGGAGGGTTGATGATAGTAAAAGTCCTCTTGGTGCGAGCCATGAGGAATGAAACAAGCTAAGTTTGAGAAGATTTGTTGAGGTGGCGGTTGCACGGATCGCGCAGCAGAATAGGGAGTTACGCAGATCGCGCAACGAGGTTGGTCTTTGCGTGGGTCGCGTAATGAGATTGGTCGTTGCGCGGGCAGCGTAACGGCTTAAAAAAGCCTTGCGCGACGGAAAGTTGTTGCGCGGGTCGCACAACAGTTATCAGTTGCGCGGGGAGCGAAAATTTTGCAAGAGTTTCGCTGCAGAATTTTGAAGATAGAAGAAAATGAGAAGTTTTACTATTTATAGACAACATGGCCGAGTACGGTCCTCGGGTGCCGGTTGCGCAGGTTGCGCAACAGTTGAAACTTACAAAGGGAAATTTAGTGTAAATTGATCCTGATTCTTTGATTCAGTAAAACAAAGAACGAATCAAGGGGGCATCTGTTGGGACATAAAAAATGATCATCATGAAAAAGAAAGATTGACACTCAACGAAAATACTGGAGGAAGGCAGTTGCGCGGATCGCGTAAACTAGAAGTCACTTGCGCGGATCGCGCAACCAACTGATTCAATTACGAAAGTCCCATAGCCGAGACAACAGTTGCGCGGGTTGCGGAATACGAATGAGAGTTGCGCGGATCGCGCAATCAAGAAGACAGTTGCGCGGGTCACGCAATTAACAAAGACAGCTGACACGTCTGGACGCAGAACAACGTTCCCTGTGGCGCGGTCGTGGAATGAAGTTCTCCGTTGCGCGGGTTGTAGAGTTAAGAAGTTCCGTTGCGCGGGACGCGCAACCAAGAAGTTAATTGCGCGGATCGCGCAACCAAGACATAAGAATTGAGGATTGACGCATGTGTGGGGCTTATAAATACCCCGCTTCCCCCTCTCATTGGGGGATGAAAAAGAATTCGAAAACTGAAGCAGAGCAACTGAAGGTAGAAGAGAGAGAGGCAACGATCAGTTGCGCGGACCGCGCAAAGTGCAATATCGGTTGCGCGGACCGCGCAACCAGAATATCTCTTGCGCGAACCGCGTAACCACATTATTAGTTGCGCGGGTCGCGCAAAAGTCAATCAACTTGCTTGGTGCAGGAGTTTTGCTGAGTCTTCAAATCTTCTTTAAAAGGAGAGATCAGTTGATTAAATCAACATTCCTCCTAAGTATTGGGAGATGACTGAAGAAGCTAACGGAGTGCTGCCGAAATTTCTATCTCCAAGAAGATTAACTGATCAAATTAGTAATTCCTCCTAAGTATTGGGAGATGACCGAAATAGCGCCGAAGTGCTGCTGAAATTTATATTGAATCATAACAATCGCACTTAGAATAAATTTTCGATCTTGAGTGATTTATCTTAGAATCAAGGGATATAGAGAGGATGTAAATGAATTCCGAATCAATAAAGTGTGATGATTGTCCTTATAATGTTCCATTGTTATGTTTGAATAAGATAATTCTCCCAAAATCAAATACCTTTATTTCCTTGTCGAAACAGCAATTCTCGTCCAATCATCCCTATATATGACAACATGCCTACCATTATCCTACAATGAAATGAAGAACGTGGACTGTGTTGTCTCTTCAAGGTCAATTCCACGTCCGTTCGGCTGATTCGATTGCCTTTATTGTGGGATTGTATTTAACCTCCCAAATCCCTTGGGCCCGTTTGGATGGGCGGATTGAATTGTATTGAATCGAATCCGGGTGGATTGCACAGATAACAATGTAATTAAAGCAGCATAAGTGGATTGTCCCCAATCCCATGGTTTTCAGAATTCCAGCATCCAATATTGTGGCCCATTTGGACAGGCAGGCTTATCCAGGGATGCCATTGAGCTATCCTGTTTGGCTCGGCATGGGATTGCATGCAATCCCATGTATTCCAATGACTGGCATGTTTGGGAAGCATGGGTTTAGGTGGAACTAGATTGGCTACTCCCCCGCCACCAGCCCCATGGCTGGTGGTCGATGATCTATGGGCCCCACAATGATGTATGTGTTTCATCCATTCTGTTCATCCATTTTGACAGATCATTTTAGGCTTGATACCAAAAATGAGAGGGATATAAATCTCAGGTGGACCACACCACAGGAAAACAATAATGATTAGATATCCACCATTCAAATCAACCAAAGACCCACTGTACTGTTTATTTGACATTCAATCTGTTGATTAGATCATACAAGCCCAGATGAAGGGAAAAAACACATATCAGCTTGATCCAAAACTTTTATGGCCCCCAAAAAGGTTTTAATGGTCGACGCTCATTCAACACTTTTTCCTGTAATGTGTTCCACTTGAGATTTTTATATATCTCATTTTTTGTCTTGTGCCATAAAATGATCTGGAAACATAAATGGATGGCATGGATGAAACACATACATCATGTTAGGGCCCATAGAGCACCGAGCACCAGCCATTGGCTGGTGTCAGGGGGAGTAGCCAATTTGTTTCCAGTTGAGGTGGGGTAAGATTCATAACTAATGTATGTTATTGTATGCCCCACCTACCGTGGTATTGATGCTCTACGGGGCCCAATGCTATGTACTTGTCTCATCCACGCTGTTCATCGCACCGATGGACTACACCGAAGTTCTTGCATTGATAATCAAACCACCGTTGATAACATGTCATGGTTTGCTATTATTTGGTTTGTTGCCATCCAAATATGCAGCAGGGCACATCCTAAAACCTGGTACCATCAATCAAAGTTGATCTCACGTATGACATGTCCACGTATCCATTGGACCACACCATACGACAGTGGTGTGATACAGGAATAGACGAGAGTAACCGAAGTAGACGTAAATCGAAACGATCTACACGGCTCATATGGCCGATGTCATCATATGTCATACACCACACCAACCCTAAAATTTAGAAGTAATAATCCCCAAGTTATAATACCAGTAATATATAGAATTTAAAAAGTACAATCAAGGCAAGAAAAATAACCAAGATGGTAACCAAAATTGCAATGACTCTCTCTCTCTCTATCTGATGGGGCAAGATCATCAGTCGACATGTGTAACGCCCCAATTTTCGGAACCCGAGTATATGACTCGCATCCCAAAAACCTAAGAGTTAACAGAATAATAATGGTAATCAATATGTAAATCAAAGTGCAAATAGCGAAATGAAATATAGCATAGATATGACCCAAAATGTGAACAATATCCTGGCCCACTCAGCTGGGGGCCAAATACAAAATCCTCAAATGTAATAATCCCAAACAAGCTATCATAAATGAAATCTACCGGTTGAGGCCATAATATACAGCTGCCTCCTAATACGGTTCCTAATCATAAGGCTCTTCCTCGACTGCAGCCGCCTCCGGATCCGTCGCAAGTCCATCACCACCTGTATTGGCATCCTCTGTATGGTTAAACATTGATGAATGAGTGGCCAGCTTAGTGTGATCTCCCCGCAAGATTACATACCGCCACCCTAGACAGAAATAACATAAAACATACAAGCAATCCAAAACAGAGTAAGTGCAGTCTTATTATGTGCATGGATGCATGAATGCAATCATCGCCCCGGTGATGCTCATCCGTGCAGACATTGAGCTCATCACCCATGCCATCATTGTCCCGGGGAAAACATCCAGACATACATTGGGCTCGTCGCCCATGAAATCATTGTCTCAGGAAAAACATACAGGCGGACAAATACGTACATCACGTACGATAGCAATAGATGTTGGTCTGTGCCATGAATGCATGATTATCCAACCCGTTATTAGTCCAAGTACAACCAGCCAATTTACATAAGCTCAAAGGTCACTACGGGGGCTAGTTGCCAGCGTAGGCCGACAGCTCGGGCATAGGTCCCATACCACCATCCCCGGCTCATGAGGCTACCGCCTTAGGGTGTATATAAAACCCATCAACATGTGGCCAATCAATTCTCAAGATAAGGGGACCATCACCGTACACTGACTTGAAATGAAGTGTTGAAATCATTTAAATACAACGGCTAAATGAGGCGGTATGTGTGATTCAAGTACCAGTAAACATCGGTGATGGCAAATGTCACAAGGTTCATTCCTTAGTCAGGTAAACGGAATCACTCCGTAGATGGTGAACCCCAAGAGTCACATGTCACAAGTCATAAACTCCATGTTATGGGTTAAATCTTACCACAATTAGTTCGGTTGCACCCTAAGCACAGACTCTCTTTAAATAGGAGTTTTCATATAGAGATTTCAAATAATATATGTTTTACAACCAATACAACCTTATAGAGATTTCAGACATGCTTTAATATTTGAAGTAAACCTTATGTAAAAAATTCAAGAATCATATAATCCTAACTTATCAAATTCTAAGGCGTGCATCTCAATTAAAAAATTCAAGCATTCTAGTAAGTCCAAGTCATGCATCCAAGTTAAACAGGTTAGTGATTTAACAGGTTCCAGGAGCATACGATAGATTGGTCCTATGACATATGACAAAGTGGATTAAGGGTTTGATCCATTTTAAAAATATGCATACAATCGTTAACCAATGGTAACTAAACTACAAGGCATGTATCTAATTAAACAAGTTGAATGATCATCCACTCCTGAGAGATCATTAACAACTATAACAAAAGTCTATTCCTAATATAGTTTAGAGGTGGAAAGCTCAAGAGGAAGAAAATCATCACCAAACAAGTCGTAGCGTGCCCCTCGATCCAAGATTTCGTGAGCGTATTGCGACCCAATATCAAGCAAGTGACTTCCTGGTTGTCATTTTCGATTCAACGGCCCACATTAGATAAGTGTTTCAAGGTACCTAATTCATTGAAAGTGTATGGGGCTTATAGGGCTCATTATAGAGGAGGTTGGGCTTGAATTAAAGTGATTAGGCCCACTATATACTCGTCCAAACAAGGTGGCCCGACTGGGCCCGTTTCCCCTACATAACAAAACCCGAACTGGGCCTAGTCCGGCCCAGCCACCATTTTCCAGGGGTGGCCAGCAACTGGGCTGTTCTCAAGCCCATGCGGCCCACTAAAATTTGGTCTAAGGGAAATCCATGTTGTGACCCACTGGGATCCAGGTTGCAGTATGGTTCACTACATCATAGTGTGCGGCCCACCTTCATAAATAGTGAGGCCCACCAGATGTGGTGTGGCCCACTGGATGTATAGGGCGGCCCACTATCATATGTGGTGCGGCACATAGCAACGTATGGCAAGGCCCACCACTTGGTGCGGCCTGCTGGAATAGATAGTGTGGCCCACTGTCCTATGTGATGCAGCCCACCTATTTCAAACAGGGAGCGGCCCACAACTTCTATGGTGAGGCCCACCTGTTTTAAACACGGTGCGTCTCGTGACCATTTTGGCTAGGGGGTGAGGCCCGCAGTTATGTGAAGTGCAACCCACTATAGGTGAGGCCCGCCAGAACGAGCAGGCCCGCTTGCTGGGAAGGACTGAGAGCCCAATGGAGGGCATTGAAAAGGTCAAGCTAAGAGTCCTAGAGGGGGATGGATAAGACTATGCCAAATTAAAAAATTAAATGCGAAATTAAACAAATATAAATAAAGATAGCATTAAACAATCCCACAAAGCAGAAATGAATAACAACCTCAAATGTACAAGTATTGAGAGGTTGATACAGATGTTGTTCTAAGGACAACCTTACACCAAAAACCAATGGCTTATGGTAGGACAACTTGATTCCTAGAACGGTCTATGTATCAAAATCTCAAACCGATACAGAGGAATAAATAAAAAATAAATAGCAAAGAAAATAACTAAGCTATTACAGCATTCCCACACTTGCATAAAAGAGATTACAACATTCTCCACAAAAGCTTAAAAAGAAATTACAACATTCACACAATGCCACAATCAATCATCCACCACAAGACCAGAAATTATAGTGGTTCGCTTGTGTGTACACCAACTGTTTAGAAAAATAGCCACACAACTACTTCACTCCCAATATCCTCACACAGTGCATATTGGCGTTCACTATGCAATAGGTTTTTCAAGGTTCACCTAAAACCTTCACAATTGTGTCTTTCAAGTGGTCTTACACAATTCAAAAACCCCACACTCTGAGTTTTCTGGATCACCTCAAACAAACCAAAAAGAAAGATTTTTCCTGGCACAATCTCAAAAAAACCAGAAACAAATTTACAGAAATGTAAAATACTTATCTGTATATTCTCCTTTGATGAAGCTCGGAAGAACCATTTCGGAGTAAATGTTCAACGTAGATGTTCAATGTCCACACTCACTTATGAAAAGGTTCTAAGTTCTAAATGATTTTTAGATTAAATCACCTTGGGCTTACTTGATTTGATTTTGATTCCAAGAAAGGGGAAAACTTAAATCCCTTCTTCAAATAAGATTGGAATGTAGAATCTCAAAATCAAATACAAAAAGCTGAATTAAAAAGAATATTAAATGAGCACTAAATAGCTTAAGAATATCACGAACTTGTCTTTCAGAGTGGTGTCTTGATTTTGCTTGAATTGAATGAAAAACTCTGAAAATCGTGCTCTATTTATAAGTGAAAAAACTGCTCACTCGACTGGTCGAAGGACCAATTTTTTTTTTAAATTTCAAGCGCGATAAGATAAGGTCGTTCCATGACTGGTCAAGTGGCTTGCTCGACTGGTCGAGTGGCCTTCACGACCGGTCGAGCCCTGCTCTCGACTGGTCGTGTGGGACTCAATTTGGTTGCTGGACTTTGAGTTGAGCCTGCTCGACTGGTCGAACACTGTTCACTCGACTGGTCGAGCAGTCTCCAAGATTGGTCGAGGGTCCAACAAAAAATTCTGAAAATTAGTAACAAACCTTAGACAGGTCGAGGAATTTCTTAGACTGGTCGAGCCAGTACTAGGACTCGTCAAACATAGGCTAAGACTAGTCGAGAAACAATCTATACAATTATATAGTGACCTAATTTAAGTATACAAACAATATGACCTAACCTATAGTCAATCTAGGGTCATTCATACCTTATAAGTGATATTTGAACATTGAATCATCATTTGCTTCGGTTGATAGTTGATCTCGAAGTACACGAAGCTTGATATCTTAACTTACTTTGAAGCTTAAACTTGAAGTACTTGAGACTTGTATTTCACGTCGAGCTCTGAGTTCCAAAGTAAAGCACTTTGTCTTGACATAGTTGAAGCTTTGAAACCTTGAACTATCACTTGATGTAGTACTTGAACTTGTATATCTCTTGATCTTGCATTTGAAGTTCTTAAGGTAAAGGCCTTTATTCTTGTACATGAATTGCATGATCTTGAATATGTAGATGAGCTGCACAAGACATAGATTCCAAGAGGTTTTGGCACTACAAAATTTGACAATCATAGGAGTTAGAAAATATAGCACTTACAATCTCCCCCTTTGACAAATTTGTGACAAAACACACTTCATTAAGATAAGCATAATACGCATAATAAAGAATCATGCACCAGTTACAACCTGGTTAAAGAATCGTGCACCAGTTACAAACTAGTCAAATCAATATGTACCAATACTCTCATCAATACTCATCAACACTCCCCCTTAATACCACATGCATCACAGTTTCACATTTATCAATGAAATAGGCATTTCACATTTATCAATGAAATATGCATGATAAAATTCTCCCCCTTTTTGTCACAAAATGACAAAGGAAAGAACCAATAAATGAGAAAGGAAGTAAATAAATAAGGAAGTAAATAGAAGAGTAATGAGGAATAAGAGAAGATATGAACAAGATAACCAGTTAACCAAGTCCATAATAATAAACAAGCATGTCTAAGCACATAAAATAAGAGAAATTCAAGTATTTTAAACGTTATTACATAACAGATATTCAAATACTAATTCGAACCCGAAGAAGGAGTAGGTATGGAAGGATCAATTTGATGAAGTCCCTTGTCAATGCTCCTAAGATATTTGCGAATATATTTAAATTGCATTTCATGGGACATATTCATACTTTCAACCTTCTCCTCAAGTGAGCGCAAAAGTGTATCAAAGTCAGATCGCTGATAATCAGGATCAACAGCAAAATAGGATTCAACTTCATCAAAGAGGTCATCCATATTGACATCATCTGGAGGCAAATCACCCTCCTCTTCATTTGCTTCAGCAGCTCCACTTGCACCCACATCAACTTAGCCTGGGGCCAACTTCAAATTCATCTTGTTAATGTTAGAGTTGTTGAAGGGTAAATGGTGAATGGGAGCTTCCCCAACAGGCATAGCCACTAAACTATGGGTGGCTAACACAGTCATAAGATAAGCAAAGGGTATGTCACTGTGACCTGAGTGGAGACGGAACTGAATCATGATATAGCAAATCAGAGAATGAAGACACACAGAGACTCTAGAAATGATAGAATGAAGAATACGAACTATGAATGTAGTAAGCTCGATTTTGTTACCAGACCAAGGATAGACATTTGAAATGAAAATCCTATGAAGGATTTTATATCTAGGTAACATAAACTTGGAGGCAAGCGCATTTCCAGTACTCTATTCCACATCCATATTACATAAATCCTTAGTGACCATTCGCTTCTCAGTTTCAGAAGGTTTGGCCACAAGAGAACTAATGAAAATACCTTCATCATTGATAGGTATATCCATTAACCCAGAAATAAGATGACATTCCACATCAATTGGACCTTCTCTGGTCGTAATAGTAAATGTCAGATTCTCAGTAAAGAAGTCAGTAATGCAAGCATATATAGCCTGCGCAATGGAGCAGTATGCAGATCCACTCAATGCAATATGTTATCCCATCCAACAGACTGAAGGAGAGGAACAACATCAAATGGGGCCAAATGATCAATATTAACAGTCCGTTCTACTATCACATTGTGCAAGCGAATATCCTGCACATAATCGGGATCATCCTCGGGCGAACGAAGGTGGCGCACCGTGACAGGAGCCGAATGAGATGAAGAGGGACCACGAGATCCTTTGTTCTTGGTTATACCCTCCATTTGTAATAAAGAAATCAATGAATAAAGAGATTGCAAAAAAGGCAAGAAGGGTTTCTAGTAGATCAGATTTTTTGATAGAAAACCCTCAAAACAATCATAAAACATGAAATAAACTACACAAATGAAGAAAATGAAGTGCAGAGGACTTGAATCTACAAGAAAATTGAAAATAATATACTAACCATGGAGGAATCAAAGATGGGTTCGACTAGTCGAGGTAGGGATCGTTGGAGAAGAAGACCCAAATGAAGAAAAAGTGATTTGGTCAAACTCGTGTTTCACGACGGGTTGAGTACATGTTCGACTGGTCGTGCCATGACTGGTCGAGTATGTACTCGACTGGTCATGCACCTCACAAAATTTACAATTTTTCATAAATTTTGAATTTTAAAATTTTTAACAAAATAACTATATACATTATGATATAGAAACACAAATTATCAGTTCATATTGCACATACCAAGATCAAATTTCAATTTTGCAAACCTGCTTTTATCGAGTGGTTTTGTGAATATGTCTGCAAGTTGAGTCTCGGTTGGAATATAATCCAAAGAAATTGTCTTGTCTTCTACTAATTCAAGAATATAGTGATATCTAATGTCAATATGCTTAGTTCGTGAATGTCGAATTGGATTTTTAGAGATATTAATTGCGCTTGAATTATCACAATATAAAACCATGGATTCTTGCGCAATTCCGTAATCGCTCAGCATTCTTTTCATCCACACAAGCTTAATGCATGCATTACCAACAACAATATATTCAGCCTTAGCTGTTGAGAGCGATACGGAACTTTGTTTCTTACTTAGCCAAAAAACTAAACAGTTCCCTACATAGAAACAACCACCACTAGTTGATTTTCAATCATCAATGTTACCAACCCAATCAGCATCCGTGTAACTAGCTAATTGCACACAAGTATCATGTAGATACCAGAGACCAAGATTTGCTGAACTAGCAACATATCGCAAAATGCGCTTAACAGTAATTAAATGTGACTCTTTAGGGTCAAATTGATATCTAACACAAATTCCTACGCTAAATGTAATATCAAGTCGGCTCGTAGTTAAATAAAGAAAACTACCTATCATACTGTGATACAACTTAGGATCCACACTTTTACCTGTTGAATCCTTAAAGAGTTTTAGAGTAGTACTCATTGGAGTATCAAAAATTTTCCCACTCTCAAATCCGAACTTTTTAACTAAGTTCAGAGCTATTTGGTTTGAGAGATAAAGAAACCATCAGGTAGCTGTTTGACTTGCAACCCTAAGAAATAGTTTAATTTTCCAACCATGCTCATTTCAAATTTAGACTTCATAAGATCTGCAAACTCAACAGTCATGTTAGCACAAGTAGATCCATAGATAATATCATCGACATAGATTTGCACTATTAGTATGTGATCATTATGTTTCTTTACAAACAATGTCTTCTCAATACTTCCCATTATAAAATTATGACTTAGTAGAAACTTAGTCAACTTGTCGTACCATGCCCTCGGAGCTTGTTTTAAACCATAGAGTGCCTTTTTCAGGCGGTAGACATGATTAGCATGCTTAGGGTCTTCAAAACCCGTTGGTTGTTTAACATACACTTCTTCATGCAAATCGCCTTTCAAGATTTCACTCTTTACATCCATTTGGTATATTTTGAACTTTCTAAAGCACACAATGGATATAAATAGTTTGATAGATTCAAGACGAGCTACCGGGGAAAAGGTCTCATCATAATCAATGCCTTCTATTTGAGTGTACCCTTGTACAACCAGCCTAGCCTTATTTCTAATAATATTACCAAGTTCATCAAACTTATTTTCTAAAATCTATTTTGTTTTGATAATGTGTTTATCTTTCGGTCTTAGAACTAAATACCAAACATCATTTCTGACAAATTAATTGAGCTCTTTTTGCATCGTTACAATCCAGTTTTTGTCAGTAAGAGCTTCTTTTACGTTAGCCGGTTCTATCTGAGATGTAAAGCACACGTAGTTACACATCTTCAAGTTGTTTATGAGTGTGCACACCACTGAGAGGGTTTTCAAGGATTTGATTAGAAGGATGGTCTTTAACTGTCCTCAGTTCAGTGTTATTTTGACTTGATGAAGAGTCTGTTTTATCAATTAAAAGAACTTCATCGTTTTCTGAACTTGAGACAGGTGTATTCAAGTGATCATCTATAACCACACTAATGGATTCTTGAATTACTTCAGTCCTCTTGTTAAGAACCCGATACGCCCGACTATTCAGAGCATACCCTAAAAATATCCCTTCATCAGTTTTGGTGTCAAATTTACCCAGATTTTCTCGATCACGTAAAATGTAGCCCTTGCTGCCGAAAACTCGAAAGTTTTTGACAGTAGACTTCTTATCAAACCACATTTCATAAGCCGTTTTACCTTTTGATTTTCTAGTATAAACACGGTTAATTATATAACAAGCAGTATTAACGTCTTCAGCCCAAAGATTTTTAGGAAGCTTCATACTATATAGCATTACATTTGTCATTTCTTGAAGCACTCTATTTTTCCTTTCCACTATACCATTTTGTTGTGGAGTTTTGGGCGTAGAATATTCATGTTATATTCCCTGGTCCTTGCGAAATTTCTCAAAACTACTATTTTCAAATTCAGAACCATGATCACTACAGATCTTAGAGACTTGTGATTCTTTTTTCGTTTGGATACGTTTAAGTACCCTCTTAACTTCATCGAGAGTTTCTGATTTCTCTCTCAAGAAGACTACCCAAGTGTACCTGGTAAAGTCATCAACAATTACCAGAATATACTTCTTACCACCTTAACTCTCCGTTCTGGTTGGTCCAATGAGGTCCACGTGTAGAAGTTCGAGTGGTTTAGATGTGGCATTGGAGTTCACCTTTTTGTGAGTACTCTTAGTTTGTTCGGTAATCTGGCATTCGCCACATATTTTGTCCACTTTCTGTATTTTGGGTAAACCTCTTACCAACTCTCTTTTGCTCAATCTATACAAGTTACGGTAGTGTACATGTCCGAGGCGCTTATGACACAATTCGGTCTCATCGGTTTGAACCATGTAACACGATAGATTAGATGAGCTTGAATCACAAACAATCTAGTAGTTTTCAGAAGTTCTATGACCAGTTAATATTACAGAACCGTTTTTATTTAAAATTTCACACCCTTGGTTAGTAAATTTTACACTATGATTATTATCGCATATTTGCGAGATGCTTAATAAATTATGTTTTAACCCTTCTACATATAAAACATTCTCAAATAGAGGGAGGTTAAAGAGCTGAACCGTACCTTGGCCAATAATTCTGCAGTTGCTACCATCACCGAATGTGACTGAACCTGTCATATGTCTGGAGCATCCATTGTCTAGGTACCACTTTGAATGGCTCGAAGCTTTGAAAGCGGTGTGGGTATCCAAGCAAGTAACCTTAGGGACCCATTTCATTACAGTTTTGGGTTTAGGAGTGTAGTTGGTCTTCTTATGTTTATAGTTGTTATAAGACTGACCCACTGAGTTAGATTTTAAGAGCTCCTTAAGTAAATCAACAATTTTGTCTGCTAAAGGATTACGATTTTGATTTTTATAGTTGATTTAATTGCTTTTAGGTTTTAAGGTTTGAAAAGTCTTAGCATTTTTAGAATAGTTTTGATTCAGACTTTTCCCTTTTGAGTTAGAAGACTCCCCTTTCACAAATTTGGGTGGAGTATTCTTATGTTTAGGAGGAATACTATTGTCGTAGCCCAATCTAGATCGATCGCCACATGTTCTGGATCCAAATAATAGTTTTTCTAACTTATGATCACCTTGGGCATACCTCCATGTGTCTTTTTGAAAAGGCCTAGCTATATGTCCTAGAGGGGGGGTGAATAAGACTAAGCCAAATTTAAAATTATAACAGTGGAATTAAACAATAAGATAGCCTTATAAACAAATAAATGAAAGATAATACTTTAAATAAATCATAATACGGAAATGTAAAGTAATCTCAATATTCAAGTATTGAGAGGCTGATACAAATGATGTTCTAAGGACAACCTTGCACCATAAAAACTAATGGTTTATGGTAGGACAACCTTACTAGAACGGTATAAGTATCAATATCTCAAACTGAAGAGGAATAAAAGAAATAGCAAGAATTGAAATTCTAAACTATTACAACATTCCCACAATGCTTGAAATGTAAATATTACAACATTCACATCCACACATACATTCCACAACTTAAATGATAAAAGATAGAAATTAAATAAACATTCAAACCACAAGACACAAAGAATTATAGTGGTTCGCCTGTGTATTCACCAACTGTTAAACTACAGCCACACAGCTTGCTACTCCACTCCGAAAATCCTTACACAGGGGATATCAGCGTTCACTATGAAAATAGGTTTCACAGGTTCACCTAAAACCTTCACAATTGTGTCTTTTAAATAGGCTTACGTAGTTAAAAAACCCCACTTTCTGAGTTTTCTGGCTCTCCTCAGATAACCAACACAATGAGATTTTTCTGGCTCAATCTCAAAAGAAACCAAAAGCAAAGGAAATTTACACAAATGTAAAATACCTGGATTTCTCCTTTTGTAGCAGCTCGGAAGAACCAATCGGAGTAGAAGTTCGAATATAGAAGTTCGATTGTCCAATACTCACTTTGAAATGGTTCTAGGTTCTAATTGATTTTAAATTAAACTAGTTGGGCTAGCTCTATTTGATTTTGATTCCAAGAAGAAGGAATACAACAATTCCTCTTTTCAATTCAAAATGGAATATAGAAACAAAATCAAATTGACAAAAGCTAAGAAAAGAGAATATTAAATATGCACAGTGTAGCTTTAAAAATAACACAAACTTATCTCAGAGTGATGCCTTGATTTTACTTGAATTCGAATTGAGAAACTCTGAAATTCGTGTTCTATTTATAGATGCAGAAATCGTGTCTACAGCTGGTCGTGTGGCCACCACGACTGGTCCTATGTCGAACTGCATTTTGAAATTTTAAGTGCGATTGGATAAAACCGTTCCATGATTGGTCGTAGGGTGTTCATGATTGGTCGTGAGGCCTCCACGACTGGTCGTGAGGAACCAGAAATGGTTGCTAGAGTTTGAGTCATAGCTGCAGTACTGGACATGAATGAGTCGGCACTATTCCTACGACCGGTCGAGCAGACTCCATGACTGGTCGAACCTCAACCAAAAAATTCTGAAAATTTGCAACAACTTAGGACTGGTCTTGAAATATCTTGGACTGGTCGAGCCAGTTCTAGGACTAGTCGAATAGAGTCCAAGACTAGTCTTAGAACAAACCAAACACTTATAAAAATTTAATTTGAATTATGTATACAAAATGACCTACCCTAAGGTCAATTTAAGGTCATTCATACCTTAAATGTGAAGTATGGACATTGAAACTTCATTTCTTCAGTTGATGGTTGATCTTTGAAGATTGTGAAAGTAACAACCCCAAACTTTGATGATTAATACACACAAATACGCTTCAAAAAGGAAATGGTAAATGAGTAGAAATATTAAAATGGATGTTCCTGTTAGTAGGAATAATAGGAGTGAAATTTTGGGGACGAAATTCTCTTTGAGGGTAGATTGTAACAACCTGTACTTTCATTACTTGGGTATTACCAAAAAAAAGTATGGACATTGAAACTTCATTTCTTCAGTTGATGGTTGATCTTTGAAGATTGTGAAAGTAACAACCCCAAACTTTGATGATTAATACACACAAATACGCTTCAAAAGGGAAATGGTAAATGAGTAGAAATATTAAAATGGATGTTCCTGTTAGTAGGAATAATAGGAGTGTGAAATTTTGGGGACGAAATTCTCTTTAAGGAGGGTAGATTGTAACAACCCGTACTTTCATTACTTGGGTATTACCAAAAAAAAGAAAAAAGAAAAAAAAAAAAGACAAGGATTAGTATAAACAAAAATCCGACTAAATGGAACATTCGCCTTTGTCATAGCATTTAGTGGATCTTTTGAAGTAATTTTCATCCTTAGACCTGACCATCTGGCCATTGCTTACTAGAGCAAATATTGTAGTTAAGCATACAACTGCAAGGATACACATTTGCTCAAAATAACTTGATAAAAGGGTTAAATGGAGAAACGCACCATAGTTTGGGAATTAAATGACTAAAGAATCATGTGAAACTGACTATTTAGATGCACCTAAACTTGTTCATGACCTTAGAACCATCCTAGATCGAATTAGAATAAATATGACCGTCCATTTTAGTTTTCGAAGCGTGAACCAGCAAATCCACCATAAATCACATTCTAAAGAGCCTAGTAGTAAATCAGCTCCTAAATTAGAATATACAACTAATCTAGTCAGGACACGTCATTTAGATTGACCCAAGAGACATTGGGGACATATAAATTGGTAGATGATCGACCGTGGTGAAATACGATCATTAAACCACATGTAATTATCAGATTATCAAATAAATGGGGGGTTGCGGCTCACCTAAGTTCTAGATCAACCCCTATATCACTCTCGAGCGTTCCTCCGGGTCTCTAAGACTTTTTTAACCGTTGATATGAAAATTGAGAATGATTTGACCATCAAACCAAAAGAAATCCATGATTTGAGTTAAAAGTTAGAAGTATGGCCCCACCTTATTTATAGAACTGCCCCATCCGTGAACTAGGACCCTAATAGGACTAGTAGGATCCACTGAACGGCATGGATCTTTCAACACATCATTGTGGACCCCACACTCACGGTGTGAGTGTATACCAACGGGTGTACCCGCGCAACACCGGACCAATCAGCTCGGTCAAACAGAGCTGACCCGACCATTACTTGAAAAAGAGAGTTTTCTCTCTCCTTTCGTGCTTTTCCTGCCAGCTACGAACGGAATCCTTCCGTTTGAAATCAGCCACCGATGGAGTTCGGATCAATGATCTAAACCCTCCATCATACACGGACCTCAAATCCGTATAAAGTCATGTTTTCCCCACACGGTGGAAGGCATGTACGTGCTTGCAATCTGTCACGTCCCGAACTCGGAGACCGGGCTCACAAAATTCCCGATCGCCTAATCCGGCGCCGACAGCCTCCGTAGTACCCCATTCTCGGCTCCCGGCACCCATATACCAGGTTTCGATCCTGGGATGCTACAAGGAGAATTTCTTATATCAATTTGATTCGTAATGAGCATAACCAAGCATAACCCACGAACAATAACCACAAGAACACCATCAAAAAATTCACTATGATAAAAAACTTTGAGTACAATGCGTATAAAGGGAAATACAAGATAATGGTAATATCAAAACTCCAAAAGCTCGGCGGCACGCTCCAACTGCGCCGAGACTATAGCTGTGTCCTGGCGTCACCTGCACGCATCAATCGTGCATAAGCTTATAGAAAGCTTAGAGGGTGGTGTAAGTGTGTGTGCAATATGAGCGTGCTCAGAATGCAAGGTCAGAGTAATGCGGAATAGTGCTGATGAGTACGTAAATGCAACTAGCCATACCAAGGCTATATAGTACAAGATATGAATGCAATCGGCCATACCAAGACCATGCGATGCAAGATGCAGCTTAAGCATGCCAATCCTCATCCAAATCCTCATATCAATATAGTTCTCAGTCTGGATAATCACCGGGGTTCAGTACACTCCAAATGGCACTGTCTTTCTCCAAGCAGCACAGTCCAAGTGAGCGTAAGAAACCTCACTATCCGCCTGGCCAATAGTCAGCCAATACCTATCCAGCACGTCGATAGCGAACCCATTTTCGAGCTGGTCAAACTCAGCCTAGTAATGCCCCCTACTCTCGGGCGAGTAAGGCCACACCCCTTTTCAACCGACCACGACACAGTGGGAGACGCGGCCTCATGGATTCGGCCCTCGTGCGCTCGTATATCCACTCGGTCTCGACGTTGGAGTCATCCTCTGGTACCATCGGGTTCAGGGACTCTCACCCAGGGACATCTATAGCGCCCCAATTGCTTGGAACAAGATTTTTCGGTATCCAACCAGCCAGGCTATGGCCCTGATGTCATTAGGGCATATCACAATCACAGAGATGCAAATGCATGAACCACACTACCAATCATGCAACCATCTTGCGTGAAGCACGCGCTCATGTAGGGCAACTCCAACTATCAGGGAGCCCGTAAACAGTCTGCCCGAAGGCATATATTATGATCAGACACTCCTCATCTCAAGCATACATATGATGCGTATGATCATGAATCATGGGCTGTGCTAAACATGTTATAAAGCAATAAACTATCCTCTCAATGAAGATGGGCCTATATGGCCTACATGAAACAGATACGGGCTTATCAGTGGCCTTAGGGAGAGTTATAATGTGGACATTGAACCAACATTACTCGTACAATGTGGACGTCAAACCAACATTGTCCCCAAGGCTCGGCTCACCTCAAATACCATTAAATAAATCCTGGTGGAATCACACATTGCAATGTGCCTTAGGTACATCCCACTGGGCCCTAAATACATCAAATGGGCCGTATCTCATAGGCCTTATATTCATCAAGTGGGCCACCTCAATGACTCTCACCAATGGGCCCTAGGTACCTTGCAATGGGCTATCATCCATGGGCCTGAGAATGTATTAAAATGAGCCCAATCACATAGGCTTTATGTGAATCAAACGGGCCTAATCACATAGGCCATATACATATCAAAGTGGGCCTCAACAATAGGCCACAAATACCTCAAATGGGCCTCATAACGTGGGCCAATATATATCAGGGTAGGCCCCAACAACGGGCCCATAAACACATCAAGATGGCCTACACACATGGGCCCATATGTATCAAAGTGGGCCTCAATAATAGGCCTAAAAGTACATCAAGATGGGCCTAAGTACATGAGCCCATATACATCCAAGTGGGCCTCATGTCAAGCCCACCATAATATATATTTTCCTATCCAATCTGTTGATAATGTCACATGAGTAGGGGGCCCACCATATTATTTATTTCCATCCACCTGTTGATAAGGCCATGTGGCAAGGGGCCCACCAAAATATTTATTTTCCCATCCACCTGTTGATGAGGTCACACAGACCTAAGGGCCCACTGAAATGTTTATTTGAAATCCAACCTATTTATAAGATCACGGAACCAGGGCCCACTGTGATATTTATTTTCCATCAAACCTGTTCATAAGGTCACACGTGACCTGGGCCCATGATCAGGGGTCCCACCGCGAGGTGGTTCACAGATCCAACCCATACATTATGTGTGTCACACCTATCTGAGAGTCCAGACCAAGTTTCAGCCCCATTAAAAATTCAGGTAGGCCCCACCATGTGTTTTTATATGATTTAGGCATGTCTTCACATGATTTAGATGGTATGGCCCACCTGAGTTCCGTATACGGCTGATTTTTGGGTGGCCCATGGCTAGGGGGGAGGCCCACCCAATGCACGGTGCTGATGCTCGAAACGCATCACGGTGCGGGCCCACAGCTGGAGCCGTGAGGCCTAGCCACCTGTCCGCCTGCCTAGCAGCCGCAGGCGCTGCCTGCGCTGCAGCAGCAGCAGCGCTGCATTTTTTTATTTTATTATTATTATTTTTTTAAAATGGGGCCCACCGAAATGTGATTCACAATCCAGCCTACCCATTATGTGTGTTCCACTTGTCTGGCCGTCCAGACCAAGTTTCAGCTGCATCCAAACTCCAGGTGGGTCCCACCAAGCACTTTTATATGTTTTGGCATGTTTTCACATGGTTTTAGATGGTATGGCCCACCCGGTGATCGAATCATCTTGAAACTTCGGCTCAACGCCTAAAATGATCTGAAGATCAGAATGGACGGTGTGGATCACATACATACATCAAGGTGGGGCCTGCATGGTAAGCCCACCCAAAAAGTAAATTTTCCCTTTTTGTTTTTAGCTTGGAAGTACACGCCCGTGTCAGTACACGACTCCATGTTACCCAGCCATAGTCCAGCGTCCAGGGACGCTGGACGGCGTGGATAAACGCTGCATCATGGTGGGTCCCTAATTCATGTGGCCCGCCCATTTGGACCACCTGATACATGTGTTTTTCCTTCCATATGGGCCCATTAATGGGTTGGATGGTGTAGATTCAACCCATTCATCCAATGGATCCCACATGAACTATATGATTCATGGTGGGCCTCCTCATCCTTCATCATCATCATCATTCATAAAGAGAGAGAGAGAGAGAGAGAGAGAAAGAGTGAGAGAGAGAGAGAGACGGTGATAGAGGGGAGGGACCCCGCACTAATGGGCCCTCCCAAATACAATGCATTCATCAAGTGGGTCCCACACAAGTGGCCCTACAAAATGAGATTAATGGTGAATCACCCACCTTGTTGGCCTCCTCCTTGCTCCCTTAGGCTTCTTAGCTCCTAGCCTCCTCTTTCAATGGTGGTTGATGATGATCCAACGGTTAAGATGGGAGATGTGAGAGTAGGGGAAAGTGGGCCACACTTGGAGAGGGAGAGAGTTTGGAACGTATGGAGCTTTGTTGCTTGGAGGGATTTGAGAAAAAATGAGGGAGAGAGAGAGAAGTAATGGGAGATATGGATGGAAGGGATGGGTGGAGTGGTGTTGTAATTAATGATGTATGGTTAGGTTTGAAAATGTGAAAAAGGAGGAATGGTGAGGGGAGGGAGAGTTTGACTTGTGGTAAAAGGGAGAGAGGCCACTTATAATTGTTGTTGGGTGAGGTGGCATGGAGGTAAGGTGGTGTACTTGACTTGATTGATGGGACATCTTGTAGAGATTCCCTCGAGATTTGCAACGTGCGGCGTTTCTTCGAACCGAACGCTGACTGACATCTTCCCACCTAGGTATCGGTTTGGTGCGCGAGTCACGGCGTTGGAACCGCGGCGACGGCGCGATCGCTAGGAAACAAGTTTCGGTTCGAGCCGACTTTGGTATGCAGGACTCGGCTTAGGATCGCGCGCAACGATGGAAATGGGTCGAGGATTGCCAGAATTCGACCGGTAGGATCGCGGAAGCCTACGAAACGGTACGGACTAGGGTACGGGTCTTACACAATCACTAGCACAAAACGGGTATACGTGCAGCATTTCTTGAAAATGAAAATTTTATTTCTTAGATGAGCTGGCAAACTGCGTGCGGCTATCACGGGCAATCACAGCCCTCCATTCCGCTGCATCTCAACCTTTCATTCATTCCGCTTTAGGGCTTGTACAGCTGTGTAGAAAGACAGAAAGGAATATTCCTATTTTTGGTGTTGGCACCATCTCAACCGTTCGTAAACTTCTAAAAGCTCTTCCAGAGCATCCTGAGCATCAATCTTAGGGCTTCACCGAGCCTCTCTCACATTCGTCCTCAAAATCTCGCACGAGATCTCGTCATTGCGAGAGAACCTCCTGCGGTTAAAAATCTCAGAACCCACCGAGTTTTTTCTAAGCCTCTCCATCTGATGGGTCCCACAGTGTTCATAGGCCTAATCTAAGCCTTCCATATGCCTGAGAATGAAAGCTGACCCACCCGATCAGAAAGTGCCATGATCATGGCCATCATCTTCTCCATTAATCTGAAAAATCCATCCTTCTTGAGTGGACCCCACTGACCGATCAGATTCGTCCGTTTAGTGGGCCACAATGTCAGAAGTTTTGTTGCGTCTTCGGATTTTCTCCACGCAATCAGATCTGAGGTCCACCACCTCAATTAGTGATCGGTTAAAAGGAAAAATATCGCAACTAATCGAAGGATTAGTTGCTACCGAAAGTTTTCAAAATACTTTCAAGAGCTATAAAAGCTCTCTTTCTATCTTGGGTAGCTGGCCCTAAAAATGCAGAAAGAGAGAGAAAGAGAGAGTGCATAGAGCGGCTCTGAGTTGTGCCGCACCCACCAGTTCGCGTTGGTCCGAGTCCAGCTTCTCACCCGATCCAGAGAACCAGGAAAAACAGAAGAAGAAATGGAAAGAAAGAAGGACCTCAAGAGAAGTGGGCATTTGCTGTCATGCTGCACTGAGGGTGGACCGAGTTCGGTCTAAGATGAGTGCGGATTTGTTTTGGGTCGGACATGATGTAGGTCATTACAATATAATGATGAGTGCGGGAATCAACCGATTCAAGCAGGTCTTTACCGGTAACTACATGACGGGAATCATCATTGGATGGTGGAAGAGAAATCACAATGGCCACCACATCGCCTGCAATAGCTTGGATTTTGATCCAGATCTTCAACACATACCTGGTGTTGTGGAGTCTGTGAATTTTTGGGTTCATTTGGATTGTGTTGCATAATGGGGTTCCTTTGGATTCAAGGTGGTTAGGTTTGGACCTCACAAAAAGTCTAAAGGAAGAGGGTAGAGTAGAAGAAGATACAGAGAGAGAGGAGAAAGAAGTTGAAGAGAGAGAGAGGGCGTGTGTGGTCGCTGCCGAGTCGGGCAGATCATCGACTCGCTGAATGAGTCGGGTCAAGTGTTGTTGAGTCAAGTCGAGCTCTGCCCGAGTCCAGAACTTGTGAAACTTCAAATGGAGTGAAATGAAAGAGAAAGAGAGGAGAAGATGGAGGGAAAGATGGGTGTCGGTTTGCGATTGAGCTTAACTCAGCGGAACCGAGTCAAACGTACTTGACTCACCGAATTTGAGTTAGCTGGGTTTTAACTCGAAACCAGTTGATTTGAACAGGAGTAGGATCAGTCCAGGAAGAGTGAGAACGGAAGAAGGAAGGAAAAAGAAAAAGGAAAAGAAGAAAGAAAAGAAGAAGAGTGAGGGAGTCAAGACGGGTGACTCAGTGAGCCGACCCGCTGTGTCAAGAATGAGCTGGGTCGAGCATGGGTCGAATCTCACAACTAGGTGAGTCAAGTCTCAAACTCCTTCTATTATTCCTGTTAGTATTATGTTACTAATGATTATTATATTATTAGTACTATTAAAGTATGATTTAAGGACTAGTATAATAATATTTTTAAAATAATAATATTATCATTATTATTTCCATCATGGCAGTATTAATATGACTAATTAGCATTAGTTCTTACTAGACTGTTGTTGGTACTTATTTTATTGTAATTGTTAATTTGATATTACTTGCATCATTTATTAGACTATTAGTTATGCAATAATAATATTAGGTATTGTTGGTATGTTAATATCAACTCGTGAATTATCATTATTAATACCATCATTCAATGCTTTAATATGAATATTATTTCATTCATTTCACAAAAATCAGGATCGAGTTCTAATACCTAAGCTTAAGATTAATCTGCATGATACAAACCCTAAGCTTGGATCTAAATCGTGCACGTTTAATAACATTGAAATCTAACCCCTTAAAATATTCTAATTTTGTTAAATCTTGAACTAGGGCGGGTACGATTAATTCTAGCATCATCAGGAGACGAACCAACTCTTGAAAGGTGAGGATCACCCTTCAAGCTTTTCTACATCTAGCGTAGCTTGCTTATTTCATCTCTTGCCTAAAATAATACTTAGTAAAATTGTTGATAAATGCTAGTTTCTAATCGAGTAATTTTTTATAATGATTGATGGTTAGATTTACATCCAAACATGAACATGTGATAAGTCTCAAATATTCTTCTTTACATGTGTAATTACTTTTGACAATGTGCTTGGCTTGTTTTGCCCCTTGCAGTTACTTTATGGTGTTTGTGGAAGTCCTTGAACTAGTGGCCTTTTTGTCAAATAGATTAAATGGAATGTCCTTGTCGTGGACTTACTACATTGTGTATCATTTGTGCCTACATGGCTTTTTAGGAATAATCCCTTTTTAATCACACTGTTAGGTGGAATAATTGGCCCTCACGGCTTTTATGGAATACTTGTCTTCCCGCAGCTTTAATGGATTATTTTATACAACCTTGCAATGGTGAGTTCCACTTGTTGGACTACAATTGGCCACTAGTTGAAGGGATTACTCTTAAAACATCATATTTATTAGTCTCATGAGCCAGGGATGGTGGAATGGGACACTATGCCTGATCTGTCGGCCTATGCTAGGTGAATAACCCCCCATAGTTACCCTTGAGCTTTCAGAAATTGATTGCTTGAAATTGGAATAATAATGGTTGGGCTAATCATGCATTTTAATGGCATATATTATGGTCTTTTTCGGGTGGTTAGTTTTCCTTGGGCATACCTTTGTGTATTTTTCCCGGTGACTAATTCTCCTTGGGTGATCTATATATTATTATGGTCTTTTCCGGGTAGCTAGTTTTCCTTGGGTATACCTTTGTATACTTTCCTGGGTGGCTAGTTCTCCTTGGGTGATCTATATATTATTATGGTCTTTTCCAGGTAGCTAGTTCTCCTTGGGTGTACTTTTATGTACTTTTCCGGGTGGCTAGTTCTCCTTGGGCGATTTATATATTATTACGGTCTTTTTCGGGTAGCTAGTTCTCCTCAGGCGTACCTTTGAGTATTTTTCCAGGTGGCTAGTTCTCCTTGGTTGACTTTTTACCAGCTGGATGTGCATCCTCAGGTCTGTGAGCATATACATGCATCCATGCATTTAAACAAGATTATCTTGTGTGATTTATTTAATGAATGCGTATCTGATGAACCTTACCTGATTTCCATGATAATCATTGTGTAATAATTGTTATACTATGTCTTTGATAACTATGCTTAATTATCTTGATGAAACGATAAATCTTGGGGGGTTATACCTCACTGGATAGCCATTGACGCTATCGACCCGTACTCAGTGTGCAGAAGACGCAAATGATGCGTACGCTGGTGTTCAGGAGGAATGGGAGGAGTCAGATGATCTTGCGACTCTCCATTCCTGATTTTATTTGTATTTAATTTATACTGTTATGTTTGTAAAAGTTAAGACATTAGTTTGTATAAGTTTTTAGGTAACCACTTGAAACATTGGTTATGTATATTTGGACTCCGTCTAATATCTTATTTATTTCCATCTCACTATATTATTAACTCTGATAAAAAAAAATGTACGTGGAATTTAGGTGTTTCCAGAGGTTAACTCTGAGGTTTTTTGGAAAACGAGTAGCGTACTCGGGTTCCGAGAACCGAGGTGTTATAAGTGAAGCTTGAGATCTCTATACTTGATGTATCATTGAACTTGAGATCTTCTAGAGCTTGAATTACACTTCATCTTAAGTTGTACACTAACTTGAGTCTTGAACAAGATCACTTCTTTCGTTGTAGCTTGTACTTGCATTTCTTGAAATGATTTGAAGTAATTCTTCGTTCTTGACTTGAAGCAAAGATGCAGTATCTGGAAGCAAAGATGCATTGTCTTAAACATATGAATCAACATGCTACACAACCAATAGATTGTGTTTTTGGTACCGCAAAATTTGACAACCAAAGGAATAGGAAACCATAGCACTTACAATCTCCCCCTTTGTCAAATTTGTAACAAAACACACTTAACAAAAATATGATCAATATGAACACAAAGAATCATGCACCAGTTATAAAAGTAAACCAGTTACATCCTGATTAACGAATCATGCACCAGTTGTCAAACACAAAATCGTCATTACTTACTCCCCCTGAATAGCATATATAGATCCACTATAAAAATGATGCTACTCCCCCACAATCCATAATTATCAAACTTAAAATATTCTCCCCCTTTTTGTCACAATATGACAAAGGAAGAAAGGAATAAAGGGAAGTGGAAGTCCAATAGGAGAGTAATTAGAGGAGTAATTAGTTAAGATATGCAAGTAATATAAGCAAATTCAAAGTTCACATATCATTAACCAGCTGAAACATACTGAAGTAAAATCAAAGTCCACACACCAACAAAAGTAGTATAAAAGTTATTACAAACCAAAGAATAAAAACATTTAATCAAATCCTTATGAAGGAGCAGGTATGGTAGGATCAAGTTGATGAAGCCCTTTGTTTAAATACCTAAGATACTTACGCGTATATTTAAATTGCAAATCATGGGCAACATTCATGTTCTCTACCTTCTCCTCAAGAGCACGTAGACGAGCATCAAAATCAAATGGCTCATAGTCAGGATCATTAGTGGAATCTGATTCAATTCCATCAAAAATGTCATCCATATTTATATCATCAGAAGGAATATTGCCACCTACTTCTTCATTCCCTTCTTCAGCACCACCACCACCCACATCTCTTTGGCCAGGAACCAATTCTAGCTTCATCTTGTTTATATTAGAATTGTTAAAAATAAGATGATGAATTGAAGCCTCTTCAATAGGCATGACAACTAGCATATGAGAAGCTAACACGGTCATAAGATAAGCAAATGAAATATCACTGTGTCCTGGATGAGGATGAAACTGAATGATAAAATGACATATTAAAGAAGGCTGACAGACTTTAGTACCAGTGACGATAGAATGCAAAACCCGAACCATAAATGAAGTCAGTTTGGTTTTGTTACCAGAACACGGATACATATTAGAAGTAAAGATTCTATGGAGAACCCTGTATCTGGGTAACAAATACTTTGAGGGGAGCGCATTCCTTTTATGAGTCCATTGAACATCCATATTGCATAAATCTCTAGTTAACATACGTTTTTCTGTTTCAGACGGTTTTTCAACTATAGTATGAATAGGAATACCCTCATAATTAACAGGTATGTCCATTAGAGCCAAAATCAGATGACGGTCTACCTCAAATGGACCTTCTCTTATTGCTATATTAAATGTTAAATTTTCAAATGAAAATTCAGAAATACACGCAATCATGGCTTGAGCAATAGATTGGTATGCAGGCCCACCCCAATGTAGGATGTTATACTAGTTTACAGATTGGAGAAGATGAAGGATACCAAAAGGAGCAATGTGATCAATAAAAACAGGTCTTTTAACAATAACATTGCGCATACGCAAATCCCTAACATGAGTGGGATCATCTTCGGGTGACCGAAGATGGCGCCGAGTGATAGTCGAAGGATGAGAGGAAGAAGGACCATGAGAAGTTTTCTTTTTACCTCTAGAATCCATTAGCAATAGAATAATCAAATATACAAAGAGTTTCAAACTATATGGAGTGGGGTTTGCTAAAATCAAATTTTTCAAAGGAAAACCCCAAACTAGCAATGAAACACAAAATAAATTACTCCAAGAGTGAAAATGAAGTAATATTGACTAGAATCTACAAGAAAAACACAAATGATGCACTAACCTTGAGTAATCAGACAGTTGGGCATGACTAGTCATGCTACGGCCCATTGAAGAAGAAATAAGAAATGAGGAAGATGAGTTTTTCCCCAATTTTTAAGAGATTCAGCGCGATACACGACTGGTCGATGACCGTTCTCGACCGGTCGTAGCACGACTGGTCAAGCACGTCCTCGACTAGTCGTGAACCAACAAAAACATGCATTTTTCATCAAAATTTAAAATTTAAACCAATAGATTTCAAATATATATACACTATGATACACGCATGCATGAATAATTAATTTAAATTGCACATAGCAAGATCAAATTTCAATTTATTAAACCTACTTTTGTCGAGCGGTGTAGTGAAAATGTCAGCAAGTTGAGTCTCGGTCGGAATGTATTCCAATGAAATTATTTTTTCTTTCACTAATTCATGAATGTAATGAAATCTAATGTCAATGTGCTTGGTACGAGAATGCTGAATTGGATTTTTAGAAATATTTATTGCACTGGAGTTATCACAATATAACACCATTGAATCCTGTGCAATTCCATAATCACTTAACATGCGTTTCATCCAAACAAGCTGAGTAGATGCATTTCCAGCTGCGATGTATTCAGCCTCAGCAGTAGAAAGCGATATAGAGCTTTGCTTCTTACCAAAACCATGAAACTAAACAATTTTCAATATAGAAACAACACCATTGGTTAACTTTCTATCATCAATATTACCAGCCCAATCAGCATCTGAGTACCCCGCCAACTGAACATATGAATACCAGAGACCCAAATTAGCAGAACTTACGACATATCGCATAATCCACTTAACAGCCAGTTAGATGAGACTCTTTAGGGTCAGACTGATATCTAACGCAAATTCCAACACTCAAAGCAATATCAGGTCTACTAGCAGTTAAATAAAGCAAACCGTCAATCATACTGCGATATAATTTAGGATCAACATTTTTACCTGTAGAGTCTTTTGAGAGTCTTAAGGTTGTACTCATAAGAGTATCTCAAATCCGAACTTTTTAATTAAGTTCAAAGCATACTTGGTTTAAGAAATAAAAATACCATCAGGTTGTTGTTTTACTTGCAATCCTAGGAAATAATTCAATTCCCCAACCATGCTCATTTCAAACTTAGATTTCATTAAATCTGCAAACTCAACAGTCATGTTAGTACAAGTAGATTCATAAATAATATCATCAACATATATTTGCACCATTAAGATATGATCGTTATGTTTCTTGACAAAAAGAGTCTTATCAACACTTCCCATTAGAAAATTATGACTTAGTAAAAACTTAGTCAATTTTTCGTACCATGCCTTGGGAGCTTGTTTCAAACCGTAGAGAGCCTTTTTAAGGCGATAGACATGATCAGTGTTCTTAGGGTCTTCAAAACCCATTGGTTGTTCAACATAAACTTCTTCATGCAGATCACCATTTAAGAAGGCACTCTTTACATCCATTTGATAAATTTTAAAATTTCTAAAGCACGCGATGGATATGAATAGTCTGATTGATTCAAGATGAGCTACTGGGGCAAAGGTTTCATCATAGTCGATGCTTTCAATTTGAGTGTACCCTTGTACAACCAGTCTGGCCTTGTTTCGAATTATATTACCAAGTTTATCAGACTTATTTTTGAAAATCCACTTAGTTCCTATAATGTGTTTTTCTTTAGGTCTAGGAACAAGGTACCAAACATCATTTATCACAAATTGGTTCAGTTCTTCTTGCATAGCTACTATCCAGTTTTCGTCAGTAAGAGCTTCTTTTACGTTAGCCGATTCTATCTGGGATGTAAAGCACACGTAATTACATATGTCTTCTAGTTGTCTACGAGTGCGCACACCAGTGAGAGGGCTTCCAAGAATTTGAGTAGTTGGATGATCTTTGACAGTCCTTAGTTCAGAATTAATTTGATTTGATGAAGTATCTGGTTTGTCAACTAAAAGAACTTCATCATTATCTGAACTTGGGGCAGGTGTATGCAAGCGATCGTCAATAACCACATTGATGGACTCTTGAATAACACCAGTCCTCTTGTTCAGTAGTCGATATGCATGACTGTTCAAAGAGTACCCTAAAAAGATACCTTCATCACTTTTAGTGTCAAACTTCCCCAAATTTTCACGGTCACGTAAAATATAACACTTGCTGCCAAAAACTCGAAAGTATTTGATAGTAGGCTTCTTATCAAACCATAGTTCATAAGCAGTTTTATTATTAAATTTACTTGTATAAACCCGGTTGATTATATAGCAAGCAGTATGTAAGGCCCGTATCCTAAACCGTACCATTTCGTAGGCTTCTGCGGTCCTCCCGGTCGAATTCCGACAACCCTCGACCTGTATCCGACGTTTGTGTACGAACCTAAGCCGAGTCCTGCATACCGAAGTCGGCTCGAACCGAAATCTGTACCTTAGCGATTGCGCCGTCGCCGCGGTTCTAACGTCGCGACTCGCATATCTAACTGATACCTAGGCTGGAAGTGTTGGTCTCCGTTCATTCCGAAGAAACACCGCTTATTGCAAATTACGAGGGAATCTCTATGAGATGTCCCATCCATCAATGTCAAGTACAAGCCTTACCCAAGTACATGCAACCCAACCCTCCCTTTTCAAAAGTCAACTCTCTCTCTCCTCTCACCATCCATCCTTTATCAATTTTCAAACCTAACCATACCTCATTAAATACACCCACCACTCCATCCATCCATTTTATTATTCTTTTTCACTCATTTCTCAAAATCTCTCCAAGCAACACACCATCACACGTCCAACATTTCAAGCTCCCTCTCCCAAACACCAAGTGTGGTCCACTTTCCCTACCCTCTAATCTCTCATCCACACCATCAAAACCCCATCAACCTCCATCAAAAGTGTAGGCAAGGAGTTAAGGAAGCTAAGGGAACAAGGAGAAGGACCAGAGGTGGGTGATCTTTGAATTTCTACCGTTGATTTCATGATTTGAGGGCCCACTTGTTGGTGAGACCCATTTGATGTATGTGATGTATCCATGAGGGGCCCATAGTGGCGGGGTCCCTCTATCACCGTATCTCTCTCTCTCTCTCTCTCTCTCTCTCTCTCTCTCTCTCTCTCTCTTTCCTCTCCCTAGAATGAAGTGGGCCCCACCAAATCATGTTAAATCCGCTCCATTCATCAACGGTGTGGCCCACCACATTTTAGGCAAAATCCACCGCTCGGTAGGAAGTCCCACATGCTGAAATGTGTGTATACACACACACACACACACACACACACACACACACACACATATATATATATATATATTTTGATGGTGGGCCACGTCCATGTGGGACCCACCAAGATGTCTGTGTGTACCCACGCCGTCCAGCGTCCTTAGACGCTGGACGTGAAGTGTGGCTGGCATGAAGTGCAACTGGCATGGGTGTGTGCTAACGTGCAGACAAAAAAAAAGGGATTGGTTTTTTTTTAGTTTGGGGTGGGCCACTCATGCGGGCCCCACCTTGATGTATATACATAATCCACGCCGTCTATTCTATTTTCTAGATCATTTTAGGCATTGAACCGAAAAATGAGGGTAGTCTGATCATCGGGCGGATCATAGTATATCAAATAGTGTTTCTACCATTGAAATACTCCCTGATTTTTCGGTGCGCCAAAACCCATTCAATATTGGGCTGGACAGGTTGGTATTGGGCCATAGAAACCAATAGCTGGGATGGATCCATGTGGTGTGGGCCCTAACACAGAAAAACCATAAAAACATTGTGTTTAAAAAAAAAAAACACCAAGGCAGCAACGCCTGCTGCTGCCGCTGACATTGGGCGGACTGGGCTGGCCCTCACGGCCCAGATGTGGGCCCCACCATGTGCGTTTCGAACATCAACACCATGCATTTGAGGCATCCCCTTTAAATTATGGGATATCCCAAAAATCAGCCGTATACGGAACTCAAGTGAGCCATACCATCTAAAAATCATGTGAAGACATGCCTAAAACATATAAAATCACTTGGTGGGGCCTACCTTAAATTTGGATGCGGCTGAAACTTAGTCTGAACCCTTAGCCAAGTGGGACACACTAATGGGTGGGCTGGATTTGTGAACCACATTGCAGTGGGCCCCTGACCGTGTGACCCAATGAACGGTTGGGTGAAAAATAAACATCACGGTGGGCTCCCTGGTCCACGTGACCTTGTAAACAGGTTGGGTGGCTAATAAATATTACGGTGGGCCCCAGTCCCACCTCTGGTATGTGTGACCCCACCAATAGGTTGGATGTCAAATAAATATTCGGTGGGCCCTAGGCCCACCCCAAGTCTGACTGACCTTATGAACAGCTTGGATGGAAATAAATATTAGGGTGGGCCCCCATGACCCAATCAAGGGACTGGATGAAAAATAAACATTATGGTGGGCCCCATGACTGTGTGACCTTATCAACAGTTTAGGCGGCAAATAAACATGATGGTGGGCTTGGTTGGTTAGAAAATAAAATTTATGGTAGGCTTAGGTCTGTGTGACTTCATCCACCGGTTGGTTGGAAAATAAACATTGTGGTGGGCCCCACATGAGACCCACTGATGTATGCATTGTAATCCACACCCTCCATTAGTGTGGGCCCCACCATGAGGTATGTACTTCATCTATTCCGTCCATCCCTTCCATCCCTATGGGACCCACCATGATACACATATTACATCCAATCTGTCCAACCAATTTTGAAGATATTTTTAAGGCTTGAGACTAAAAATAAGTCAGATCTAAGATCAGGTGGACCACATTATAAGAACCAGTGGGTTTGAATGTCTACTATTAAAATTCTTAGGGCCACCAGATTTGGACCAAAATGATATGTGTTTTTCCTTTAGATCCAGGTCTGTGTGACCTTATGAGCAGATTGGATGGGGAATATATGTTATGGAGGGCCTTGGGAATTTTGATGGTGGGAATCATTATCATTGTAAGTGCTATAGTTTATATCCCTGTCTATTGTCAAATTTGTGGTGCCAAAATCACTGTTATATAACTTGCATAAGTGAAGCTCTCTCAAAGATCAACATTCATGAACAAGCAAAGCTCACAATAAGCAAAGCTCACAAGTACAAAGATCAACCTTGACTGCAAGAACTGCTCACAAGACATGACTCAAGAATGCAAGACTTCAAGAAAAGTACAAGGCAGTTCATAAAGAATATAAGACACTTTCAAGGTTGAGCTACATCAAGATTTCAAGATTGAACTACATCAAGACTTCAAAGCTTAAACTTCAAGGTCACTTGATCCTAATGTTTCAATGTCCTTACTTCATGTTTGAGGTTTGACTGACCTTAGGTTAACCTTAGGAGTAGGTCACTTTGGATACATAAGTCAGATGTTTATTTTACGTGAGTTTGATCTGTTCTTCGACTAGTCCTAGGCTTTCTTCGACTAGTCTTAGCTTTGCTTCAACCAGTCTAAGAAATTCCTCGATCAGTCGTGAGTTTGTTACAAAATTCAGATATTTTCTGTTAGGCTTCGACTAGTCCAGGAATCTGTTCGACCAGTTGAAGGAACAGTGTCAAATGCATCTTCGACCAGTCGAAAGTCTTCGACTCAAAGTCCAGCGATGATAATTCAGGTTCTTCGACCAGTCGAAGGTGACCTACGACCAGTCGAAGGAGACCTTAGACCTTCGACCAGTCGTAAAATGGTCAAACCTTATCGCGCCGATTTTTTCAAATATCTGTTAATTCTTCGACTAGAGCTCCCTAGACCAGTCGAAGACGCGATCTGCTCACCTATAAATGGAGCATAAATCTCAGAAGAATTCATCGAATTTAATTAATCCATTCAAGTCAATCTTCGTCAAACTTCTAAGAGATAATTCTGTGCTCCATCTAAGCTAAGTGTGCTTATTTAATATTCTCTTTCTTTAGCTATATTTAATTGATTTTGTTTCTGCTATTCCAATCTAATTTGATAAGAGGAATTGTTATTCCCTTTCTTTGGAATCAAAATCAATTAAGGCAAGCCCTATTTGGTTTAATTTAAAATCTATTAGAACTATAACCATTGTAATTGAGTACTGGACATTGAACTTGGACATTCAATCATCTACTCTGACTCGGTTCTACCGAGCTACTACAATAAAGGAGATAATCAGGTATTTTACATTTAATTATAAATTCCTTTCTGTTTTGGTTTCTTTCAAGATTTGTCAGAAAAATCTTGTTATATTGGTTATCTGAGGAGAGCCAGGAAAACTCAGAAGTGGGGTTTTTTTAATTGTGTAAGCCCATAGACAAAGACACAATTGTAAAGGTTTTGGGTGAACCTGTGAAAACCTATTTTGTTAGTGAACGCTAATATCCCCTGTTTGAGGATATTAGGAGTGGAGTAGCATTCTGTGTGGCTGTTGTTTAACAGTTGGTGAACACACAGGCGAACCACTATAATCCCTTGTGTTGTGGTTGAATGATTTATACTTCTAATCTTTAATTATTTATTTGTTGAATGTATGTATGGTGGTGAATGTTGTAATCATTTAATTCAAGCATTGTGGGAATTTTGTAATAGTTTAGAATTTATTTTCTGCTATTCCTTTATCAGCTTGATATTCAATTTCCTTTAAAGTTGTTCCAGCAAGGTTGCCCTGCCATTTTTATGGTGTATGGTTGTCCCTAGAATAATACATTTGTGATTACGATTTATTTCAGTTAAGTTTGTGTTTATTTTTGTATTCCTCTTTGGTTTGAGATTTAATACAAAGATCTTTCTAGAAATAAGGTTGTCCTACTATAAACTCTGGTTTTTGGTGTAAGGTTGTCCTTAGAACAACATTTGTATCAACCTCTCAAGATCTAAATTTTGAGGTTGTTTTACTTTCCTGCATTGTGATTTATTTTGGCTATCATATTCTTTTTAATTTCGCTGTTATAAGTTTTATTTGGCATAGTCCTATTCACCCCCCCCCCCTCTAGGACATATAGCTAGGCCTTTTCAAGTGGTATCAGAGCCTAATAGCTCTTTTTAATTCTTGGATTTAATTCCTGAGCTAACGATTTAAGCTATTTAAGATGTCAAATTTTGATATCCTTTCAGTCACTAGGCCTCCACCCTTTGATGGCTCCAACTATGCCTATTGGAAAGCCAGAATGAGGATCTTCCTCAAATCAATGGATGAGAGTGTGTGGCAAGCCATAGTAACTGAATAAAAACCTCCTATCATGGAAGTTACTGGGGTTGACGGTTCAAAATCTATGAAAGTCACACCATATTATCAATGGACCACACTTCAGAAAAGTGAGAGTAGTGCAAATGCTAAAGCACTAAATGCAATCACTTGCGCACTATCACCGGATGAGTTCAAAAGAATCATTTCCTGTGATACTGCAAAGTAAGCTTGGGATATATTAGAAATAATACACGAGGGTACTACAATTGTCAAAAAATCTAAAGTCCAACTCCTCACAACCAAATTTGAAGAAATTCATATGGAGGAAAATGAAATGTTTATGGACTTTTACACTAGATTGAATGACATTGTAAACTCAATGTGGGGTCTTGGCGATAAAATCTCAGAAAGTAAAGTGTGTGCAAAGATATTATGCTCACTTCCTGAACGGTTCAATTCTAAAGTAACCGCGATCCAAGAACTTTGTGATACGGATAATATAAGGGTAGAAGAACTAGTTGGTTCTCTACAAACCTACGAGTTAAACTTTAAAGCTCCTAAAGGTAAATCTATCGCACTAAAATCTTCTAAATGCAACTCAGAAGAAAATTCTGATTCAGAAGATGATATGACTCTTTTAGCTAAGAAATTTTACAAGATTTTCAAAAGCAAGAAAAGGGTTGATTTTCAAAAATCGAATGATAAAAGGAAGTTTAGACCCAAATCTCGAAAATCTTTGAAAGATAGCCAATGTTACAACTGTCAAGAATATGGGCACTTAGCAAATAGATGTCCTAAAAAGGACAAACCCAAAAAGAAGGGTATGTTGGCTACATGGGATGAATCATCTGATTCTGAAGCTTCTTCTGAATCAGAAGATTCTGAAACTGAGTTGGGCAATGAAGTTAAAGCTCTTATGACTCTAGCCAAATTCACATTTTCAGATAATGACTCAACAAGTGAAGAAAATCTGAGTAGTGAATGTGAAAATGAAGATGATCTTCAAGACACTTACAATGCCCTATATAAGGAAAGTTGTAAAATTGCTGTCAAACTTAAACTTCAAAAAGAAAAGTTTTCTAAACTCAAAGAATGTTTTGAATCACTTGTCTTAGAAAAGTCACAAATTTCAGATTGTTTTGAAAAATCAAAATGCGATTTGGAATTCAAAAACTCCCTAATTGTTGATTTGAAATCTGAAATTGAGAAACTCAAAAATGAAGTATCTTCTCTTCTGAGTCTAAAGGACACATGGAAATATGCCCAAGGTGATCCAAAGTTAGAAAAACTTTTATCCGGATCAAGAAAATGTGGCGATCTATCCGGGTTGGGCTATGATAAAAATTTATCTCCTAAACAAAAGTATACTCCTCCTATGTTTGTTAAAGGAGAGTCCTCAAACTCAAAAGGAAAAAGTACTTATCAAGGTTTTTCCAGAGATTCAAAAACCTAGAAGCAGCCATGTCAACTTTAATCAGAAACGAAATCCACTAGCTGAAAAGATAGTTGATTTACTCAAGGAGCTCTTAAAATCTAACTCTATAAGTCATTCTTACAACTATAAACAAAAGAAGACCAACTATGTTCTTAAACCCAAAACAGTTATGAAATGGGTTCCTAAAGTTGCCTACTTAGTTGCTCACACTGCTTTCAAAGCAACAAGTCATTCAAAGTGGTACCTAGACAGTGAATGCTCCAGGCATATGACAGGTGACAAAGCTTTATTCACGGATCTGAAAGATATGACTGATGGTTCAGTCACATTTGGTGATGGTAGCAACTGCAAGATTATAGGCCAAGGTACGGTTCAACTTTTTAATCTTCCTGTGTTTAAAAATGTTTTATATATTGAAGGCTTAAAACATAACTTGCTTAGCATATCTCAAATATGTGATAATAACCATAGTGTTCGATTTTCTAATCAAAGCTGTGAGATACTAAACAATAAGGGTTCTGTAATATTAACTGGACGTAGAATGTCTGAAAATTGCTATATTATTAGCAAATCCAGCTTATCTAATCAAACATGTTACATGGTCCATACAGACGAGACTGATTTATGGCACAAACGTCTTGGACATGTACATTATCGAAATTTATATAGATTAAGCAAACGAGAACTTATAAGAGGTTTACCCAAATTTCAGAAATTAGATAAAATATGTGGTGAGTGCCAGATAGGCAAACAAACAAGGAACTCACACAAAAAGGTGAATTCAAATACCACATCAAGACCACTCGAACTCCTCCACATGGATCTAATAGGACCTACCAGAACGGAAAGTCGTGGTGGGAAAAAGTATATCCTGGTAATAGTTGATGACTTTACCAGATTTACATGGGTAGTCTTCTTAAGGGATAAATTTGAAACCCTTGAAGAAGTAAGAAAAGTTCTCAAAAGGATTCAAACTGAAAAATGTTCTCAAATCAGTAAGATTCGTAGTGATCATGGATCTGAATTTGAGAATAGCAGTTTTGAGAAGTTCTATACCGACCAAGGAATATTACATGAATTCTCAGCTCCCAAAACTCCATAACAAAATGGAATTGTGGAAAGAAAGAATAGGGTGCTTCAAGAAATGGCCAATGTCATGTTGAATAGCATGAAGCTCTCTAAAAATCTTTGGGCTGAAGCAGTCAACACAGCTTGCTATATTATTAACCGAGTCTACACTAGCAAAGATAATAATAAAACGGCTTACGAATTGTGGTTCAATAAAAAGCCTACTGTCAAATACTTTCGAGTTTTTGGCAGCAAGTGCTATATTTTACGAGATCGTGAAAATTTGGGAAAATTCGATACTAAGAGTGATGAAGGGATTTTTCTAGGATATTCGTTAAACAGTCGAGCTTATAGGGTTCTGAACAAAAGAACTGGTGTGATTCAAGAGTCCATCAATGTTGTCATTGATGATCACTTAAACACGCCAATCCCTAATTCAGATAATGATGAAGTTCTAATAATTGATAAACCCGATACTTCATCGAATCAGACTGATTCTGAGTTGAGGACTGTTAAAGATCATCCAACCACACAAATTCTTGGAAACCCTCTCACTAGTGTTCGCACCCGTAGACAACTTGAAAATATATGTAATTATGTATGTTTTACATCCCAAATAGAACCATCTAACGTAAAAGAAGCCCTTGCTGATGAGAACTGGATTGTTGCGATGTAAGAAGAACTCAACCAATTCGTAAGAAATGATGTTTGGTATCTTGTACCAAGACCTAAAGATAAACACATCATTGGAACAAAATGGATTCTCAAAAATAAGTCTGACGAGTGTGGAAATATAATTAGAAACAAGGCTAGACTAGTGGTACAAGGTTATACTCAAATTGAAGGAATTGATTTTGACAAAACTTTTGCACCAGTAGCACGTCTTGAATCTATCAGACTATTTATATCCATTGCATGTTTTAGAAAGATAAAGATCTATCAAATGGATGTGAAAAGTGCTTTTCTAAATGGCGATTTACATGAAGAAGTCTATGTTGAACAGCCAATGGGTTTTGAAGATCCCAAAAATATTGATCATGTGTATCGGCTTAAAAAGGCACTTTATGGATTAAAATAAACACTTTATGAGAAACTAACAAAATTTCTTTTAAGTCATAATTTTCAAATGGGATCTGTTGATAAAACTCTGTTTGTTAAAAAACATAATGATCATATCTTAATGGTACAGATTTATGTTGATGATATCATTTATGGATCAACTTGTACTGACTTGACTACTTAGTTTGCAGATTTGATGAAATCACAGTTCGAAATGAGCATGGTTGGGGAATTGACTTATTTCCTTGGATTGCAAGTAAAACAACAACCTGAAGGAATATTCATTTCTCAATCTAAGTATGCTTTGAATCTAATCAAGAGATTTGGATTTGAGAATGGCAAGAATTTCGATACTCCTATGAGTACTACCCTGAAACTCTCAAAAGACTCTAATGGTAAAAATGTTGATTCAAAACTTTATCAGAGCATGATTGGTAGTTTGTTATATTTAACTGCTAGTAGACCTGATATTTCTCTAAGTGTTGGTATTTGCACAAGATATCAATCTGATCCAAAAGAATCTCACTTGATTGCTGTCAAACGGATTATTAGATATGTCGCAAGTACTGTAAATCTCGGTCTCTGGTATCCTCATGAGACTAGTGTCCAATTGGCTGGGTACTCGGATGCTGACTGGGCTGGTATTCTAGATGATAGAAAATCAACCAGTGGCAGTTGCTTTTACATTGGAAATTGTCTAGTTTCCTGGTTTAGTAAGAAACAAAATTCTATATCATTTTCAACAGCTGAAGCTGAGTATATCGCAGCTGGTAATGCATGTACACAGCTTGTTTGGATGCAACGAATGCTAAGTGATTATGGAATTAAACAGGATTCTATGTTATTACATTGTGATAATTTCAGTGCGATAAATATTTCAAAAAATCCTATTCAGCATTCTCGTACTAAGCACATTGACATTAGATTTCATTATATTCGGGAATTAGTAGAAGAAAAAGTTATATCTCTGGAATATATTCCTACCGAAGATCAACGAGCTGACATTTTTACAAAACCTCTCGATAAAAGCAGGTTCAAAAAGATGAAATTTGATCTTGGCATGTGCATTTTAAAATGATTATTTATGTCTACTTGTATCATAATGTATATATTTGCTAGGTTGAATTCCAATTTTTGAATAATTTGTAAGAAATATAAATTTTTGGACATTCTTCGACCAGTCATGAGTATACTCGACCAGTCGAACTTCGACCGGTCGCAGATATCCACGACCAGTCGTAGATCTCGGGAATCACTTAAAATTTGGGGATTTTGATTTCTTTCTCATTTCGTTTTTTCTCTCTAAGGAGCCGAGCTTCGACTTGTCGAACCCATTGTTCATGTTCTTCAAGTTTAGTATTCCAATTACGTTTTTCTTGCAAATTTGTGTCTAGATTGTTTACTTTTCTATCTTGAAGCTTTCTATTTTGGATTTCATTGAGATTTGGGGTTTGGATTTTAAAAAATCTGTTTTGAGTAAACCCACTTCTCAATCCTTTGCAACTTCTATTTCCTTATTATCATTGTTGCAAATGGCTTCTAGAGGTAGAAAAACTACTTCCCGTGGTCTTTCTTCTTCCTCCAGATCGACCATTATCTCTAAGCATCATCTTCTTGTTCCCAATGACAATCCATCTTATGTGAGGGACATTAGATTACGTAAAGTTATTGTTGAACATCCTGTTAATATTAACATATTGCACCTTTTGACATCCTTCCTATGCTTGAAGCTGTAGGTTGGGTTAACTTATTACATTGGGGTGGGCTAGCATACCGGTCCATTGCCCAATCCATATTTGCATGTATTAGTGCTTTCTCACAGGATGATTTAACTTATAAAATATCTACTAGAGAAGGGCCTTTTGACACTGATCGTCATTTAATTTCAGCCCTTATGACATTGATCCTTAATCTGTCATTTCATTCTTCAGTTTAGACTCAATCCTGGTCATAGTGACATTCCTTTTGCCTATTTAATGACTGTATTGGCTACACATATGTTAGTCGATATGCCGGTTGATGAGGCACCTATCCATCATCTGATTTTCAACAATACTAATATCAATAAGATGAAGCTGGAATTACTTCCTGAACAAGGTGGTGGTGGTGGTGGTCATGAAGAAGCTGGTGATGACATTAATATGAATGACATTTTGGAGGAACTGGATTCTGATTCAACAAATGATCCAGATTTTGAACCATCTGATGTTGATGCACGTCTGAGTGCATTGGAGGATAAAGTTGAGAATATAAATGTAAAGATGGAAAACATGTCTGTTGCTCATGATTTACAATTCAAGTACATGCACAAATATCTTGGGCGATTGAACAAAGGCATGCACCAACTTGATCCCTCTATTCCTGCTCCGTCATCTGGTTCTGATTCTGATTAGTTTATATGGGATTTTTGGTCTGTAATAACTTTATAACTTAGCACTAGGATTGACTGATTTTGAGTTGGATACTATCTTTGTTTTATGCTGGGTATTTGTTTCTATGTGAAACTATGCTGAGTATCTTTATCTCTGGTTTTTGCTATAATCTCATAACTCCTCATGTTTACACTCATATATCCCTTTATTTAGTTCTCATTTATTGTTGTTTCCTTTGTCATATTGTGACAAAAAGGGGGAGAATGGTTTGTTCTTAACGATGTGATTGTGAGAGGAGTAAAATTGGTTATGTTACTCAGGGGGAGTATGTTTGAACTAGTTGAATGAACTGGTTGAATGTTGAATGTTGAATGTTGAATATTGAATATTGAATATTGATTTGCAGGTAAACCAGTTGATATTTACTGGTTCATGATTCTTTAACCAGTTGTTTTACTTTATGTTTATCTTGATTATGTGTTTTGTCACTAATTTGACAAAGGGGGAGATTGTAAGTGCTATAGTTTATATCCCTGTCTGTTGTCAAATTTGTGGTGCCAAAATGACTGTTATATAACTTGCATAAGTGAAACTCTCTCAAAGATCAACATTCATGAACAAGCAAAGCTCACAACAAGCAAAGCTCACAAGTACAAAGATCAACCTTGACTGCAAGAACTGCTCACAAGACATGACTCAAGAATGCAAGACTTCAAGAAAAGTACAAGGCAGTTTGTAAAGAACTCAAGACACTTTCAAGGTTGAGCTACATCAAGATTTCAAGATTGAACTACATCAAGACTTCAAAGCTTAAACTTCAAGGTCACTTGATCCTAATGTTTCAATGTCCTTACTTCATGTTTGAGGTTTGACTGACCTTAGGTTGACCTTAGGAGTAGGTCACTTTGGATACATAAGTCAGATGTTTATTTTACGTGAGTTTGGTCTGTTCTTCGACTAGTCCTAGGCTTTCTTCGACTAGTCTTAGCTTTGCTTCGATCAGTCTAAGAAATTCCTCGATCAGTCGTGAGTTTGTTACAAAATTCAGATATTTTCTGTTAGGCTTCGACTAGTCCAGGAATCTGTTCGACCAGTCGAAGGAACAGTGTCGACTGCATCTTCAACCAGTCGAAAGTCTTCGACTCAAAGTCCAGCGATGATAATTCAGGTTCTTCGACCAGTCGAAGGTGACTTACGACCAGTCGAAGGAGACCTTCGACCAGTCATAAAACGGTCAAAGCTTATCGCGCCCGATTTTTTCAAATATCTGTTAATTCTTCGACTAGTCGAAAGCTCCCTAGACCAGTCGAAGATGCGATCTGCTCACCTATAAATAGAGCACGAATCTCAGAAGAATTCATCGAATTTAATTAATCTATTCAAGCCAATCTTTGTCAAACTTCTGAGAGATAATTCTGTGCTCCATCTAAGCTAAGTGTGCTTATTTAATATTCTCTTTCTTTAGCTTTATTTAATTGATTTTTTTCTGCTATTCCAATCTAATTTGATAAGAGGAATTGTTATTCCCTTTCTTTGGAATCAAAATCAATTAAGGCAAGCCCTATTTGGTTTAATTTAAAATCTATTAGAACTAGAACCATTGTAATTGAGTACTGGACATTGAACTTGGACATTCAATCATCTACTCTGACTGGGTTCTACCGGGCTGCTACAACAAAGGAGATAATCAGGTATTTTACATTTAATTATAAATTCCTTTCTGTTTTGGTTTCTTTCAAGATTTGCCAGAAAAATCTTGTTGTATTGGTTATCTGAGGAGAGCCAGGAAAACTTAGAAGTGGGGTTTTTTAATTGTGTAAGCCCATAGACAAAGACACAATTGTAAAGGTTTTGGGTGAACCTGTGAAAACCTATTTTGTTAGTGAACGCTAATATCCCCTGTGTGAGGATATTATGAGTAGAGTAGCATTCTGTGTGGCTATTTTTTAACAGTTGGTGAACACACAAGCGAACCACTATAATCCCTTGTGTTGTGGTTGAATGATTTATACTTCTAATCTTTAATTATTTATTTGTGGGATGTATGTATAGTGGTGAATGTTGTAATCATTTAATTCAAGCATTGTGGGAATTTTGTAATAGTTTAGAATTTATTTTCTGTTATTCCTTTATCAGCTTGATATTCAATTTCCTTTAAAGTTGTTCCAGCAAGGTTGCCCTGCCATTTTTATGGTGTATGGCTATCCCTAGAACAATACATTTGTGATTACAATTTATTTCAGTTCAGTTTGTGTTTATTTCTGTATACCTCTTTGGTTTGAGATTTGATACAAAGATCTTTCTAAAAATAAGGTTGTCATACCATAAACTCTGGTTTTTGGTGTAAGGTTATCCTTAGAACAACATTTGTATCAACCTCTCAAGATCTGAATTTTGAGATTATTTTACTTTCCTGCATTGTGATTTATTTTGGCTATCATATTCTTTTTAATTTCGCTATTATAAGTTTTATTTGGCATAGTCCTATTCACCCCCCTTCTAGGACATATAGCTAGGCCTTTTCAATCATCACTTATAATTGGGTGTGGCCCATTTCATATGCTTAGGGGCCCATTGGTGTAGCCCACTTGATGTACTTATGAGGCCCATGTGACTAGGCCCGTCTTGATATATTTGTAGCCGTTGTTGAGGCCCACCTTGATATATATGAAACCCATGTTATAAGGGCCATTATGATGTATTCAAGGCCCATGGGTCAAGGCCCAATAAGACGTACATAAGGCCCATTTAGTGTGATTCCACCATGATATATGGGTTGATCTTTATAGCGGGATATACCTTGGGAGCAATGTTGGTTTGACGTCCACATTGTAAGGATAATGTTGGTTAAATGTCCGCATTGTCACTCTCCCTAAGGCCCACTGATAGGCCCATTCTTGTAGTGAGTAGGCCCACCTGTTGCATATTTATGGCCCACTGGTGCGGTCCATTGATGCGGCCCACTTGATATGTACAAGGCCCATGGGCAAGGCCCAATGTGATGTATTCGAGGCTCATAGGTAAGGCCCATTGTGATGAATTCGAGGTCCATGTGATGCGGCCCATTGCGATGTGTATTAGGCCTTTGTGTGAGGCCATGGGCCCACTATATGTTTAACCTTACATGGGCCACTCCTTGGGAGCAATGTTAGTTGAATGTCCACATTGATGGGCAAAGATGGTTGAATGTCCACATTGTGACCTTCCCTTAGGCCTTGTTAGGCCCATTCTCATCGATACCAATTGTCGAGGCCGGTCATTGATCGATTCCTATTGACGTGACCGATTTGCCAATTCCGACTATCGATCGATCCAATTATCATGACCGATTTGCCCATTCTGATTGTCGATCGATCCGATTGTCGTGACCGATTTGCCGACTATGTTTATCGATCGATCCGATTGTCATGACCTATATGGTGTATATGTGACTCGTAGTTGAGGCTCATTGTGATGCATTTGAGGGTCAAGCGATGGAGCCATTGTGATGTATGTTAGGCCCATGTGAAGGCCCATCGTGATGTGTATTAAGCTCTTGAGTGAGGCCCATGGTATTGTATATTTAGCCCTAGTGCGAGGTCACAGGTCCACTATATGTTAGGATCTATGAAGGTCATTCCTCGGGGGTAATGTTGGTTAAATGTCTACGTTATCTAGGCCGATTATCGTGACCGATTACCGATCGTGGCCGATTATCGATTGACATGGCCGATTGCCGATTCTACTTGTCATGACCGATTAACTGATTACCGATCGTAGCCGATTATCGATTGACGTGGCCGATTGCCGATTCTGCTTATCGTGGCCGATTGACCAATTACCGATTGAGGCCGATTATCATGACCGATTACCGATCGTGACTGATTATCGATTGACGTGGCTGATTGCCGACTCTGCTTGTCGTAGCCGATTGACCGATTGCCGATCGAGGCCGATTATCGTGACTGATTACCGATCGTGGCCGATTATCAATTGACATGGTCGATTGCCGATTCTGCTTGTCGTGGTCGGTTGACCGATTACCGATCGAGGCTGATTATCGTGACCAATTACCGATCGTGGCCGATTATCGATTGACGTGGCCGATTGTCGATTCTGCTTGTCATGGCCGATTGACCGTTTACCGATCGAGGCCGATTGTTGATGCCAGTTATTGATACCGATTATGAGTATGTGATAGCATAACATCATGATACATGCCCATACGCATCATCTGCATGTTTGTTATGAGATGTGGTTGACCATTGCATATGTCATTGAGCAGGTTGTTATGAGACTCCCTAATAGGCGGAGATTATCTCACATGAGCGCACGGTATGCGCAAGATTGATGCATGACTGGATTGTATGACTCATGCATCCTGCCTTGTGTGTTGTGATTACTGTACGCCCTAGTGACAACAGGCCTGTAGCCTCCACAGGCATATCGTGGATGGCCAAATGGGACACCAAAAATATTTGGTTCTAGCATACGTGCGCCATAGATGTCCCTGTGTGAAAATCCCTAAACCTCCGGGCCAGGAGACGCCCCAACGTCGAGACCGATTGGATATATGAGTGCCCGAGTGCCGAATACCAGGAGGTCGCGTCTCCCACTGTGTCGTGGTCGGTTGGGAGGGGGTGTGGCCTTACCCGCCAGAGGGTAGGGGCAATACTAGGCTGAGTTTGACCAGCTCGTGAATGGGTTCGCTATCGACGTGCCGGATAGGTATTGGCAGACTATTGGCCAGGCGGATAGTGAGGTTTCTTACGCTCACTTGGACTGTGCTGCTGGGAGAGGGGCAGTGCCATTTGGAGTGTACTAAACCCTGATGATGATCCTAGAGATGAACCATACTGATATGTGGACTTATTGAGCAAGATTTGCATGCTCACTCATTCATTCATTCACTATCTACTCGGGCTGGTGGTGTGTAACTATTTGTTGTGTGAACTTTCGCAAGGGCCAGGATTTCGGTTGGGGAGCGCGACTAACCTGAGATCAGGAGTTTACCACATTGAGTCTGACTATCCAAATTTAGGTATGGGACTGGTTTAGATAGAAGTCCCTTGTGATGGAACCCATAGCCTGTGATACTACGTACTATCATCCCGACTTCACACTCCAGCATGGTCATTCCATTTGCACCGCATATTGCATTACATTCGCGGCATATGACATTTTGGGTTACCTGTGTTTCTACATTTATATGGTTTAGATACGGCATCTGATATTTGGCTCTTTATGACTCCTCATTTGAATAGTTGATTTGTATCGCGTATTCTAATATTGTTCCTCATTTGAATAGTTGATCTGTATCGCGTATTCTGATATTGTTCCTCATTTGAATAGTTGATCTGTATCGTATATTCTGATATTGTTCCTCATTTGAATAGTTGATCTGTACGCGTATTCTGATATTGTTCCTCATTTGAATAGTTGATCTGTATCGCGTATTCTGATATTGTTCCTCATTTGAATAGTTGATCTGTATCGCGTATTCTGATATTGTTTCTCATTTGTATGGTTGAACTGTATTGCGTATTTTGATATTGCTTGACTCATGGACTTGTCAGTATTTTTGCTTACTCTGATAACATATGATTCATGACCTTGCGCCTATTTTGACATTGTATGATTATTACATTGCGTTGACTACTTGACACTTACCTTGTACACACACTTACACCACCCTCTAAGCTTTTTATAAGCTTATGCATGATAGATGCGTGCAGGTGATGTTAGGTTGCAGCAGTATTGAGCTGGGAGCGTGCAGCGGTCTTCTGGAGCTTAATTTTCGATTTATGTATTTTCCTTTCAGCATTGTACTCAAATGATTATATTAGTGGATATGTGATGATGATGTTGCCTTTGTGAATTGGGTAATCTTGTGGTTATTCTTATTACGAGTTAAATGTACAAAAAAAAATTCTCCTCGTAGGATCCCAAGATTAGAATCTGGTGTATGGACGCTAAGAGCCGAGAATGGGATACTACGGAGGCTGTCGCCACCGGATTCGGGGATCGGGATTCCTGTGAATCCGATTTCCGGATTTGGGGCGTGACACAGTATTTACGGTTTCAGCCCAAAGATTTTTTGGGAGCTTTATACTATTCAACATTACATTAGCCATTTCTTGAAGCACTCTATTTTTTCTTTCAACAATTGCATTTTGTTGAGGCGTTTTGGGTGTAGAGAATTCATGTGATATTCCCTGATCGCAACAGAATTTCTTAAAACTACTATTTTCAAATTCTGATCCATGATCACTACAGATCTTACTAACTTGAGAACCTTTTTCAATTTGGATCCGTTTGATAATCCTTTTTACTTCATCAAGGGTTTTTGATTTATCCCGTAAGAAGGCTACCCAAGTAAATTTGGTATAATCATCCACGATCACCAGTATGTATTTTTTGCCACCTCGTCTCTCCATCCTGGTTGGTCCTACAAGATCCATGTGGAGAAGTTCGAGCGGTTTTGATGTGGCATTGGAGTTCACCTTTTTATGAGAACTCCTAGTTTACTTGTCAATCTGGCATTCGCCACATAGTTTGTCTACTTTTTGAAGTTTAGGTAAACCACTTATTAGTTCTCTTTTGCTCAATCTATAGAGATTGCGATAGTGTACATGTCTAAGGCGTTATGCCATAACTTGGTCTCATCGGTATGGACCATGTAAATACAATTGATTAGATGAGCTAGAATCACTTACAATGTAGCAGTTTTCAGAAGTTCTACGACCAATTAATATTACAGAACCATTTTTGTTTAATATTTCACACCCTAGGTTAGAAAATTTAACACTATGATTTTTATCGGATATTTGAGAAATGCTTAACCAGTTATGTTTTAAACCTTCAATGTACAGAACATTCTCAAATAAGGGGAGGTTAGAAAGTTGAACCGTACATTGGCCAATAATCCTGCAGTTGCTATCATCACCATATGTGATTGAACCATCGGTCATGTCTTTAATAGTGGTGAACAAACCTTTGTCACCAGTCATGTGCTTGGAGCATCCACTGTCTAGGTACCATTTTGAATGGCTTAAAGCTTTGAAAGTCATGTGGGAAACCAAGCAAGTAACCTTAGGAACCCACTTCATAACTGTTTTGGGTTTAGGAGTATAGTTGGTCTTCTTATATTTGTAATTGTTGTAAGAATGACCCACTGAGTTAGATTTTAAGAGCTCCTTAAGTAGATCAACTATTTTTCAGCTAAAGGGTTTCGGTTCTGATTTTTATAGTTGATATGGTTACTTTTAGCTTTGAAAGATTGAAAAGTTTTAGCATTTTTAAAAAACTTTTGATTAGAACTTTTCTCTTTTGAGTTTGAGAACTCTCCTTTTACAAACTTAGGAGGAATATTCTTCTGTTTAGGATGAATATTTCTATCATAGCACAAACCAGATCGGTCACCACATTTTCTTGATCCAGACAAAAGTTTTTCTAACTTTGGATCACCTTGGGCATACCTCCATGTATCCTTTAAACTCAAAAGTGAAGAGATTTCAAGTTTAAGTTTTTCAATTTCAGATTTCAGAATTTCAATCTAGGAGGTTTTGAATTCTAAATCGCATTTGCATTTTTCAAAACAATCTGAAATATGGGATTTTTCTAAAACAAGAGTTTCAAAATTTTCTTTAAGCTTTAAAAACTTTTCTTTCTGAAGTTTAAGTTTAACAGCAATTTTACAACTTTACTTGTATAGGGCATTGTAAGCATCTTGAAGATCTTGTTCATTTTTATGATCACTATTCAGATTTTCTTCACTAGTAGAATCATCATGATCTGAAAAAGTGAACTTAGCTAGAGTCATAAGAGCTTTGACTTCATTGCCCGACTCGGTTTCAGAATCTTCTGATTCAGAAGAGACTTCAGTGCCAAAAGATTCATCCCAAGTAGCCAACATTCCTTTCTTTTTAGGTTTGTCCTTTTTAGGACATTTGTTTGTTATATGCCCAAGTTGCAACATTGACTATCTTTTAAAGATTTCCAAGTTTTAGATTTAGATTTAGATCTTTTCTTATCATTTGATTTTTGAAAGTCAACTCTCTTTTTACTTTTGAAAATCTTGTAAAACTTTTTCACTAAGAGAACCATATCATCTTCAGAATTTTCAAAATTAGAATTTTCTTGAGAAATACATTTAGAAGACTTAAGGGCAATAGATTTACCTTTAGGAGCTTTAAGATTTAACTCGTAGGTTTGTAAAGACCCAACTAATTCTTCAACCCTCATATTGTCCATATCACAAAGTTCATGGATCGCAGTCACCTTTGAGTTGAACCGTTCAGGTAGTGAGCGTAATATCTTTGCACACACTTTACTTTCTGGGATTTTATCGCCAAGACCCCACATAGAGTTTACAATGGCATGCAGTCTAGTATAGAAGTCCATGAACATTTCATTTTCTTCCATATGTATTTCCTTAAATTTAGTTGTGAGGATTTGGACTTTAAACTTCTTGACAATTGATGTACCCTCGTGTGTCATTTCTAAAATATCCCAAGCTTACTTTGCAGTATCACAGGACATAATTCTTTTGAACTCATCCGGTGATAGTGTGCAAGTGATTGCATTTAGTGTTTTTGCATTGACACTACTCTCACTTTTCTGAAGTGTGGTCCAAGAAAAATGAGGTGTTACTCTCATTGATTTTGATCCATCGATACCAGTCACTTCAGTGGTAGGAGGGATCCATTCAGTCACTGTGGCTAGCCACACGCTCTCATCTATGAATTTAAGAAAAATCCTCATCCTGGCTTTCCAATAGGCATAATTGGAGCCATCTAATGGTGGAGGCCTAACGACTGAAAGGCTATCAAAATTTGACATCTTATAAATAGCTTAGATCAATTAGCTTAGGAAATAAATCCAAATAATAATTTTTAAAAAAATGAGCTATTAGGCTTTGATACCACTTGAAAAGGCCTAGCTATATGTCCTAGAGGGGAAGGGTGAATAGGACTATGCCAAATTTAAAATTATACCAGTGGAATTAAACAATAAGATAGTCTTATAAACAAATAAATGAAAGATAGTACTTTAAATAAATCACAATACGGAAATGTAAAGCAACCTCAATATTCAAGTATTGAGAGGCTGATACAAATGATGTTCTATGGACAACCTTGCACTATAAAAACTAAGGGTTTATGGTAGGACAACCTTACTAGAACGATATAAGTATCAATATGTCAAACTGAAGGGGAATAAAAGAAATAGCAAGAATTAAATTCTAAACTATTACAACATTCCCACAATGCTTGAAATGTAAATATTACAACATTCACATCCACACATACATTCCACAGCTTAAATGAGAAAATATAGAAATTAAATAAACATTCAAACCACAAGACAAAGAATTATAGCGGTTCGCCTATGTGTTCACCAACTGTTAAACAACAGCCACACAGCTTGCTACTCCACTCCTAATATCCTCACACAGGGGATATCAGCGTTCACTATGAAAATAAGTTTCACAGGTTCACCTAAAACCTTCACAATTGTGTCTTTTAAATGGGCTTACGCAATTCAAAAACCCCACTTTCTAAGTTTTCTGGCTCTCCTCAGATAACCAACACAATAAGATTTTTCTGGCTCAATCTCAAAAGAAACCAAAAGCAAAGGAAATTTACATAAATGTAAAATACCTGGATTTCTCCTTTTATAGCAGCCCGGAAGAACCAATCGGAGTAGAAGTTCGAATATAGAAGTTCAATTGTCCAATACTCACTTTGAAATGGTTCTAGGTTCTAATTGATTTTAAATTAAACCAGTTGGACTAGCTCTATTTGATTTTGATTCCAAGAAGAAGGAATACAGCAATTCCTCTTTTCAATTCAGATTGGAATATAGAAACAAAATCAAATTGACAAAAGCTAACAAAAGAGAAGATTAAATATGCACAGCGTAGCTTTAAAAATAACACAAACTTATCTCAGATTAATGCCTTAATTTTACTTGAATTCCAATTGAGAAACTCTGAAATTCGTGTTCTATTTATAGACGCAGAAATCGTGTCTACGACTGGTCGTGTGGCCACCATGACTGGTGCTAGGTTGAACTGTATTTTGAAATTTTAAGCGCGATCGAATAAAACCGTTCCATGACTAGTCGTAGGGTATCCACGACTGGTCGTGAGGCCTCCACAACTAGTCGTGACCAACCCATGACTGGTCGTAAGGAACCAGGAATGGTTGCTGGAGTTTGAATCGTAGCTGCAGGACTGGTCGTGAATTAGTTGACACTGTTCCTACGACCGGTCGAGCAGACTCCAGGACTGGTCGAAGCTCAACTAAAAAATTCTGAAATTTTGCAACAACTTAGGACTGGTCTTGAAATTTCTTGGACTGGTCGAGCAGAGTTCAGGACTAGTCTTAGAACAGACCAAACACTTATAAAAAGATTCAATTTGAATTATGTATACAAAATGACCTACCCTAAGGTCAATTTAAGGTCATTCATACCTTAAATGTGAAGTATGGACATTGAAACTTCATTTCTTCAGATGATGGTTGATCTTTGAAGATTGTGAAGCTTGAGATCTCTATACTTGATGTAGCATTGAACTTGAGATCTTCTAGAGCTTAAATTACACTTCATCTTGAGTTGTACACTAACTTGAGTCTTGAACAAGATCACTTCTTTCGTTGTAGCTTATACTCGCATTTCTTGAATTGATTTGAAGTAGTTCTTCGTTCTTAACTTGAAGCAAAGATGCAGTGTCTTGAAGCAAAGATGCAGTGTCTTGAACATATGAATTAACATGCTACACAAGATATAGATTGTGTTTTTAGCACCACAAATTTTGACAACCAAAGGAATAGGAAACCATAATACTTACACTTTTAAACTCAAAAGTGAAGAGACTTCTAGTTTTAGCCTTTCATTTTCAGATTTTATGTTTTCAACTATGAAGGTTTTGAAATCTAAGTCGCACTTAGTTTTTTCAAAGTAATCTGAATTGTGTGATTTTTCTAAGACTAAATTATCAAAATTTTCTTTTAATTTTTAAAACTTTTCTTTCTGAAATTTTAGTTTTACAGCAATTTTGCAACTTTCCTTGTATAGGGCATCATAAGCATCTTGAAGATCTTCTTCATTTTCATGATCACTATTTAGATTTTCTACACTAGTTGAATCATCATTATCTAAAAAAGTGAACTTGGCTAGAGTCATTAGGGCTTTAACATCATTACCCGACTCGGTTTCAGAATCTTCTGACTCAGAAGAAGCTTCAGAGTAGGAAGATTCATCCCATGTAGCCAACATACCTTTCTTTTTCGGTTTGTCCTTTTTATGACATTTGTTCGCTAGATGCCCATATTCATGGCATTAGTAACATTGACTATCTTTTAAAGATTTTCAAGTTTTAGATCTAGATCTTTTCTTTTCATTATGTTTTTGCAAATCAATCCTCTTTTTACTTTTGAAAATCTTATAAAACTTTTTAGCTAAAAGGGTCATATCATCTTCAGAATTTTCTAAATCAGAATTGTTATTTTCTTGAGAAATATTTTTAGAAGACTTAAGGGCGATGGATTTACCTTTAGGAGCTTTAAAGTTTAACTCGTAGGTTTGTAAAGAACCAACCAATTCTTCTACCTTCATATTATCTGTATCACGAAGTCCCTGGGTTGCGGTCACCTTTGAATTGAACGGTTCAGGCAATGAACGCAGTATCTTTGCACAGAATTTACTTTTTGGGATTCTATCACCAAGACCCCACATAGAGTTGACAATGTCATTCAATCTTATATAGAAGTCTATGAAAGTTTCACTTTCTTCCATACGTATTTCCTCAAATTTGGTTGTGAGGAATTGGACTTTAGATTTCTTTACAATTGTTGTTCCCTCGTGTGTCATTTCCAAAATATCCCAGGCTTGCTTTGCAGTATCACAGGATATAATTCTCTTGAATTCATCCGGTGATAGTGCACAAGTGATTGCATTTAAAGCCTTTGCATTGGCACTACTCTCACTTTTCTGAAGAGCGGTCCAAGAGAAGTAAGGTGTAACTTTTATCGTTTTAGATCCATCAGTACCAGTCACTTCAGTGGTAGGAGGGGTGCAATTGGTCACTGTGGCTTGCCACACGCTCTCATCCATGGATTTTTAAAAAATCCTCATTCTGGCTTTCCAATAGGCATAATTGGAGCCATCAAAAGGTAGACGCTTAGTGACTGAAAGGTTATCAAATTTTGACATCTTAAAAAGCTCAGATCGATTAGCTCAGGAAATTAATCCAAAAAATAAAGTGAGCTATTAGGCTTTGATATCACTTGAAAAGGCCGAGCTAAGAGTCCTTTAGGGGGGGGGTGAATAGGACTATGCCAAATTAAAAAATTAAATACAGAATTAAACAAATATAAATAAAGATAGCACTAAACAATCCCAAAAAGCATAAATGAATAACAACCTCAAATGTACAAGTATTGAGAGGTTGATACAGATGTTGTTCTAAGGACAACCATACACCAAAAACCAATGGCTTATGGTAGGACAACCTGATTCCTACAACGGTCTGTGTATCAAAACCTCAAACTAATACAGAGGAATAAATTTTAAAAAATAGCAAAGAAAATAACTAAGCTATTACAGGATTCCTACACTTGCATAAAAGAGATTACAACATTCTCCACAAAAGCTTAAAAAGAAATTACAACATTCACACAATGCCACAATCAATCATATACCACAAGACCAGAAATTATAGTGGTTCGCTTGGGTGTACACCAACTGTTTAGAAAAATAGCCACACAACTACTCCACTCCCAATATCCTCACATAGTGGATATTGGCGTTCACTATACAATAGGTTTTCCAAGGTTCACCTAAAACCTTCACAATTGGGTCTTTCAAGCGGGCTTATACAATTCAAAAACCCCACACTCTGAGTTTTCTGGATCACCTCAGACAAACCAAAAAGAAAGAAATTTTTCCTGGCACAATCTCAAAAAAACCAAAAACAGATTTACAGAAATGTAAAATACTTATCTGGATATTCTCCTTTGATGAAGCCCGGAAGAACCAATTCGGAGTAGATGTTCAACATAGATGTTCAATGTCCACACTCACTTATGAAAAGGTTCTAAGTTCTAAATGATTTTTAGATTAAATCACATTGGACTTACTTAATTTGATTTTGATTCCAAGAAAGGGGAAAACTTAAATCCCTTCTTCAAATAAGATTGGAATGTAGAATCTCAAAATCAAATACAAAAAGTTAAATTAAAGAGAATATTAAATGAGCACTACATAGCTTAAGAATATCATAAACTTATCTCTCAGAGTAGTGTCTTGATTTTACTTGAATTGAATGAAAAACTCTGAAAATCGTGCTCTATTTATAAGTGAAAAAACTACTCACTCGACCTGCCCAGAGGTCAGCTCGACTGGTTGAAGGACCAACAAATTTTTTAAATTTCGGGGGCAATAAGATAAGGCCGTTCCACGACAGGTCGAGTGGCTTGCTTGACTGGTCAAGTGGCCTTCACGACCGGTCGAGCCCTGCTCTCGACTGGTCGTGTGGGACCCAATTTGGTTGCTGGACTATCAGTCGAGCCTGCTCGACTGGTCGAGCAGTCTCCAAGACTAGTCGAGGGTCCAACAAAAAATTTCAAAAATTAGTAACAAACCTTGGACAGGTCGAGGAATTTCTTAGAATGGTCAAGCCAGTACTAGGACTAGTCGAACATATGCTAAGACTAGTCGAGAAACATCCTATACAATTACATAGTGACGCAATTTAAGTTTGCAAACAATATAACCTAACCTATTGTAAGCCCCATACCCTAGACTGTACCATTCCGTAGACTTACGTGGTCTTCCTGGTCGAATTCGACAACCTTCGACCCTTAACCAGTATTTGCGTGCAACATTACGTCACACGCCGTCAAACCGAATCAACTCAACCCGAGACTGGTGCCCTTGCGATTGCACCGTCGTCGCGGTTCCAATGCGGTGACACGCGCGCCGAGGAGATACTCTGGCCAGGAGATGTGGGCCAGCATTCGATGCGAGGAAAATGCCGTGCGTGCGAATTCTGAGAGAATCTCTATGAGATGTCACATCAATCCATCAATCCCATCATGTCAAGTACACATCACCTCACACCCTTCCCCAAGCAACCCCCAAAGTTAAAAAGTTTTTTACACCACCCATACCTCTCTTACAACATTTGTCACAAAAGTCAAAAAGATCTTACACCCATCACTCTTTCTCTCCCTTTACAAGTCTCTCTCTCTCTCTCTCATTTTCAAACTACATTTCCAAACAACCCAAAACACATCCCACGTCCAAGCCTCTCCTATCTCTTCCAAGCTACAAGTGTGGCCCACCTCTTCCTACCCTCTCATCTCTCATCTCCACCATCTAAACCTCATCTCCTCCATTGGAATCAAAGCTAAGGAGGCAAGGAAGTCATGGGTGCAAGTTGAAGTCGGTGGGTGATCTTAGATCTTTATTTTTCATTCATTTTGTTTAATTAATGGTCCATATATGCGAGACCCACCTTGATGTATATTTGTATGCAAGAGGGGCCCATAGTGGCGGGGCCCCTCCATCCTCACCGATCTCTCTCTCTCTCTCTCCCTCTCTCTCCCTTGTGTATGAAGGCTTGTGGCCCACCTTGAAGCATGAGATCATCCACCCTGTCCACCCACCCAAAACGGTGTGGCCCACCCGGATGAACCCCATCTTGATGTATGGATTACCCACGCCATCTAACCATTTGGTGGCCCACCCTGATTGCATGTCTGTGGGTGGGGCCCACCTTAAATATATGTGTGACCAACCATCCAGCGTCCAAGGATGCTGGACGTTGCCGAACACTGAAGTGTGAACCGACAGTGGGTGTACTGACGGTAGCAGTAGAGGAAAAAAAATGGTTTTGGGAAGGACTGTCCATTTAGGCCCCACCTTGAGGTATGTATTCAATCCACGCCTTCCATTCCTTTCACAAGACCATTTTAGGCGTTGAGCAAAAAAATGGGGCTAATCTGATGTTCAGGCGGGCCACAGCATTGAAAACAGTGTTTCCATCCTTGAAATCCTCCCTGATGTCCCTATGCACCCAAATACCTTCAATATTGGACTCATATAGTCTCTCCTGAACCGTGGAATCCAACGGTTGGGGTGGATTCACCTGATGAGAGCCCCACCTGTGGAAAACCACAGAAAATTATTATTCAAAAAAAAAAAACCTAAGCAGCAGGCGCTGCCAGCGGACAGCGGACAGCGGACGGGCGGTCTGACAGCCACCCACGGCTCCAGCCGTGGGCCCCACCATGATGTATATTTGTCATCCGACCCGTTCATTAGGTGGGCCCCTCCCTGACGTGGGTCCCCTCCAAAGATCAGGCCCATCCAAAGCTCAGGTGGCCCACATCACAGGAAACAGTGTGAATTGAACCGTCTACCATTGAAACCCTTTTTGGGCCCACAGAAGTTTTGGATCAGGATGAAATTTGTTCTTACCGTTCATCTAGGTCTGCGTGGCCTTATGGACGGTTTAGATTACATATAAACGTAATGGTGGACCCCACATGGGACCCACAATGATGCATGTGTTTTAATTCCACCGTCCGCCTAGACGGTGGAGCCCACTGTAATATATTTGTGTTATCCCCACCATCCAGGGGACGGTGGGTGGGGTGTGTGCGTGTGCGTGTGTGTGTGCGTGTGTATACGTGTGGGACTGTGCATGTGTGTGTGTGTGTGTGTGTGTGTGTGTGTATATGTATGTATGTAAGTATATATTTATATATATATATATATATATAATATTATATTAGGTAATATACTGGATGGTGGGCTTTCATGGGCCCCACCATGATGCATGGGTTGCATCCAATCCGCCCAACCACCTTAGAAGCTCATTTTTTTGTTGGCATGAGCTAAAGAATGAGTCAGATCTATAGTTCTAGTGGACCCCACTTTGATACATGTATGAGGCCCATCTTGGTTTATTGTGGCTCATCCATTGAGGCCCACTTTGATACATGTTTGAGGCCCATCTTGGTTTATTGTGGCCCATCCATTGAGGCCCACTTTGATGTGGATGTAAGGCCCATGTTACGAGGCCCATTTTGATGCATTCTAAGGCCCACGGGTTATGACCCATTGCAATGTACATAAGGCCCATTGGTGCGGCCCATTGATGTGGCCAACTTGATGAATATAGGGCCCATGTGATATGGCCCATTTGATGTATTTAAGGCCCAATGGGATGTACCTAAGGTCCATTGCAATGTGTAATCCCAACATGGTTATGTAATGATGTTTATGATAGCCGTGCCTAGGAAGCAATGTTGGTTTGACGTCCACATTGTACAATAATGTTGGTTAAATGTTCACATTATGATTCTCCCTAGGGCCCATTGTTAGGCCCATACTTATAGGCCGTCTAGGCCCATCTTCATTATGAACAGCATCAATCTCATATAACATGTTTAGTATAGTTTCATGATTCATGATCATACGCATCATATGTATGCTTGATATGAGAAGTGACTGATCATAGCATATGCATTCGGGCAGATTGTTTAGGGCTCCCGGATAAGCGGTGTTGCCCTACATGAGCGCACGATACGCGCAGGATTGCTGCATGACTGGATAGTGTGATTCATGCATTCTCATTGTGTGATATGGTACTGTATGCCCTAGCGATATCAGGGTCGTAGCCTCCACAGCGTATTGTGGTTGGCAAGATTGGATACTGAAAATCCTGTTCTACATGGGGTGCTATAGATATCCCTAGGTGAAAGTCTCTAAACCCTTATGGTACCAAGAGGTTGCTCCAACATCTAGACCGAGTGGGTGCATGAGCTCCCGACGTTTGAGGGGGTGGTATGAAAGGCCCAGATTTTTTAGGCTGAGTGGGCCGGTTCTCAGTCTGATCGTGGTCAGAACAGAGACCGGAAGAGGCACGCTCCTTCCGGTGACTCATAGCAGCGTCGACCGCAGCAGCAGAGGCACACAGGTCGTCCAGCCTTCCGAGCGCCAGCAGCACCTCCAACACCATCTCTGAGACAGTTCACCAGCACGTGTTTTGGGTGCGGTGCGACGGAGCACCTTATATGGGAGTGTCCCGCCCCCAGCAGCAGCAGCAGAGAGGTTCATAGCAGCCTCCACCGCAGCAGCAGAGGCAGCAGTTTTGACCTCCTCAGCGACCCCAGCAGCAGCAGCAACACGCTAAGAGGGGACAAACACCTCCCCAGCCGGCTCAGGCTAGGTTCTACGCGGCTCAGCAGGATCCGCAGTCATCGGAGGGGTTGTCGAGGGTATCCTTTTAGTCTCTGCATGCGTTGCACGTGTGTTGTTTGATTCTGGTGCATCACATTCTTTTGTGGCCGAGAGTTTCTGTCAATCGACTGGCCTACCGTTGGAGTCTACTCGTGAGGGTCTGTCAGTATCGACTCCCTTGGGGAAGACTATGGTGCTGGGCCGATTTTGCTCATCTTGCCCCATTCTAGTTGGGGATACCTTTTTGCCTGCTGACTTGTTTGTATTGCCGATGTCCGAGTTCGATGTCATCCTGGGTATGGATTGGCTTGCCGAGTACTATGCCATATTGGACTGCTCTGTGAGGACAGTCACATTCTGTATACCCGATGTGCCGCAGTTCCAGTTCATAGCAGAGCCCAGAGGAGAGCCGCTGTCTTGTATGATGTCATATGCCATTGAGGAGCCTGTTGCCGCTTGTATCGACCAATTTCCTGTGGTTTGCGATTTTCCCGACGTGTTTCAGGAGATCCCGGGATTACTGCCTCATCGACACACCGACTTTCAGATTGATCTCGTGCCCGGTACCGTACCTATTTCAAAGGCCCCGTATCGTATGGCACCATTGGAGTTACAGGAACTGCAGAAGCAGTCGGATGAGTTGTGCGAGTTGGGCTTTATCCGTCCGAGCAGTTCGCGGTGGGGAGCGCCGGTACTCTTCGTGAAGAAGAAGGATGGTTCGTTGAGGCTCTGCGTAGACTACCTCGAGCTCAACAAGGTCACGGTCAAGAACAAGTATCCACTCCCGAGGATCGATGATTTGTTTGATCAGTTGCAAGGTGCACAGTTCTTTTCGAAGATTGACTTGCATTCCAGTTATCATCAGATTCGGGTCTGAGAGGAGGACATTCCGAAGACGGCTTTCAGGACGCGTTACGGTCATTTCGAGTTTCAGGTCATGTCCTTCAGACTGACCAATGTACCCACAATCTTCATGCGGTTGAAGAATGAGGTCTTCCACCCTTATCTCGATCAGTTTGTTGTAGTCTTCATCGACGACATTCTGATCTATTCGAGGACCCGTGAGGAGCACGAGTAGCATCTGGAATTACGTTGCAGACCCTCAGCGCACACCAGCTGTATGCGAAGTTGGAGAAGTACGAGTTCTGGCAGGAGGAGGTGAAGTTCCTCGGTCACGTGATGACGAGGGAGGGTGTTACAGTGGACCCCTCGAAGGTTGAGGCAGTGCGTCAGTGGGTCCAGCCCACGACTGCGTCCGAGATCCGCAGTTTCCTTAGTTTAGCGGGCTATTACCGGCGTTTCATTGAGGGCTTCTCCTGTATTGCAACCCCACTAACCAAGTTGACTGGGAAGGGCGCAGAGTTTATTTGGAGCGACGTCTATGAGCGAGCATTTATGGAGTTGAAGGACCATCTGACGTCCACTCCTATCCTCACTCTTCCCTCTGGGAGTGACGGATTTATTGTATTCACCGATGCCTCGCATACTGGTTTGGGTGCTGTCCTAATGCAGCACGGGAGACCAGTGGCCTTCGCGTCTCGCCAGCTCAAGATCCATGAGTTGAACTACCCCACGCACGATTTGAAGCTGGCTACGGTTGTCTTTGTACTTAAGGTGTGGAGACACTATCTCTATGGGGTCAGGTTCGAGCTCTTCTCCGACCACAAGAGCTTGAAGTACCTCTTCTCGCAGTCTGAGTTGAACATGAGGCAGAGGCGCTGAATGGAACTCCTGAAGGACTATGACTTCAATATTCAGTACCACCCGGGTAAGGCGAACGTGGTAGCGGATGCCCTCAGCCGTCAGCCACGAGGCCTGATGATGCATATGATGATTCAGGAGTGGCGGATGCTTGAGGATGTGGCAAAGTATGATTTTGAGTTCGACCTACAATCTTTTATCGTGCAGTTATCGAGCCTGTCGATTCAACCCTCTCTTGTCACAAGGGTGATCGAGGCTCAGCAGGGTGATGAGTCGTTGCAGAGTTATATGACTGAGGCGGCATCTGAGAGTCAGGCAGATTGGTATAGATGGTGGACTTCGCTTCAGAGGTCGATTATGTGTCCCGGATATTCCTGAGTTACGCAGAGATCTTATGACCGAGGCACATCGATCGCGATTTTCTATCCATCCTGGCTAGACGAAGATGTACCGTGACATGAGGCAACAATATTTTTGGGCAGGGATGAAGCGCCGGATCGCCAGTTTTATGGCCGAGTATGACACATGTCAGCGTGTTAAGGCTGATCATCAGAGACCCCCTGGTTTATTGCAGCCGTTGAGCGTCCCGATGTGGAAGTGGGAGCACGTGTCGATAGATTTCATTATTGGCTTGCCGAGGACTCAGCCCGGTCATGATGCCATCTGGGTCGTCGTTGATCGTCTGACGAAGTCGGCACATTTTCTTGCGATTCGTGCGACTTTGCCTTTGGACCGGCTTGCTAGGTTATTCCTCGAGGAGATTGTGAGACTGCATGGCGTTTCAGTCTCAATCATTTCTGACCGAGACCCGAGATTCATGTCCCAGTTTTGGGGGAGCTTCCAGAGAGCGATGGAGACTGATTTGCAGCTCAGCACCGCGTACCATCCGTAGACCGATGGCCAGACCGAGAGGGTCAACCAGATCCTTGAGGATATGCTTCTGTAACGACTCGAAAAATTCCGTACAATGGCCCGAGTACCACCTCAGGCAGAAATCGCTTAGGATCAAATCCTTTAGAAATTAGACAAAGTTAACTTAGTGTTAAACTAGATTAGCCATGAAATCCGTTTAAATCACTTTAAATACGATCTACAAGACCCAAAACTTGTAAAATCATTAACGCTAGGTTACCTTAAAATCTAGGATCAATCTCATTACCCAGCTACTCTCGGGAGCACATTGAAACTTCGTATCAGGTTTGGACTGCACATCGAAAGTCCAAATGATACGAAGTTATAGACTTAGGACCGCCTTGCTGGGCTTGATAACCATCTCGGAGATCAAATCCAGATAGTGTCCCACGGCTATTCGCTTGAGCCCGGAGCGAGGAGTGTGAGAAAATCAGGTTTTCTTTATAAATTAAATCAAATTTAAGTAATCTGAGACTTGATGTTTGCGAGCCAAATATAAGCAATCAGCCCGTCAGAATCTGACCCAAATACACCATCGGATCAGGAAACATTTCATATACATGGCAGTGTACTTGAAATCCCCGATCGAGTTTCAGTGACCGTTGAACTGAAACTGGTCTACCACATGTGATCTGAGAATCCGACTGAAACGAAAACTTAACTCCACCTAAATCTAAGGTTGGTGAGCTTAAGTCCGACCGCACGCAGAAAAGGGGCCGCCAGAAGTGCTCCGTTGAGATGGAACAGACCCACTTTGGTTATAACCTAAGTATACCTTGACCTTAGGTCTATTTCGGTGATGTTTTAGGCTATATAAGGACCTTAAACACTCTCTCATTCAGCCCATACGAATTTGAGAAAAACCCTAGGAGAGAGAGAGAAAAAAAAGAGAGAGAGAGAGAGTGTGAGAGTTGTGGGAGAACTTTCCTGATACTCTAACCTCTTACTATACATGCTTAACCCTCGTGATCTAATCGCTTTTCTGGCGATTCCAGCTTCGTTTCTAGGTAAGAAACCCTAACCCTAATCTGATTTAGGGTTTCAATTGATTCAATTAGCGAAATGGCTAACACCACTTGTGCTTTAGGCAGTTATACTGTCGTGGAAGAAGCCTTAGCATTCCTACCAAATTTATTACACTTCTACGGCATAAGGTGCGGACTTTAGATGTATAGGTTATGGTTTTCAAGGCTTTCAATGTCGGTTAATGATTTATGACTGACGTGGATGCTATTTCACATGCAAAATGTGTCGTCTGTTTCGCCTTTCGAATTTATATGAACTATATGGAATATAGTGTATTCTATGTATATGTTGGAATGTTTGAAAATGTTTGGAATTTGGATTTGTGCTTAACATGTTTATTTGTCGTGAATATATGCTCAATACATGTGTGACAACTCCTTAGCGAAAGGACTTGCCCTAAATCACGTCACGGCAAAAATACGTTATATGTGTTAAATGTGTAGCCCAAGTGTTTGTGAAAATGTTCCAACGGATATGGAACTTGTATTCATGCATGCCATGATCACCCGTCATGGGTATATGCACGTGATATACGGGGCAACTCCCTAGTGATGGGATTTGGCCTAACACATGTGTCATCATCATACACATTATGGTGATGTATGTGTTCTATGTGTTTGTGAAAATGTCTGAATGTGCTAATGGTTATTTAAGAGTACTTGTATGAGGATCGAGTTATGAATCTCGGTTACCTTAACCATGTACATGATTTACCACATATACGTTACATTATAATGTCTGTATTACTCATGACATGAATGTGTGTGGAATCCTGTTTGTGTTGTACTTTATAACATGCTTGTTTGATTGTGAGAATCGCATTACTTGTTTATTTCCTGCTTTAACTATCTCATATGATTCTTGTTGAATCAGAGTGAAGTTGGGACTATGAGTTAGTCCAGGCAATCGGTAATAGAATAGAATTCGTGGTTGAGATTCATTCACCACGTAGGATGTGTTTGACGAACCCGAGTCGTACTTCGGTTGGCGGCAGTGGTTAAGCCACGCGAAGTGTTTATGCACTTCGTGTCATTTAAATTGATTGTGCGCTTGAGCTAGTCGAGCTCGTCAAGTAACCCGATCCGCCTTATGTGCGTTCACCATGTTTGGACGCCTTTGCTTGAACCTAAGGTACCAAACTTACCAGTAGAATCCTGTTACCCATGGTACCTCGATCCGCTAAGACTCATGAGCCGGGCATGATGGTATAGGACACTGTGGTCGAGCTGTCGGCCTACGTAGGGGCCACGAGTCTCCCCGTAGTGACCATTGAGCAACCAGACTCGTGAGCCAAATATGGTGGTATGGAACACTGTATTCGAACTGTCGGCCTACACTGCTTTGATGGGTGATGGGGGAGTGGTGTAACGATTTGGTGTAACAGCCCTGACAGCCTTGACCATACCTGGTGTAGTGACCTCAAGCATACTCTGAATCTGCGGAGAAGCGACGAGCCTTCCCGTAGTAAACAAAGTATAAACTAGGCCTGTATTGATAAGGTGATGGGGGAGTGGTGCAACGATTCTGTGTAACAGCCCTGGTAGCCCTTGCAGCGACCTAGAACCGCATCATCGTATGAGTTATCTAAGATTGAGGACCCTAGAATGGATCATGTTTGGGAATAGTACAAGGGAGATACCTTAGTTTCCTAATACTGCTGTTTGAAATGGACTAATAACAACTCGGTAATCATGCTCATCATCGCACTGCATGTGCCTGGAAGATGTGGAGCACTGAGGGATGAACGCATGCCGCAGACATAAGATGGTGTTGCATGAGGGAGTATGTTGGTGAAGGCATGCATCACGATTGCATTTCATACTTGCATTAACAGGAGTACTTAAGATAGTTGATTGTACTGCTTTATCATTACTGCTTGACTGATTTGATAACATTTTAACCTATGCTTTATTGTTCCACTGAGTTAGCTACTCACTCCCACGTTACGGGATAGTGTTCTGGACACCCACCAGACTCTGTCTTAGATGCAGGTACTGATGATACACAGGAGGCTGAGCCTGATTAATATGATGATCAGGATGAGTTTTCCTTCATACAGTTTGCTGGAGGCTTCGCGTAGGCTATCCAGATTTACGGGGCTACAGAGTTTATGATTATAGTTGTACCATTTTGACATTTTGATTCAGGAACAAATACATGTATATGGTGACTCAGTTGGTATTCATACTCTTGAGATCGAGATGGTTTTGTTTTATACACCTATATATATATATATCTTTCAGTCTTCCGCTTGCATTTGTACATGGATCTAGAGTATGAATTACTGTTTTGGTATAATCTCACTCATGTTTATTGCACTAACACAGCCAACATTTAATCATCATTTTCTATGTTGCATAAGTGATGTTTTAAAACTCGAGAGTTAAGTTGCTACTCGACCCTCGAATTTCAGGGCGTTACAACTTCGGGCCTGTGCGATTGATTTCGGGGGTAGTTAGGATGAGCATCTGCGATTGGCTGAGTTCACATACAACAACAGCTATCAGGCGACCATCAGCATGACTCCTTTTAAGACACTATATTGTAGACCATGCAGATCACCGAGTTGTTGGACTGAGGTTGGAGAGCGTCGTCTCTTAGGTCCCGAGCTTGTGCAGGACACATCAGAGGTTATTGATATCATCAGGCAGAGGATGCGCACAACTCAAAGCCGGTAGAAGAGTTTTGTTGATCGTCGGCGTCATCCCTTGGAGTTTTATGTAGGGGACCATGTGTATCTCAAGGTCTCGCCCATGAAGGACGTAGTTCGATTTGGAACGAAGGGCAAGCTTGCCCCGAGATTCATAGGACCTTTTAAGATCACTGGGCGTGTTGGTGCCTTAGCCTATCGGCTTGCCTTGCCATCTCAGTTGTCTGGAGTCCATAATATTTTCTGTCTCCATGTTGAGGAAGCGTGGGTCAGACATCGTTCCTATTATTGATTAGCAGCCGTTAGAGGTTCGTGAGGACGCTTCCTATATTGACCAACTAGTTTGTATCTTGGATCGGAAGGAGCAGGTCCTCCGGACCAAGGTCATTCCGTTAGTGAAGGTTCAGTGGGGTCACCATTCTATTGAGGAGGCTTCTTGGGAGCGCGGGGCTGAGATTCGAGAGCGTTATCCCCATCTCTTTGATGACTGATTATATGTTGTATTTTGTATGTTATCTCTAATTTTATATGATGATGTTATATCCGTTCTTCCCCATGAGTTATGACTACTTGCGATGATTGTGTAAATTTTGAAGATGAAATTTTTTTTAGGAGGGGAGAGCTGTAAACCCCGTACCCTAAACCGTACCGTTCCGTAGACTTCCGCGGTCTTCCCGGTTGAATTTTGGCAACCTTCGACCCTTAACCGCTATTTGCGCATGACCCTGCGTCACATGCGGTCAAACCGAATCGACTCAACCCGAGACTGGTGCCCTTACGACCGCACCGTCGCCGCGGTTCCGATGCAGCGACTCGTGGGCCTAGGCAATACTCTGGCCAGGAGATAAGGGCCAGCATTCGGTGCGAGGAAAATGCCGCGCGTGTGAATTCTGAGAGAATCTCTATGAGATGTCACATCAATCCATCAATCCCATCATGTCAAGTACACATCACCTCAACCCTTCCCCAAGCAACCCCCAAAGTCAAAAAGTTTCTTACACCACCCATACCTCTCTTACAACATTTGTCACAAAAGTCAAAAAGATCTTACACCCATCACTCTCTCTCTCTCCCTTTACAAGTGTCTCTCTCTCTCTCTCATTTTCAAACTACATTTCCAAGCAACCCAAAACACATCCCACGTCCGAGCCTCTCCTATCTCTTCTAAGCTACAAGTGTGGCCCACCTCTTCCTACCCTCTCATCTCCCATCTCCACCATCCAAACCTCATCTCCTCCGTTGGAATCAAAGCTAAGGAGCCAAGGAAGCCATGGGTGCAAGTTGAAGCCGGTGGGTGATCTTAGATCTTTATTTTTCATTCATTTTGTTTGATTAATGGTCCATATATGAGAGACCCACCTTGATGTATATTTGTATGCAAGAGGGGCCCATAGTGGCGGGGCCCCTCCATCCTCACCGATCTCTCTCTCTCTCTCTCCCTCTCTCTCCCTTGTGTATGAAGGCTTGTGGCCCACCTTGAAGCATGAGATCATCCACCCTGTCCACCCTTCCAAAACGGTGTGGTCCACCCAGATGAACCCCATCTTGATGTATGGATTACCCACACCATCCAACCATTTGGTGGCCCACCCTGATTGCATGTCTGTGGGTGGGGCCCACCTTAAATATATGTGTGACCAACCGTCCAGCGTCCAGGGACGCTTGACGTGCCGAACACTGAAGTGTGAACTGACAATGGGTGTACTAACAGCAGCAGTAGAGGAAAAAAAATTAGTTTTGGGAAGGACTGTCCATTTAGGCCCCACCTTGAGGTAAGTATTCAATCCACGCCGTCCATTCCTTTCACAAGACCATTTTAGGCGTTGAGCCAAAAAATGGGGCCAATCTGACATTCAGGCGGGCCACAGCATGGAAAACAGTGTTTCCATCCTTGAAATCTTCCCTGATGTCCCTATGCACCCAAATACCTTCAATATTGGACTCATATAGTCTGTCCTGAACCGTGGAATCCAACGGTCGGGGTGGATTCACCTGATGAGGGCCCCACCTGTGGAAAACCACAGAAAATTATTATTCAAAAAAAAAACTAAGCAGCAGCAGCAGGCGCTGCCTGCGGACGGCGGACGGGTGGTCTGGTAGCTACCCACGGCTCTAGCCGTGGGCCCCACCATGATGTATATTTGTCATCCGACCCGTTCATTAGGTGAGCCCCTCCCTAACGTGGGTCCCCTCCAAAGATCAGGCTCATCCAAAGCTCAGGTGGCCCACATCACAGGAAACAGTGTGAATTGAACTGTCTACCATTGAAACCCTTTTTGGGCCCACAGAAGTTTTGGATCAGGATGAAATTTGTTCTTACCGTTCATCTAGGTCTGCGTGGCCTTATGGACGGTTTGGATTACATATAAATGTAATGGTGGGCCCCACAGGGGATCCACAATGATGCATGTGTTTTAATTCCACCGTTCGCCTGGACGGTGGAGCCCACTGTAATATATTTGTGTTATCCCCACCGTCCAGGGGACAGTGGGTGGGGTGTGTGCATGTGCGTGCATGTGCATGCGTGTGTGTGTGCGTGTGTATTCATGTGGGACTGTGCATGTGTGTGTGTGTGTATGTATGTATGTATATATTTTTGTATATATTATATATATATATATATATTATATTATATTAGGTAATATACCGGATGATGGGCTTTCATGGGCCCCACCATGATGCATGGGTTGCATCTAATCCGCCCAACCACCTTAGAAGCTCATTTTTTTTTATTGGCATGAGCTAAAGAATGAGTCAGATTTATAGTTCTAGTGGACCCCACTTTGATACATGTATGAGGCCCATCTTGGTTTATTGTGGCCCATCCATTGAGGCCCACTTTGATACATGTATGAGGCCCATCTTGGTTTATTGTGGCCCATCCATTGAGGCCCACTTTGATGTGGAAGTAAGGCCCATGTTACGAGGCCCATTTTGATGCATTCTAAGGCCCACGGGTTATGGCCCATTGCAATGTACATAAGGCCCATTGTACGGCCCATTGATGTAGCCCACTTGATGAATATAAGGCACATGTGATATGGCCCATTTGATGTATTTAAGGCCCAATGGGATGTACCTAAGGTCCATTGCAATGTTGATCACAACATGGTTATGTAATGATGTTTATGACAATCGTACCTTGGGAGCAATGTTGGTTTGACGTCCACATTGTACAATAATGTTGGTTAAATGTCCGCATTATGATTCTCCCTAGGGCCCATTATTAGGCCCATACTTATAGGTCGTCTAGGCCCATCTTCATTATGAACAGCATTTATCCCATATAACATGTTTAGTATAGTTCCATGATTCATGATCATACGCATCATATGTATGCTTATATGATCATAGCATATGCCTTCGGACATATTGTTTAGGGGCTCCCGGATAGGCAGTGTTGCCCTACATGAGCGCATGATATGCGCAGGATTGCTGCATGACTGAATAGTGTGATTTGTGCATTCGCATTGTGTGATATGGTACTGTACGCCCTAGCGACATCAGGGCCGTAGCCTCCACAGGCGTATCGTGGTTGGCAGGATTGGATATCAAAAATCTTGTTCTACATAGGGTGCTATAGATATCCCTGGGTGAAAGTCCCTAAACCCTTATGGTACCACGACGTTGCTCCAACTTCTAGACCGAGTGGGTGCATGAGCGCCAAGGGCTGATTACTAGAAGGTCGCGCTTTCCACTGTGTCGTGGTCGGTTGGAAGGGGGTGCGGCCTTACCCGCCCGAGTGGAGGGCGCAAAGTTAGGCTGAGTTTGTCTAGCTCGAGGAATGGGTCCGCTATCGACGAGCCGAGCCCGATATTGGTAGGTGGATAGTGAGGTCTCTTCCACTTACCTTATTGCGGGCGATGAGGCGGCAATCTAGTTTAGAGTGTACTAGACCCCGGTGATATTCCAAATTTGAGTTGTATGATATTGTAACATCCCGGATTTTTGCCAACCTGGAATTAGACGTCCTTAGGCAATGGGTTGCTCCTAACACCTTATTAACTTGTCAGAACTAAATCCCACAATCTAAAATCGCTCCTTAACCCATTTCCTTCATAAATCCCACCCTTCACCACCTTGTTCCTTAAACTTTCTAAGTACTTTCAAACTTTCTAAGTACTTTCACCATAGACACTATCTTAAACTAGCTAAGTAGTATAACTTGGATCACTTTATATACAAACTACAAAGGACTAAGTACCACCTCAGACAGAAATCTTACAGGACTAAATCCTTTAGAAATTTGGCGAGATTTAGCTAGTGTTAAACTAGAGTGCCTGTGAAATTAGCACCAATCACTTTAAATACGATCTGCAAGACTCAAAACTTGTAGAATCATCGATGCTAGGTTACCCTAAAACCTAGGATCAATCTCATTACCCGGCTGCTCTCGGGAGCATCTCGAAACTCCGTATCGGATCTAGACCGCACGTCGGAAGTCCGATTAACACGAAGTTAAGGAACTAGGACCGCCTCGCTTGGCTTGACAACCATCTCGGAAATCAAATCCAGATAGTGTCCCAGTGCTATTCGCTTGAGCGCGGAGTGAAGAGTGTGAAAAATGTGAAATTAATTCAAAATAAAATATCTTGAATAGTAATCTGGCACCACTCGCTTGCGGATCAGTATTAAGCAACCAGACCGTCAAAATCAGACCAAATTACACCCTCGGATCAGGAGAAATTTCATACACATTTACATGTACTCGGAATCTCCGATCGAGATCTGCTGACCGTTGAACTAAAACTGGTCCGCCACGCGTGATCTGAAAATTCCACTGAAATGAAAACTTAATAGAACATAGATCCAGCGTTAGTGAGCTTAAGTCCGACCTTTGGCTCAAGGAGGCCCACCAGAAACCCTCTTTTGAGTTGAAACAATGCCGATTTGATTATAATGTAAGTATACCTTGAACATAAGTCTATTTCGGTGAATTTTTAGGCTATATAAGGACCTTAAACCCTCTCTCATGGCAGCCATACGAATTTGAGATTGAGAGAGAGAAAAGAGAGAGACAGTGTGGGAGCAGTGGGAGAATCTCCCTGCCACTCTTCCCAGCCGCAATTCGGGCTCCACCGCCTGATTCTCATCGCTTTTTCGGCGTTTCCGGCGTCATTTCTAGGTATGAAACCCTAACCCTAATCTGTTTTGGGGTTTAGACAGTTGTAGATTGTGAAATAGCTAACCTATTTCATTCTATAGGTTGCCAAACTGCCGAATACGGAAGCTTAGCAAACCTATCGACTCCGTTACAATTCTACGACAAAAGGTGCGGACTTTAAGTGTATAGATTATGGTTTTCAACGCTTTCAATGTCAGATAATGATAGATTCATGATCTGCATGCGATTGCACATGTACAAAGTGCTGTCTGTTTTCCGTTTCGATTAAAGATGAAAAATATGGAATTCTACATACTCTAGGTATTTGTAGAAAGTACGGTATACATATATTTTTTAAAAATGTGTTTGACATGTTTATTTGTTATATGGATATACGATATATGGATAAAATACTTATTTGGCAAAAGGATTCGCCTAAATACATGTTTTACTTATATACACTATGTATGTTGAAATTGCGTATTCTAGAAAATACTGTATACGTATAAATTTTGGAGATGTATTTATTATGATTATTTGTTGTAGTAATATATTATACATGGATAAAATACTCGCTTGGCTAAAGGATAGCCCTGATACATGTTTTGCTAACATACACCATGTATGTTGTAATAGTGCATTCTAAGTGTTTGTGAAAATGACTGAATGAGTATAGAATTCTCATTCGTGCTCGCCGTGATTAATTGTCATGGATTCATGATTGTTATATTGGCGATACCCCTTTGACGAAAGGATTTGCCCTAAATCACGCCACGGCCAATATACACTATATACGCTAAAATGTGTGGCCCAAGTGTTTGTGGAAATGACTGAATGAATATGGAACTTGGATTCCTGCTTGCCATGACTATCTGTCGTGGGTGTACGCGTGTTATGATTGGGGCAACTCCCTAGTGAAAGGATTTGGCCTAATGCCTATGTGATCGACATATGTCATGTATGTTGATGTATGTTTGTTTAAGTGTTTCTTGAAATGTCTGAATGAGTAGTAGTTAGCAAATTGTAATGTATAAGGGTGTTGAGATATGATTCCCAACCTCTTTTAACTATGTGTATGATCTCCTTGGATAGTTGTGTGATTAGGAATTGAACATGTACAAACTCATGCTTGTGTTGTGATTCAAAACATGCTCAACTGCTTTATGATTTTAACTATGTAAATCATATATTTAAATTTATATTTACATTGTATGATCTATCATGGGTGATGGGGGAGTGGAGCAACGAGTGCGTGCAACAGCCCTGACAGCCCTAAACGGATAATACCAGACCTTGATTGTATGAGTTGAATCTTGATCCACTACTGCTTTATCTATCTGCACTTGATTGTGTTTGGAGCTATGATTATAGTCCAGACAATCGGTACCAGAATTGAATTCGTGGCTGTAATTCATTTGCCATGTGAGATGTGTTCGACGAACCCGAGTCGTACTTCGGTTGGCGATAGTGGTTGGCCACACGAAGTGCTTATGCACTTCATGTCGTTCAACTAGTTGTGCGCTCGAGCTAGCCGAGCTCGTCAAGTTACCCGATCTGTCTAATGTATGTTCACCATGTTTGGACGCTACTGCTTGAACCTAGGGTACCAAACTTACCAGTGAAATCCCTTTTAACCATGGTACCTCGATCCGCTAAGACTCATGAGCTGGACATGGTGGTATGGGACACCGTGGCCGAGCTGTCGGCCTATGCTGGGGCCACGTGCCTCCCCGTAGTGACCATTGAGCAACCAAACTCGTGATCCGAATACAGTGATATGGGACACTGTATTCGAGCTGTCGACACTTACGGCGAGAGCCAAGTACGGTGAGACCTGTACTCGTGCTGACGGGTGACGAGTCCTCTGTAGTGTCTTCGAGTATACTCCAAGGTCTGTGATTGGCGACGAGCCCTTCACAGCAACTAGAGTATGAGTTGAGCTGAGTACGGTGAGACCTGTATTCGAGCTGACGGCCAACGATTGAGCCGAGTACGGTGAGACCTGTACTCGAGCTGACGGTCAGCAATTGAGTCGCATACGGTGAGATCTGTATCCATACTGATGGGTGACGAGCCCTTTGTGATGCCTTCGCGATGCCTCTCGAACCATAATACCGTATAAGATTAACTAGGATTGACGACCCTAGGATGGATCATGTTTGGGAATGATACAAGGGAGGTACCTTAGTTTTCCAATACTACTGTTTGAAATGGACTAATAATAACTCGGTAATCATGCTCATCATCGCACCGCATGTGCCTAGTAGATGTGGAGCACTAAGGGAGGTATGCATTCACGAACGTAAGATGATGTCGCATGAAGGTGGTTTGGCAAGGGCATACATCATCATGTCATTTCATACTTACATTTAATAAGAGTAGTTAAACTTGTTTGATTGTACTGCTTTATCATTACTGCTTGATTGAATTGATAACATGTTGACCTATGCTTTATTGTTCCACTGAGTTGATCACTCACTCCCACGTTACGGGACGGTGTTTGCAACACCAACCAGATTTGTTGAGTTTCAGGTGTTGGCGATGCTTATGAAGCAGAGCCGAACTACTACTATGATGTTGAGGAGTTCTCCTACAAGTAATCTCTGACAGGTCTATGAAGACCTGGTATTGTATTGACGGGGCTACGGTACTTGGGATAGGAGACATTACACTTCCTCACGTTTGGTATATTTTAAAACTGTACTTGTAATTATTTAACCTGATAATGTTATCACACTCTGGAGACTCATCATAGTTTATATATTTTATCTATCTATCACAGTCTTCCGCTTGCAGATTTAACTGTCTCTGGAGTATGATATGCTGTTTTGGCTTAATCTCACTCATGTTCAATGCACGAATACAGTCAACATTCAATCATCATTCATTTTGTTGCATAAGTGATGTTCTGGAACTCGGGAATTGAGTTTATACTCGACCCCCAATTTTCAGGGCGTTACAGATATGTGGACTTAGATGAGGATTCATATGCTTGAGTTGCATCTCGCATTGCATGGCCTTAGTATGACCGACATCATTCATGCTTTGCATCGCATAGCCTTGGTATGGCCAATATCATTCACGCCTTGCATCGCATAGCCTTGGTATGGCTAATGGTATTCATGGATTCACCAACATGTTCCGCATTACTTTGATACTGTATAACTGCGTTACTACCTTGTGCACACACTTTCACCGCCCTTTAAGCTTTCTATAAGCTTATGTACAACCGTTGCGTGCAAGTGATGTTGGACCGCAACAGCACTGAGGCAGGAGCGCAGAGTAGATCATTTTGGAGCTTTTTGTCTATCATCATTGTATTTCCCTTTATGCTCATTGTACTTGTAAAGTTTTTTTATCATAGTGAAAATGTGATGGAGTTTTTGGTTGTTGTTTGTGGGTTATGCCTTTGGTTATGCTTATTACGAATTAAACTAATGTTAAAAATCCTCCTTGTAGTATCCCAGGATCGGAACCTAGCGTATGGGCGCTGGGAGCCGAGAATAGGGTTCTATGGAGGCTGTCGGCGCCAGATTCGGCGATCAGAAATTTTGTGAGCCCGATTTTCGAGTTTGGGCGTGACACCTATGGTCAATCTAGGGTCATTCATACCTTATAAGTGATATTTGAACATTGAATCATCATTTACTTCGGTTGATAGTTGATCTCGAAATACATGAAGCTTGATATCTTAACGTTCTTTGAATCTTGAACTTGAAGTACTTTGAAGCTTGAACTTGAAGTACTTGAGACTTATATTTCACCTTGAGCTTTGAGTTCCAAAGTAAAGCACTTTTTCTTGACATAGTTGAAGCTTTGAAACCTTGAACTATCACTTAATGTAGTACTTGAACTTGTATATCTCTTGATCTTGCATTTGAAGTTCTTGAGGTAAAGACCTTTGTTCTTATACATGAATTGCATGATCTAGAATATGTAGATGAGCTACACAAGACACAGATTCCAAGAGGTTTTGGCATTACAAAATTTGACAATCATAGGAGCTAGAAAACATAGCTCACAGGCATTACTTAGCCCAGCTGCAAGGCCAATTCTTGGTCTGGTTTGGGTCTAAATGCAAACCTCCTCTCAGCCCGATACTCCCTGGAACCCAATGCCCAGGCCTGGCCTTTCCTTTGGCTAGAAATTGGGCCCACTCACTTGGGTACTCAGGGCCTAGATGGAGACTTAACTGAGGCCCGATTCTGGCTTGGTTCAGAGCCCATCTGAGGGCAGAGTGAAAGGCATTCCCAGCTTGGATGGAAAGCTCACTCAGAGCCGGTTACAGCTCTACTCACAACCCAGCGGGTTGGCTTGTTCTCAGCACCTACATGGCCCAGTCGGGGCTCATTTCCACCTTAACTTTAGACCTGTTTTTATCCGAGTTTAAAGCCCAATCTGAGACCTATTTACTGCCCAATAGGGTGTGGTTCTGCCATGGTTGCAGCTGGATTTACGTTCCAGATGAGAACCTGGCTAAGGTCGCCACTTGGGCCTGTTTTAAAACCCAATTAAGGGCTCAACCCAGGTCCATTTGAACTTTGTTTCCAAACCAGAACACAGCCCGTTCACGGCCGTTGGCTGCCCATTTTGGGTCCCAAAACGCAGTCATTGCTTGGCTTCGTTTTGGTCTATAATGTCGTTACCGTCTTGGGCCTAATTTTGACCCGAAGCCTAGCCATTGGTTGGCATAGTTTCGGCCCATAGTACTGTCGTTGTTTGGCCTGCTTTCAGCCAGAAGTGCTGTAAGTGCTATGATTTAATTCCTCTTTGGTTGTCAAATTTTGTGTGTCAAAACCTTCGTATGTGTCTTGTGTTTATATCTTGATAAATCTGTTCGAGACACCATGTCAACAACTGAAGTCAAGAAGGTCAAGAAGATAAATTCTTCAAGCTAGTTCAAGCTCAAGTTCACGTGTATTCAAGTTCAAGACTCAAGCTCAAGTTTACGTGTATTCAAGGTCAAGATCAAGCATAGTTTGGGACTCAAGTGCAACTCAAAATGACATTGATTTCAAAGCTTGTGAAGTAGTTAAGCTACATCAAGAAGAACTCAAGCTTCATAATGTTCAAAGTCTAAGCAAATGAAGTTTTCAATGTCCATACTTCATGTCCCAGGTATGATAAACCTTAGATTAACCTTAGGGTAGGTCACTTTCAGACGAATTTCTGCAACTATAAATAACACACGAATTTCAGAGTTTTTCATTGAAAATTAAGTGAATTCAAGACTCCACTCTGAGATAAGTTTGTGTTTGTTTTTAAGCTACATTGTGCTTAATTATATTTCCTTTTGTTAGCTTATTGTTATTTGATTTTGATTTGCATTCCAATCTGATTAGAAAAAGGGGAAAATCTTAAATTCCTTCTTCACGAAATCAAAATCAAATACAGCTAGCCCTAAGTTGATTAAACTTAAAATCAATTAGAACTTAGAACCATTGTAAAGTGAGTATTGGACATTGAACTTCCATATTAGTACTTCTACTCTGATTGGTTCTTCCGCGCTGCTACAAGTGAAGAAATCTAGGTATTTTACAATTCTGTAAAATTTCTATTCCTTTGGTTTTTGTTTGGAATTTGCCAGAAAAATTCCATTTATGTGGTTATCTGAGGAAAGCTAGAAAACTCAGAAAGAGGGGTTTTTGGATTGTGTAAGCCCAAGTTAAAAAGACACAATTGTGAAGGTTTTAGGTGAACCCATGAAACCTATTTTGATACTGAACACAAATATCCCCTATGTGAGGATATTAGGAGTGGAGTAGCATTCTGTGTGGCTGTTGTTTAACAGTTGGTGAACACACAGGCGAACCACTATAATTCTTTGTATTGTAGATTGAATGCTTGCTTAATCTTGTATCTTTTATCATTTAAAGTTGTGGAATGTATGTATGGTTGTGAATGTTGTAAATATTTACATTTCAAGCAAGTGTGGGGAATGTTGTAATAAGTTAGATTAAAATTTTAGCAATCTATTTCAATTCCTTGCTATTTATTTTTATTGAGTTCTTGATACAAAGGATGTTCTAGAAATAAGGTTGTCCTGCCATAAACCTTTGGTTTTTATGGTGAAAGGTTGTCCTTAAAACTGAATTCGTATCAACCTCTCAATACTTGTTAATTAAGGTTGAGTTTATTTCAGCATTGTGAATTGTTTTATTTTTGTAAGGCTATTGTTTCAACAAGGAAACAAAGGAATTTGATTTTGGGAGAATTATCTTATTCAAACATAACAATGGAACATTATAAGGACAATCATCACACTTTATTGATTCTGAATTTATTTACATCCTCTCTATATCCCTTGATTCTAAGATAGATCACTCAAGATTAAAAATTTATTCTAAGTGCGATTGTTATGATTCAATATAAATTTCAGCAGCACTTCGGTGCTATTTCGGTCATCTCCCAATACTTAGGAGGAATTACTGATTTGATCAGTTAATCTTCTTGGAGATAGAAATTTCGACAGCACTCCGTTAGCTTCTTCAGTCATCTCTCAATACTTAGGAGGAATGTTGAATTAATCAACTGATCTCTCCTTTTAAAGAAGATTTGAAGACTCAGCAAAACTCCTGCACCAAGCAAGTTGATTGACTTTTGCGCTACCCGCGCAACTAATAATGTGGTTGCGCGGTTTGTGCAAGAGATATTCTGGTTGCGCGGTCCGCACAACCGATATTGCACTTTGCGCGGTCCGCGCAACTGATCGTTGCCTCTCTCTCTTCTACCTTCAGTTGCTCTGCTTCAATTTCGGAATTCTTTTTCATCCCCAAATGAGAGGGGGAAGCGGGGTATTTATAGGCCCCACACATGCACCAATCCTCAATTCTTGTGTCTTCATTGCGTGATCCGCGCAACTAACTTCTTGGTTGCGCGTCCTGTGCAACGGAACTTCTTAACTCTGCAACCCGCGCAACGAAGAACTTCATTCCACAACTGCGCCACAAGGAACGTTGTTCTGCGTCCAGACGTGTAAGCTGTCTTTGTTGATTGCACGACCCGCGCAACTGCCTTCTTGATTGTGCAATCCGCTCAACTCTCATTCGTATTCCACGACCCGCGCAACTGTTGTCTCGACTATGGGACTTTCGCAATTGAATCAGTTGGTTGCGCGATCCGCGCAAGTGACTTCCCAGTTACACGATCCGTGCAAGTAACTTCTCAGTTATGTGATCCGCGCAACTGCCTTCCTCCAGTATTTTCGCTGAATGTCAATCTTTCTTTTTCATGATGATCATTTTTATGTCCCAACAGATGCCCCCTTGATCCGTTCTTTATTTTACTGAATCAAATAATCAGGATCAATTTACACTAAATTTTCCTTTGTAATTTTCAACTGGTTGCGCGACCCGCGCAATCGGTACCCGAGGACCGTACTCGGGCATGTTGTCTATAAATAGTGAAATTTCTCATTTTCTTCTATCTTCAAATTTCTGCAGCGAAGCTCTTGCGAAATTTTTGCTCCCCGTGCAACTGATAACTGTTGCGCGACCCGCGCAACGACTTTTCGTCGCGCAAGGCTTTTTTAAGCCGTTACGCTGCCCGCACAACGACCAATCTCATTGCGCGACCTGCGTAAAGACCAACCTCGTTGCGCGATCCGCGTAACTCCCTATTCTGCTGCGCGATCCGTGCAACCGCCACCTCAGCAAATCTTCTCAAACTTAGCTTGTTTCATTCCTCATGGCTCGCACCAAGAGGACTTTTACTATCATCAACCCTCCTTCTAGTCAACCATCCCATCCAGACTTACCAAACACTGAAGCTTATCATACCACCACTCCAACTCCTCAGGTAACGGGATCGCCATCTTCTCCTGCTCAACCTTCCTCCAAACGTTTCAAGACAACTGTCAAACGTCCCGCCTACATAAAGGAGCCCGTACTTCCCACTTTCGACTTCACTTCACGGATCAAATCGTTATCATCCCCCATTCACAAAGCCATTGCCACAGGCGACTTGACCATGCCTCCAAAGCATGGTCGCGAATATGATTGGGATGAGTGGTTGAAAACCACAGCTCATTATCAGACAAGTAGTCAGAGGCCGCCTATCAGAGAAGATACCCCTCCTCCTTCCAGGCCTAAGAAGCATCGTCAAAATAAGGCCAAAGAATTTCAAGAGAAGATTAAAGAACATAATCGGAAAAAACTTAACAACTCCTAGGAATCTGTGCGCGAAGTACAGGGTGCCATCAGATTTGACAACCCTTATAAACGGGGTGTTGTCTCTCTTCCACTCAGCATGCACCGCCATCATTCTATGCTGGGCTGTGAACCTAGAGATCATCTGTCGGTAGAAAGGTTATCTTACGTGAAAGCTTGGTCTTTTAAAGAAACCAGGTTATTGGAAGGAATTCTGTAGCCGCCAAGACTGAGGCAACAGATAGGCGATATTCACTCTATGATTTTTCTCATCCCTTCTTACGACGTCCATAGCCTATACCCATCACATTTTTATGAAACCCTTAAGTAGCGTTTCAGCTATCGTCCCCAACTCTGGAGTCCAGAAGAATTCAGAACCAGAGGCCTTCTGACTCCCAGAAATTATTATTCTGAATGGGCCGGGGCAGTCTTGACAAAGTATGATAAGATTTTGTCGGACCTTGGCATCTTTTTGGCGATAGAAGCGACATCACATCCTTTCTGTAAAGAATCTTCCATCTTGAAAGCATTCCTCAACTACTGGTGTCCTTCCACCAATTCTTTCTATCTCCCTGAAGGTGAAATGAGCATTACATTATGGGATATCCACAGGATCGTAGGTTTACCAATCACCGGCCTGTTTTTTGATGAATTCGTCCCTACTAATGAAGAATTTGCTTTCATTTCATCTCCTGATCGCCTCCCTTTCATCTCAGAGTCAACCATTGAACTCTTCAAGGAGATGTCAAAATTTCTGAATATTCATAAGATCCACCCCATGTAATGGCTGGCGCATTTCAGACGTGCTCTGAAGTAATTTTCTTTTTCTTTGCTTTCTTTTTATCACATCTTTATATATATATATATATATATAACTTTAATCTTATTCATTTACCCTTCCAGATTCAACGGTAATCATTCGCGAGAGCTTGAACATCTTCGGAAAGGCATAAAAGGTCGTGCCGAATATTCTATTCATGGGGAACTTGTAGCCTTCATCGCATACTGGTTGAGTATAGTGGTCTTCCCCAGTTCCAAATCAGCGGATGCCATCCGTCCCTCATTATTTGTAGTTGCCGGTGCTATGGCTGAAGGAATGAAGTTTTCTCTTACTCCCCCTGTCCTTTGTTCAATCTACAGAGGTTTTGGAGAAATAGCCTGCCACATAAAAAGTCCTTCTATCGGCTCAGCCTCAACTTACATGCCATGGCATTATTTTCTGGGTTGGCTTGGCGTTTACTTTCCCTGGACTTTCGAAGTTCCGAAAAAAGCCTACATTCACCCTTCCAAAGTTCCTCTTTATTTTTTCCAAAAGAGATCTATGGCCAAAAGATCTTATGACTGGGCCAAGGATGCCATTTCTTCTGACGCTAAGATAAATTACTTCCATTTCAGCCTTCCCCGCTATATCAAAGATACTGAAAAGGCGGACACTGACTCACTCTCTCCAGCGAAAAGGGGATTTTTTATATCTATCAGATCATGCAGCCTGCCCTTGAGAGAAGGAACCGAATTCTGGAGAGAACCATATTATCTAAGTCGCTTCGCGCATTAATTCGGTTTTGATCAGGCAATTCCGGAAGACTGTGGACTGGTTACTTGAAGAATGCGCAGTTACGGGACTGGTCCATATAATTGGGCAATGATCTGGAAATAATTGTTGGGCCGAGCTAATTCTTCCTTCATTATCCCAGGATGCGATCGTACTCCAAGGGCATCATACAATCACATGAAATGGTGGGTGCACCAATAATACCTAGTCTGGAAAAGTCTTCCAGTGTCGCAACCGGTCTGGCTTCCTCCCCCCAGACTCAAAGGTCGCATTTTCGAAGCAGGCGTTGGCTTCATTGCAGAAACCAGTCATGCTCCTTCAGGTAGTATTCGCATCATGATCTCAGTGGATGAACCCATTCGTGAAATAAAGCCTCATAATACTCTTGAAGGATGGATAGCATATGGCGATACTTGTGAATTTGAGCAAATTCCCCTCTATCAACCGCCCAAAGAAGAAGTTGCAACAGAATCTCCTATTCAACCAGAGATTAATGCTGGTCCACCTAACCAACCTTCTTCTTCCACTTTCCATCAACAGCAACCGGTTCCTTCCCCTGCCTCAGAGACTGTTCGCCTTTCGGAGCAGCCATCTTCTTCTCCAATGACAAGATCTCGCACACGCGCTCAGGCTTCTCCACAGGGAGAGACTACTGTGGTTACTGACCCAGCTCAAATTACTGCTGATATTCAACTGGAAAATTCCCAACCTCCTCCCTCTAAAGGTAAGCAAGTTGTCATTGGAGATTCAAGCACAGAAGACACTGTTGGCGAAGATTCGTCTTCTTCAACTTCTTCATCTAAGGATACTTCTTCTAATGAGAGTGAGGTAGAAAGGGAGAATCTTGATGATGCTTATGAAGAAGGAGAAGTGAATATTAGTGGCGAAGATGAGACAATTGCAGAAAATATTCTTGCTGAAAAAAGACATGTCCCTTCTACTTCCGAGGCTACTCTTGCAAAGCCCTCCCCTGTAGCGAGAGAGGAAGAAGAACCTCTTGATTATGGAGAATACGGATATTCGCCACGTAAGATAATTTCGCTATCATCATTTCACTTTTGCTCTTCCTTTCTCTTATCTCACCCATTTCATCTCAGGTGATCATACTGTAACTGCAGAAGCACGTAACGCTTCTCCTCTGAACTTGCCCCCTGTCGCACCATCAGCTTCGCCGAGATCTTCCATTCCTCCGCGCTCGGTGGCGCATGAAATCGCTTTCTCAGAAAAGCACACTGACTCACTCATCCCTGCCACTGCCACCACAAGTGCAGCTCCGTCTTTTGCTGATATGATAGCACTCGATCCTCTTCTTACTGAAAGAGAGCAACCTCTTGTTGTTTCGGTACCAGCAGAAGGTATATTCTTTTCTTTTTTCTTGTTGCTGCTTTTCTTATCACCTGTGCACAAAACCTTTATCAATAATTTATTTCATTCCTTAACAGGAAATTTACCTCCAAGTAGTGCGGCCAGTTCTGGTTCTATTGGCACTTCATTGAATGCGACATCTTTTGAGAAGATCTCTGCGCATAAATTGGCTTTGATCAGAATTTCGATACTGGCTATTGTTGAAATCTTCAAAGATCCTGATCAATGGTGTGACTTGGCTGTTGCTTTGGATGTCTTGAACAGCGCTTCTCGCATGGCTAAAGTTGATATCTCCTCTTTATGTGATGCTCTCTTGAGATTTCATAACTCAATAATAGCTATGTCATCAACTGCAACCATGACTGTTCCTCCCGAGATTTTAGAATTTAGAAAACAGCTTGTGGATCTCAAAGAGAGAATTTCCCAGCTTGCTCCTCTTGTCTCTCATCACGATCAAGAACAATCATCTTTACAGGATCAATTGAAGATTCTTGTTAATGAGAAATCATCTGTTCTAGATCATATTACAGCCCTGAAGCAAGAAATTTTGTAATTAGAAAGGCAAAGTTCAGAGATAGAGCTAAATATTGAAAGAGTCCAGGAAAAGATAGAATGCAGCTGTCATTCTGTGGATTCTGAGAGATCCGAATTATTGGAGAATGAAAAGCTGATCATTTCTTTAGAGGGAAAATTAGCGGGTATTCCGGATCATGCCCAACTGATTTCGAATGCTCGACTGGAGCATGTTGCTGCCCAAGTTAGTCTTCAAGAAAATTTGCAGAAATACTTAGCAACATTAGGCATCACAGGAGAGTTGTAAAAATGCATAACTTTAATAGATATTTTGTTATTTTTCATGCTTTCAGAGGAGAATCATAAGTGGCTTATGACATTCAGATGACGATACATTGTCTAATTTATGTGATGTTCTAATTAATGTGTTTATGACGCATTATGTCCCTTTTATTTTATTTTACTATTATATTGTATATTTATTTAAATCCTTTTATGCTTTGTCAGTGGGGATTTCCTAAATGATCATTATTCTTAGTTGGCGGTACTACGTTTCAATTTAGTTAGTCACACATAGTTTAAGCTCATGAGTAGTGGAGCGCGCGCACACAAACAGTTTAAGCTCATGAGTAGTGGAGCACTTATGGGTCTTATGTGATGGCCGCTGTAACTCTCTAGAGTTCTCTTGGACTTTTCACTGTCTTGAGCTCACGGCCACGGTCCATCAGAGGGGCCCATTGACGCTACCGGGTGGTGAACTGTTGGTTTTACGTACAGGGTTGGCCACGGTAACTCTCTAAAGTTCGCAGGGCTCGTAAGGCTACCTTTAGGCACCAAACCTAGGGTCGCCAGTCCATCAATGAGTAGGTTTAAGCCCTTCCTCACAAGTTACTACTGAAATCAAACCCTAGATCTGGAGGGTCTTACGCATGGTTGGCCTAAAGCTCGCACTACGGCCCCTGTTTTCTTCGTCTGCAAGGTCGAGCCCATTCATGGGAGGGCATTTTCATCCGTTCCCTGTGGCGCTGCCGGAAGCTATACAGACGGCATGGGAGTTACGGTGACTAGTCTTTGTGGATTTATGGCCTTTTAGGCTTTGAATACTTGACTTCGTCAGCTGCCCGCATGCGTGCGCACGATGGTCTTCACGAGCTTTTTAGGGCCACTGACTCCTCGCCGCTACCCGAATGGCGATCTTCATAGGTCTTACATATAGTTGGCCGGCTCTTTTAGAGCTTGATCCTTTGAGAGCGTGATCTTGATCTTTTTTTTTTTTTTTTTTTGCTCTTTTAGGATTTGGCTTGGCTATACTGCCTCTTTGACTGAGATTGATATGTCCTTGCTTTTGCTAGTATCTTTAAGAAGATCCGTGCCTTGTAAGGCAATAATAATTATGATCATCGTCATTGCCAGTATAGTAGATGCTTCCGACTAAGATAATATCTTCAAGAAGATCTGTGCCTTGTAAGGCAATATATCAATCTTGTCAATATCTTCAAGAGAATCTTCAAGATGATATTGACTTTGTCAAACTTATTTGGTGATAATGATGATCATATATATTTTTTAAATGCTTGCTAACGTAGTTGACATGCTCATGAACTTCTTCTTCATAGCTTCTTTTGTTGACATATAGACATGATCTTATTCATCCTTGCCCCCTTTTGATACAGAATCATTATACCGATAATATTCTGGGTCAAAATCAGCATGTCTATCTTCAGGGGTAGTATCTTTTGATGAAGCGGGCGTTGACAGGTATACTGATACCCTGTCCCTCTTGATTTGCGATTCTATATGCCCCATTGGAGTATACTTCTTTTACCACATATGGACCGTCCCATTTGGGCTCGAACTTGCCCCCTGTCCGGCGGGTGAGCACTATAGGTCTTTTCAGCATTAACACCATATCTCCTTTTTTGAAAGAGTGATATTTAACTTGCTTGTCAAAGGCAGCCGATATCCTTGCCTGATATGACTGCAACCGCTGCTGAGCTGCAAGACGTTTCTCATCGAGCAGATCTAATTCTTTCAGCCTTATTTTTGCATTTTCATCATCCGTTATAGACTGATGTACCGCTATTCTAAGCGACGCCACTTGCATTTCAATTGGGATAACTGCCTCCATACCATAGATTAATGAATACGTTGTCGCCCCTGTTGCTGTACGATGAGTAGTTCTGTAGGCCCATAATGCTTCCCGTAACTTTTCATCCCAATCGCGTTTATTGCCTGTCACCGTTTTCTTTATTATTTTAACAATCATTTTGTTAAACGCCTCTGCTAATCCATTGGTCGGAGGATAGTAAGGTGTTGAAAATGAATGTTGGATGCCGAACTTCTGGCACAACTTTTCCATGCCTCTATTTTTAAAATGGGTGCCATTATCAGAGACGATCTTTTTCGGAATACCATGACGGTATATTATGGCATGCCGGATGAAATTGACCACATACTTTTCTTTAACATTACACAAGGCGACTGCTTCGGTCCACTTGGAGAAATAGTCTGTTGCTGCCAGAATATATTGTTTTCCTTTAGATGACAGTGGATTTATAGGGCCAATTACGTCGAGTCCCCAGGCTGAGAAAGGCCAAGAAGCAACAGACTGATGTAAGTCTTCCGGGGGAACGTGTATTATATTCCCATGTATTTGGCATTCGTGACACCGCTTCGCATATTCTATCGCATCTTTAAATATGGTAGGCCAGTAATAACCCATTCGATGCACTCTATGGCATAAATTTCGGTCGGCTTGATGCGCTCCACATTCTCCTGAATGTGTCTCCTGCAGCATTTGATTTGCTTCTTGCTTGTCTAAGCACCGTAACAGCATTTCATTATAAGATTTTCTATACAATACTTTGCTGTATATGATAAATTTACCCGATCGCTGCTTAATCTGCTGTCTTTGCGCATTATCTTCTGGCAGGATATTATATTTGAGATAATCGATGAAAGGCCGACGCCAATCATCTGTTGTTACTTCCAGACAGGATATAGGAAACATTTCAACGATTTCTTCGATAACTTCTTCGGATGGCAAGAACCTTCTTTCTTCTATAGTTACCTGGAGAGGACTTCGATTTGCGCAGGACAAAGCCACTGCGAGACTGGCTAAAGCATATGCTTTTGCATTCTCAGATCGCGGTATATGTTTAATTTCCACATGACAAAACTGTTCAAGCAACTGTTGTGCCTTCCGATAATAAGGCAGGAGCTCTTGTTTCCTTACTTCGAATTTTGTTGTCAATTAATTTATAATCAATTTCGAATCTTTGAAGATATGCAATAATTTTATTTCCATCTGTTGTGCTATTTCCATTCCGATAATGAGGGCTTTGTATTCAGCCTCATTGTTCGTGCATGTGGTGCCCAGTGTAAAGGAGTATGGTAACAGATTACCTTGAGGAGTAATGAATATCACTCCTGCCCCCGCTCCTGATGCTCGAGCAACGCCATCAAAATACATTTGCCATGGGCTCTGAGATTCGGCCAACATAACCTGTTCGTCCAGGAAGTCATCATTAATTTCTTCACTTTCTGCCACAGGATGTGCTGCGAGGAAATCTGTCTTGGCCTGTCCTTTTACTACTTTCGCCGGTCTATATGAAATAGTATATTCTGATAACAATAACATCCATTTGGCTAGTCTTCCTGACAACATTGGCCTGGTCATCAAGAATTTTATCGAATCTGCTCTTGAGATTAAAGTTATATCGTGGGAGAGACAATAATGTCTTAACTTTTGTACAGCGAATATCAGCGCCAAACATTCTTTCTCGATCGAGGAATAATTGCATTCTGCCCCCATCAATGTTCGGCTTAGACAATAAAGAGCAGTCTCTTTTCCGGTTTCATTTACCTGTGCCAACAAAGCACCCAAAGAATTTGTAGCTGCAGATGTATACAAGATAAGCGGCTTACCTCTTACTGGAGTTGTTAACACCGGCGGTTGTTTTAGCAATTCCTTAATTGAATCAAATGCATTCTGGTAGGTGTGATCCCATACAAATTCTGTATCTTTCTTCATTAACCGAGAAAATGGCTGACACCTTCCTGCAAGGTTTGAAATGAAACGGCGAATGTATGCCAGTTTTCCTTGTAAACTTTTCAATTCCTTCAGCGTTGTCGGTGGTGGCATATTTTGAATAGCCTTAATTTTTTCTGGATCGATCTCGATGCCTCTATGCCGTACAACGAAGCCGAGGAATTTGCCGGAAGATACCCCGAACGCGAATTTAGCGGGGTTCATCTTTAATTGTTTCTTTCTGAGTCGACGAAAGACTACTGCCAAATGTTCACGGTGTTCTTGATGATCTCCTGACCTAACCACCAGGTCATCAACATAGCATTCAACATGTTTATGCATCATATCTTGAAAGATATTTTTCATCGCCCTTTGATATGTTGCCCCAGCATTTTTGAGACCGAAAGGCATAACTTTATAACAAAAAATTCCGAGCGGTGTTCTGAATGTCGTCGCCTCTTCATCTTTAGGCGCCATCCTGATTTGATTATAGCCTGCATAACCGTCCATAAAAGACATAATAGCATACTGAGTAGTACTATCGATTAATAACTCTGTTATCGGGAGAGGGAAGTCGTCCTTTGGACATGCTTCGTTCAAATATCTGAAGTCAATACATACTCTGATCTGCCCATTCTTTTTCTTCACAGGAACAATGTTTGATATCCACTTGGGATATTTAACTTTCCTGATGAATCCAACTTTTATTAGTTTGTTTACCTCCTCTTTGATTAACAGAATCAAGTTCGGGTGAAAGCGCCTTTGTGCTTGCTTTATTGGTTTCTTTTCTTTGGAGATGTTTAATCTATGCATTGCTACAGAGGGTTCCAGTCTCGGCATTTCTTCATATGTCCAGGCGAAGACGTCTTTATTTTCTTTGAGAAGTTGGCCATATTTCTTGAATTCCTATTCAGAAAGACTGACGCTGATGAATGTATTCCTCGGCTCTTCTTCTGTTCCCAAATTTATTTTTCGTAAGCCATTTATTGTCGGTTGCCCTCCATCTTCTATTTGTTTTGGAGCTGTTTCAGGATACTCGACTACCTTAGTATCTTGTTCTAGTATTTGTGCAGTCGAAGTCATATTTACTGATACCACATTCACTGATGATTCTGCTCCTAATCCTTAAAACTTTCTCCGCTTTTCCTGATCGACTCCAAGAGGGATTTGAATTCCTTTCCCATGATTCAATCCAGTGGGTTTGTTACAATCAAAACGCATATTTCTCATGATTTTCTTGCTTACTGCACTGTATTTTCTCAAATTTTGCGGTGTTAACTCTCCGTGATATTTATTGCTTGTGATTTCATCCTTCACTTCCACTGCAGCATGGAATTCTATCGGCTCAGGGTATTTAACACTAGCCTTGACTTGAAATCTTCCTGGAGCGGCTGTAAATGGCTTACATCTTTCAATATTGGGTAAGGGCATTGTATAATTGGACTGTAAGATTTTCAACTGTTCTACCGATAACAATGTCAACGGTGGTTGTCCCGGTTGTCTCAGACGCTTGGGTACAAAATAGAACTTCTTTCTTGCTTCTGCAGTCCTAGAAGATTCCGCCCTCTCTTCTCTAACATTGTTTATTCGAACGTCTTTTAAGACTCTCTTTTCATCATCATTTCCCACCTCTTCAGAGAAACCTTTATAATAGCTAGCGTCCGCGAAGAAAGACTCAGCTTCTGTATATGGTTTCGCGTCAGCCATCACTTTGCATTGCATTCCGTCTTTACAGTATTTGAAACATTGGTGTAGAGTAGAGGGTACAATACTGTACTGATGTATCCACGGCCTTCCCAAGAGAAGGTTATACGTTGTCACAGCATTTATTACGTGACATACAACGGTAGTAATTAAGTCTCCCACTTCCAATGTCACTATAATCTTACCGAGTGCGCGTTGTTCATCTTGATTGAACCCCTGTATCATCATTCCGCTGGGGGGCAAATCAGAGCGGTGATAGCCCAATTTGTTTATCATGGAGAGCGGCAAAAGATTCACTATGGTCCCATTGTCTATCATAATCCGTTTTATCTTCTTTTCACAAACATACCCTTTTATCATTAATGGCCTGTTATGTTCTGCTTCACTAATTAAATCATCATCAGAGAACGAGATTACTAGTAGACAATTTGCCCGTTCATCGTGTCTTTCATGTTTCATTTCTATCAATAAAGCTTCTCTCACATCGTGATCAGACAGCGCTTGAATCAGACTCTGCCGAAACTCTTCTGATAACTTAAGTGCATCATAGATGCTTAGGCGTGCCGGTATGCCTTTCAAATGACTAACTACGTCATAAGCCACTTTCATCGCTCCATTCCCATTTTTACTTTCATTCTCGTTGTTCTCTCTTTTAGTGACTTCTTTCCTTGCAATTTTCGCTTTTTGTTTCACCGAACTTATTACTTGCTTCCCTGATCGCAACGTAATCATTGCCGCATTCTTTATTGACTTTCAATTTTCCTTCTCTTTTATTTCTCGAGCCTTTTCCTGGATTGACAATACATATGTTGTCGCCCTTGTATTCTTTCCTTTGCTTTCGCTGGTTATTATATCACCTCTATTTATCATTCGCTGTATGATGCACTTCAACGTGTAGCAATTCTCCGTCAGATGTCCCACCAGGCGATGATAACGGCAAAAGTTTCTTTCCCGGGTCTTCATTACATCTTCAGGGCATTTGGGTTATGGTAATTCTAGGATGCCAGCTTTCAACAACTGCTGCATCATAGGAACTACGTCTTCTTTATCGAATTCAAATCCTTCGTGAGAATCAAGCATTCTGAGCTTTTTTCCACCGTATCTGTCCCTTGATTGATTCCAGCTTTCTTTTCCTTCCGGCCTTTTGTCTCTTGAGCCCCTCGCATCTTGATTCTTCTTATCCCGATCAATGGTATTGACGGTCGTTCTGCCAGATATTCTCCTGACGGTTTCATGATGAAATGTTGGCATTTTACGAGTCATTAATTCCAATGCATGGGTTTTGGTAGCCAAATCGCGAAAGGTTCCGATATCGGCGTTGGTAAGTCCGAATGCGATTCCTGTCTCCATAGAGTTCAGACACATCTTGACTTGTTCCTTTTCTTCCGGCAACTGTCTACACGATGCCCCCAGTGTTTTCCATCTGTCTATGAACTTTTCGACTGGTTCTCCTTCTCGCTGTCATACTGAAACTAATTCTGTGATGATAACGTCGCGTTCTGACGAGAAGAAGTTTGACATGAAAGCATCTTGCATTTCTTCCCATGTGCGTATAGATCCTGGTGCCAAATTTGAATACCATCTGAAAGCTTTACTTGTCAATGATGACCCAAATAATTGTAAGAAGTATTGAGGTATGGTGGAGAAATTCTCCATGCTGGTAATGAAATGCATCAGATGTTCTTCTGGTGATCCTTCCCCATTAAACTTCTGGCAGTCTGGATGCTTAAAATTGGCCAGAAACGGAACATCTTCTACCTCTCTCGGATAGGGTGTTCGGTATCTGAAACGGCCGGTATTCGCGTGTTCTCTCTCTATTCTGACTGCTTCTTCGACGACTTGCCTTACATCCTCCTATGTTATAGCTCTTGTTGCTGGAACGGATCCTCGCGACCCTATCCCCTGTGGATGGGAACCTTCAGTTGGTTCTCCTGTCCATTTGTCGCTCCCATCGTAGGTGGAGCCACTATCTGGGCTACATTATGCGCCAGAGTTGCCAGAGCTTCTCTGAGGTTCCGGCATTCGTCCATTAGTGCTCTTTGTGCCTCTGCCATTTAGTCAACACGTTCTTCAGTGGTCAGCCTATTTTCTTGACCCGTCTCTGCCATATACACTGCGACCCCTTGACTGTTTGTCGAGGCTGATGTTGGAGTAAAACGAGAGTACGTTGACGTAACAGGGCTTATAAAGAGAGGAGAGATCGGAGTCTTGTTTGACTTTTGTACGCTTCCCGTGCTGCTGATTGATCGAGGCAATACAGTTATGGACGGATTTGTCTGGGGTGATACAGCCACCGGTGATCCTATCATCAGCGTTTTACCTTTCTGTGCTTTTGTCCATTTAGTCCTTGGGCGATCAGAGCCGGAAAATCATGCGACGTGAACTGTAGAGCTGCTTGTTTGGGGTATATCGTAGGAGGAGCAAGCTCGGGTTTTCTTCTTGCTATACTGCGCGTGATTGATCCCTCAGCTCTTGGTACAGATGAGTTTGCCCTACGGTTCTTTAAGTTCTTTATTTTTGTCTTCCTAGACAAGACTACAGTCCAGTTCTCGTCGCTTTCTTGTGGTTGAGGTGAGACGGAAATGACTCCCGCTGTTACTTGAGTCATTCTGCGCTTGTTGATGGTACATGCATTTGTATGCTTGGGAGTTCGGCTGGGCGCGTATTCGACTATGAACCCAGTGGGGATGAATCGGAAGTTCACTTTTCTTGCAATGTTAGCCATTAGTAGTATTATGTAATTGAATTTGGGTACCTTCAGTTATGAAACATACATAAAGTTAGTATGCGAGAGATTAGGTAAGCTATCTTAGAGATGAAGGGGAGGATGTTCCCACTGAGAGTCGCCATTTTTGCGTCTAAGAGACGCCAAAAAGTGATAAGAGTCTTTCAACCTTCCGCAATGTTAATGTTAAATAAGATAAAGTGTCCCCAGCAGAGTCGCCATTTTGTTTCGACAAGGAAACAAAGGTATTTGATTTTGGGAGAATTATCTTATTCAAACATAACAATGGAACATTATAAGGACAATCATCACACTTTATTGATTCTGAATTCATTTACATCCTCTCTATATCCCTTGATTCTAAGATAGATCACTCAAGATTGAAAATTTATTCTAAGTGAGATTGTTATGATTCAATATAAATTTCAGCAGCACTTCGGCGCTATTTCGGTCATCTCCCAATACTTAGGAGGAATTACTGATTTGATCAGTTAATCTTCTTGGAGATAGAAATTCCAGCAGCACTCCGTTAGCTTCTTCAGTCATCTCCCAATACTTAGGAGGAATATTGAATTAATCAACTGATCTCTCCTTTTAAAGAAGATTTGAAGACTCAGCAAAACTCTTGCACCAAGCAAGTTGATTGACTTTTGTGCGACCCGCGCAACTAATAATGTGGTTGCGCGGTTCACGCAAGAGATTCTAGTTGCGCGGTCCGCGCAACCGATATCGCACTTTGCACGGTCCGCGCAACTGATCGTTGCCTCTCTCTCCTCTACCTTCAGTTGCTCTGCTTCAGTTTTCAAATTCTTTTTCATCCCCAAATGAGAGGGGGAAGCGGGGTATTTATAGGCCCCACACATGCGCCAATCCTCAATTCTTGTGTCTTGATTGCGCGATCCGCTCAACTAACTTCTTGGTTGCGCGTCCCGCACAACGGAACTTCTTGACTCTGCAACCTGCGCAACGGAGAACTTCATTCCACGACCGCGCCACAAGGAACGTTGTTCTGCGTCCAGATGTGTTAGCTGCCTTTGTTGATTGCGCGACCCACGCAACTGCCTTCTTGATTGCGCGATCCGCGCAACTCTCATTCGTATTCCGTGACCCATGCAACTGTTCTCGGCTATGGGACTTTCACAATTGAATCAGTTGGTTGCACGATCCGCACAAGTGACTTCCCAGTTACGCGATCCGCGCAAGTAACTTCTCAGTTACGCGATCCACGCAACTGCCTTCCCCCAGTATTTTCGCTGAATGTCAATCTTTCTTTTTCATGATGATCATTTTTATGTCCCAACAGCTATCTCTTTATTGTTTATTCCGCTATTTTAATTTTAATTTGGCATATTCCTATTCACCCCCCCCCCCTCTAGGACATATTGCTTGGCCATTTCAAGTGGTATCAGAGCCTAATAGCTCGCTCTTATTGCTTTTTATTTGGATTTATTTTCTGAACTAACGATCTAAGCTATATATGTAAGATGTCAAATTTTGATAGCCTTTCAGTCACTAGGCCTCCGCCCTTTGATGGCTCCAATTATGCCTATTGGAAAGCCAGAATGAGGATCTTCCTCAAATCAATGGATGAGAGTGTGTGGCAAGCCACAGTGACTGAATCGAACCCTCCTACCATTGAAGTAACTGGTATCAATGGATCAAAATCAATGAGAATAACACCTTATACTTCTTGGTCCACACTTCAGAAAAGTGAAAGTAGTGCCAATGCAAAAGCACTAAATGCAATCACTTGCGCACTATCACCGGATGAGTTCAAAAGAATCATATCCTGTGATACTGCAAAGCAAGCCTGAGATATATTAGAAATGACACACGAGGGTACATCAATTGTCAAAAAATCTAAAGTTTAACTCCTCACAACCAAATTTGAAGAAATTCATATGGAGGAAAATGAAATGTTTATAGACTTTTACACAAGATTAAATGACATTGTAAACTCAATGTGGGGTCTTGGTGATAAAATCTCAGAAAGTAAAGTGTGTGCAAAAATACTACGCTCTCTTCCTGAACGGTTCAACTCTAAAGTAACCGCGATCCAGGAACTTCGTGATACGGATAATATGAGGGTAGAAGAACTAGTTGGTTCTTTACAAACCTATGAGTTAAACTTTAAAGCTCCTAAAGGTAAAACTATAGCACTTAAATCTTCTAAAAATGTTTCTGAAGAAAACTCTGATTCTGAAGATGATATGACTCTTTTAGCAAAGAAGTTTTATAAGATTTTCAAAAGTAAGAAAAGGGTTAATTTTCAATAATCAAATGATAAAAAGAAATTTAGACCCAAAACTCAAAAATCTTTGAAAGACTGTCAGTGTTACAACTGCCATGAATATGGGCATTTATCAAACAAATGTCCTAAAAAGGACAAACCCAAAAGGAAGGGTATGTTGGCTACTTGGGATGAATCATCTGATTCTGAAGCTACTTCTGAATCAGAAGATTCTGAAACCGAGTCGGGCAATGAAGTAAAAGCCCTTATGACTCTAGCCAAATTCACTTTTTCAGATCACGATGATTCAACTAGTGAAGAAAATTTGAATAGTGATCATGAAAATGAAGAAGATCTTCAAGATGCTTACAATGCCTTATACAAGGAAAGTTGTAAAATTGTTGTGAAGCTTAAACTTCAAAAAGAAAAGTTTTTTAAACTCAAAGAATGCTTCGACTCACTTATTATAGAAAAATCCCAAATTTCAGATAGTTTTGAAAAATCAAAATGTGATTTGAAATTCAAAACCTCCCTGATTGAACATTTGAAATCTGAAATTGAGAAACTCAAGAATAAAGTATCTTCTCTTCTGAGTTTGAAGGATACATGGAGATATGCCCAAGGAGATCCAAAGTTAGAAAAAATTTTATCCGGATCTAGAAAATGTGGCGATCGATCCGGATTGGGTTATGATAAAAACATACCTCATAAACAGAAGAGTACTCCTCCCAACTTTGTGAAAGGAGAAGCCTCAAATCAAAAGAAAAAGGTACTTGTCAAGATTTTTCCAAAAATACAAAAACTTTTCAAAAACCTAAAAGTACCTATATCAATTTCAAAAATCAGAAAAGAAACCCACTGGCTGAAAAAATAGTTGATTTACTCAAGTAGCTCTTAAAATCTAACTCAGTAGGTCATTTCCATAACTATAAACAGAAAAAGACTAACTATGTTCCTAAACCCAAAATAGTTCTAAAATGGGTTCCTAAAGTTGCCTGCTTGGTTGCCCACACTGCTTTCAAAGCAACAAGCCATTCAAAATGGTACCTAGACCGTGGATGTTCTAGGCACATGACAGGTGACAAGACTTTATTCACCGATCTAAAAGATATGACTGATGGGTCAGTCACATTTGGTGATGGTAGCAACTATAAGATTATTGGCCAAGGTTTGGTTCAACTCTATAATCTTCTATTATTTAAGAATGTTCTATATGTTGAGGGACTAAAACACAACCTGTTAAGCATATCTCAAATATGCGACAACAACCATAGTGTTAAATTTTCTAATCAAGGTTGTGAGATTATAGATAAAAAGGGTTCTGTAATATTAACTGGTCGCAGAACTTCTGAAAACTCCTATATAGTAAGCAATGGAAGCTCATCTAATTAAACGTGCTACATGGTTCATACCGATGAGACAGAATTATGTAATAAACGCCTTGGACAAGTACACTATCGGAATTTATACAGATTGAGCAAAGGAGAACTTATTAGAGGTCTACTTAAGATTCAAAAAGTAAACAAGATATGTGGTGAATGTCAGTATGGTAAACAAACTAGGAGCTCTCACAAAAAAGTGAACTCCAATACCACAATAAGACCACTCAAGCTTCTCCACATGGATCTTATAGGACCAACTAGAACGAAAAGTCGAGGTGGTAAAAAATACATCTTGGTTTTTGTAGATGATTTTACAAGATTCACCTGGGTTTCATTTTTAAAGGACAAATCAAAAACCCTTAATGAAGTGAAAAAGATTATCAAACAGATCCAAACTGAAAATGTTCTTAAGTCAGTAAGATCCGAAGTGATCATGGATCCGAGTTTGGAAATAGCGATTTTGAGAAATTTTGTAACGATCAGGGAATATCCCATGAATTCTCTGCGCCCAAAACTCCACAACAAAATGGTATTGTGGAAAGGAAAAATAGAGTGCTCCAAGAAATGGGAAATGTTATGTTAAATAGGATGAAGCTTCCTAGAAATTTATGGGCTGAAGCAGTGAATACCGCCTGCTACATTATTAACCGTGTCTATACTTGTAAATCCAATAATAAAACGGCTTATGAAATGTGGTTCAATAAGAAGCCGACTGTCAAATACTTTTGAGTTTTTGGTAGCAAGTGCTATATTTTGCGTGACCGTGAAAATCTGGGAAAGTTTGACACAAAGAGTGAAGTAGGAATCTTCTTAGGATATTCTTTAAACAGTCGTGCATATCGTGTACTGAACAACAGGACCGGTGTGATTCAAGAGTCAATTAACGTGGTCATTAATGATCACTTGAATACATCTTCCCCTAGTTCAGATAATGATGAAGTTCTTATAATTGAAAAACCAGATACTTCATCAAGTGAAATTAATCCTGAATTAAGGATTGTCAAAGATCATCCATCTACTCAAATTCTTGGAAACCCTCTCACTGGTGTGCGCACTCGTCGACAACTAGAAGACATATGTAATTACGTATGCTTTACATCCCAGATTGAACCAGCAAACGTAAAAGAAGCACTTTCTGATGAAAACTGGTTAGTAGCGATGCAGGAAGAACTTAATCAGTTTGTTCAAAATGATGTTTGGTATCTCATTCCTAGACCTAAAAATAAACACATTATAGGAACTAAGTGGATTTTCAAAAATAAGTCTGATGAACTTGGAAATATAATTCAAAAAAGGCAGGACTGGTTGTACAAGGGTACACTCAAATAGAAGTATTGATTACGATGAAACCTTTGCTCCAATTGCTCGCCTTGAATTAATTAGACTTTTTATATCCATTGCATGCTTTAGAAAGTTTAAAATTTATCAAATGGATGTAAAGAGTGCCTTTTTAAATGGTGATTTATATGAAGAGGTATATGTTGAACAACCTACAGGGTTTGAAGACCCTAAGTTTACTAATCATTTATACCGCCTTAAAAAGGCTCTCTATGGTTTGAAACAAACTCCCAGGGCATGGGTACAAAAAATTGACTAAGTTTTTACTAAGTCATAATTTTCAAATGGGTAGTGTCGATAAGATGTTTTTTGTTAAGAAACATAACGATGATATCTTAATGGTTCAGATCTATGTTGATGATATTATTTATAGATCAACTTGTACTAATATGACTGTTGAATTTGCAGATTTAATGAAATCTAAGTTCGAAATGAGCATGGTTGAGGAATTAAATTATTTCTTAGGATTGCAAGTAAAATAGCAATCTGACGGAATTTTTATTTCACAATCTAAATATGCTTTGAACTTGATTAAGAAGTTCGAATTTGAGAGTGGTAAGAATTTTGATACTCCTATGAGTACAACTCTAAGACTCTCAAAAGACTCTACAAGTAAAGATGTAGATCCTAAATTGTATCGGAGCATGATAGGCAGTTTGCTTTACTAAACTGCAAGTAGACTTGATATTGCTTTAAGTGTTGGAATCTGTGCTAGATATCAGTCTAATCCTAAAGAATCTCACTTAACTGTTGTTAAGCAAATTATTCAATATGTCGCAAGTTTAGTTAATCTAGATTTTTGGTATCCGTATGATACTAGTTTCAATTGGCTGGGTACTCAGATGCTGATTGGGCTGGTAATATCGATGACAGGAAATCAACCAGTGGTGGTTGTTTTTACATTGGAAATTGCTTGGTTTCTTGGTTTAGCAAGAAGCAAAGTTCCATATCTCTCTCAACTGCTAAGGCTGAACACATTGCTGCTGAAAATGCATGTACTCAGCTAGTTTGGATGAAACGTATGTTGAATGATTATGGAATCACACAGGACTCGATGGTTTTATATTGTGATAATTTCAGTGCAATAAATATTTCAAAAAACCCAATCCAACATTCACGTACTAAGCACATTGACATTAGATTTCATTATATCCGGGAATTAGTGGAAGAAAAAGAAATATCTTTAGAATATATTCCAACTGAGACTCAGCTTGCTGACATTTTCACTAAACCGCTCAATAAAAATAGGTTTAATAAGTTGAAATTCGATCTCGGTATGTGCAATTTAAGATGATTGAGCATGCATCTCTGTATCATATTGTAAATACTTTATTGGTTTACATTTCTTGAAAAATGCATGTTTATTTATTTTTCTGGTACATGACCAGTCGAAGACGTGCTCGACCAATTGTGGCACGACCGGTCAAGGACGTCCCACGACCAGTCATGTAGCGCGCTGATTGCCTTTATTTGAGAAAAAACCACTTCTTCTTCATTTCATTCCTCTTCTCCAACGAGCCGAGCTACGACGAGTCGAACCCCACTATTCGATTCAACAAAATTAGAATATTTTGTATGTTATTCTTGAAGATTCATAGTCTTTTCTCTTCAATTTCTTGATTGTAGTTGTCTATTTCAACTCTTTCCTCAAGTTGTTGGGTTTTTCTTCCTCATTTGCTGAATCTAGAAAAACCCATCTCTATTTTCTTGATATTTCTTGTATTTCTTTAAGAAAATGGATCCTAAAGGTAAAAATAAAAATCCTAGAGGTGCTTCTTCTTCTAGATCGAATGTTATCACTAGACGTCATCTTAGGGCTCCTGAAGATGATCCACCATATGTATGTGATTTGCGTATGCGCAATGTGATTGTTGAAAAAGTTGTCAATTTAAACCACATCGCACCTTTCGATCTCCTTCCTCTCCTTCAATCTGTAGGATGGGAAAACATTCTACACTGGGGTGGGCCGACATTCCAGTCCATAGAGCAAGCCATGGTTGCATGCATAACTGAATTCTCTACTGAGCAATTGACTTTTACTATTGCTACTAGAGAAGGGCCTTTTCCTGTTGATCGACATTTAATTTTAGGCCTTATGGACATTCCAGTTAATGATGATGGTATTCATCCTAGCACACTTGCTGAGAAAGTGTCAGAATATGAAAAATGTGTTTATACTAGAGCGTTGTGTAACATAAATGCACCATGGACTGAAAATGGGAATGCCCTCAAATCTAGATATCTGTTACCCAGATACAGAGTTTTACATCGTATCTTCACTTCTAATCTGTATCCCCGCTCTGGAAACAAGACTGAGTTGACTCTGCTTATGGTTCGTATTTTGTACTCAATCATTACTTGGTGCTAATGTCTGTTTGCCCTCTTTGATTTGTTCCTCTATCATTCAATTCCGTATTCATCCTGGTCATGGTGATATTCCATTGGGTATCTGTTGAAGGTATTAACCACTCACATGTTAGTCGCTATGCCCGTCGGAGAGGCATCCAACACCTCATATTCAACAACTCCAACTTAAACAAAATGAAGTTGAAATTGGCTCCAGGCCAAGTTAATGGTGACAGTGGAACTGCTGTTGAGGCTGGGAATGATGAAGAAGGTGATGATCTTCCTCCAGATGATATCAATATGGACGATATTTTTAATGAAATTGATTCTGATTCTGGGAATGATCCTGACTTTGTGCCATCTGACTTCAATACTCGTCTAAGTGCATTAAAGGAGAAGGTAGAAAATATGAATGTTGGCCACAATCGGCAATTTCAAAATATGCGCAAGTATTTTAGGCGCTTACAAAAAGGCCTTCATCAAATTGATCCTACCATACCTGCTCCTTCTTCTGGATCAGATTGAGATTTTAATCTTTGGTCTGTAATAACTATAGTACTTTTTACTCTCTCTGGTTGTGTTAGACTCTATCTGACTTGACTTTATAACTCCTTATGCTATGATTTGTTCTCTTAACTTTCTAATATTTTTAGCTTTATGACTTGATCATTACTTTACTGTCTTTCAAATCCTATTTGTGTTTCTTCCTTTGTCATGTTTTGACAAAAAGGGGGAGATATTTGAGAGTTCATGGATTATGAATTGATTGATGTTGTGATGAGATGGTTGAAGTGTACTACTAAGGGGGAGTTAAGGGGGAGTTACACAAGGGAAGTTACGTGGTTGTGCATGAGGTTGTATGCTGTATGCTAGTTCATGACAACTGGTGCATGATTCGTTAATATACATGTTGTGCTTCTCTTGTTGAAGTATGTTTTGTCATAAATTTGATAAAGGGGGAGATTGTAAGTGCTATGATTTGATTTCTCTTTGGTTGTCAAATTTTGTGTGTCAAAACCTCTATATGTGTCTTGTGTTTATATCTTGATAAATTTGTTTGAGACACCATGTCAACAACTGAAGTCAAGAAGGTCAAGAAGATAAATTCTTCAAGCTCAAGTTCACGTGTATTCAAGTTCAAGACTCAAGCTCAAGTTCACGTGTATTCAAGGTCAAGACTCAAGCATAGTTTGGGACTCAAGTGCAATTCAAAATAACATTAATTTCAAAGCTTATGAAGTAGTTAAGCTACATCAAGAAGAACTCAAGCTTTGTAATGTTCAAAGTCTAAGCAAATGAAGCTTTCAATGTCCATACTTCATGTCTCAGGTATGATAAACCTTAGATTGACCTTAGGGTAGGTCACTTTGGCTACATAATTCATTTGAATATTTATATATGATTTTGGTCTATTCTAGGACTAGTCCTCGACCTTGTTCGACCAGTCCTAGCACTGGCTCAACCTGTCTAAGAAATTCCAGGACCAGTCCTAGAATTGTTGCAATTTATCGGATTTTCTAGTTCGGCTACGACCAGTCCTGGAGTCTGCTCGACCGATCGTGGGATGGTCTTGACTCGACCTTCGACCAGTCGTAGAGCTACGACTCAAACTCCAGTGACTAAATCAAGTGTCGCACGACCAGTCGTAGAGGGGTCTTGACCGGTCGTGGACTGCCTTCGACCAGTCGTGGACTGCCTACGACCGGTCGTACAATGGTTTGATCCGATCTCTCTAAAACATTCAAAAATCTGTTTCTCCTTCGACCAGTCGTGGTGTCCCTAGGACCAGTCGAAGACAAATTTCTGTAGCTATAAATAACACACAAATTTCAGAGTTTTTCACTGAAAATTAAGTGAATTCAAGACTCCACTCTGAGATAAGTTTGTGTTTATTTTTAAGCTACATTGTGCTTAATTCTATTTTCTTTTGTTAGCTTATTGTTATTTGATTTTGATTTGCATTCCAATCTGATTAGAAAAGGGAGAAAATCTTAAATTCCTTCTTCACGGAATCAAAATCAAATACAGCTAGCCCTAAGTTGATTAAACTTAAAATCAATTAGAACTTAGAACCATTGTAAAGTGAGTATTGGACATTGAACTTCCATATTCGTACTTCTACTCCGACTGGTTCTTCCGGGCTGCTACAAGAGGAGAAATCTAGGTATTTTATAATTCTGTAAAATTTCTATTCTTTGGGTTTTTATTTGGGATTTGCCAGAAAAATTTCATTTGTGTGGTTATCTGAGGAGAGCCAAAAAACTCAGAAAGAGGGGTTTTTTGGATTGTGTAAACCCAAGTTTAAAAGACACAATTGTGAAGGTTTTAGGTGAACCTGTGAAACCTATTTTGATAGTGAACGCTAATATCCCTTGTGTGAGGATATTAGGAGTGAAGTAGCATTCTGTGTGACTGTTGTTTAACAGTTGGTGAACACACAGGCGAACCACTATAATTCTTTGTCTTGTGGATTGAATGCTTACTTAATCTTTTATCTTTTATCATTCAAAGTTGTGGAATGTATGTGTGGTTGTGAATGTTGTCAATATTTACATTTCAAGCAAGTGTGAGGAATGTTGTAATAAGTTAGATTTAAATTTCAGCAATCTATTTCAATTCATTGCTATTTATTTTTATTGAGTTCTTGATACAAAGGATGTTCTAGAAATAAGGTTGTCCTGCCATAAACCTTTGGTTTTTATGGTGAAAGGTTGTCCTTAGAACTAAATTCGTATCAACCTCTCAATACTTGTTAATTGAGGTTGAGTTTATTTCAGCATTGTGAATTGTTTTATTTTTGTAAGGCTATCTCTTTATTGTTTATTCCGCTGTTTTAATTTTAATTTGGCATAGTCCTATTCACCCCCCTCTAGGACATATAGTTTGCCGATTGAAAATCCTGTTCTGCTTATGTTTGGTTCAAGTCAATTATTAGTTGAGCTTTGATATCTACTGCTTTGGGTTTAAATGGTAACACTCGCATATTATAAGTGTGGGGTGTTATAGTCTACCCCCCTTAAAAAAATTCGCCCTCGAAATTACCTGTGGTGTGTCACTGAATAGGTGAGGGTACTTCTCCTTGACCTTTGCTTCTCGCTCCCAAGTCGCCTCCTCTTCTCCATGATGTGACCAAAGAACCTTAACTAATGGTATCATCTTTGTCTGTAGGACTTGCTCCTTGTGGTCAAAGATGCGGATAGACTCTTCATTATAAGAGGCATCGTCTGTAAGCTCGATCTGCTCTCCACTAACGATATGCGACTCGTCTGGCATGTGCTTCTTTAACATGGATATGTAAAAGACATTGTGAATACCGGCTAGTGGAGTAGGCAATGCATGGTAGTATGTTACAGCTCCCACACGATCTAAGATCTTGAAAGGTCTGATGAAACGAGGTGCTAACTTCCCTTTCTGTCTGAATCTCATCAAATCCTTCATAGACAACACCTTCAGAAACACATGGTCGCCAGTTGCAAACTCCATGTCACATTGTAGATTATCCGCATAGCTCTTCTGCCTGCTCTGGGCAGTACGGAAACACTTCCGAACCACATCAATGACCTGGGTAGTAGCCTGAACCAGCTCGGGCCCTAACAAGCTTCTCTCTCCGATTTCTACCCAACACTGAGGGGATCGGCAAGAGCGACCATAGAGGGCCTCATACGGTGTCATGCCTATGTTGGACTGGAAGCTGTTGTTGTATGCAAATTCTGCCAGACCCAAGTGATCATCTCAATTGCCCTGAAAGTCTAGAACGCATGCTCTCAGCATATCCTCCAAAATCTGATTCGCCCTCTCAGTCTGTCCATCTATCTAAGGGTGAAACGTTGTACCGAACTTTAACTCTATGCCCATCTCTTCCTGCAGCCTCTTTTAAAAGGCAGAAGTGAATATGGAGTCTCGATCTGATATAATCTCTTGTGGAACTCCGTAGGATCGCACGACTTCCCGGATGTATAACCTTGTCAAACTATCGGTGGAATCTGTCGTACGGATCGGGAGGAATCGAGCAGCCTTTGTCAACTTATTGACGATGACCTAGATCGAGTCGTGCTTCCTCTGCGTCCTATGAAGGCCAGATATAAGGTTCATAGAGATGTTGTCCCACTTCCATTCAGCCAATAGCAAAGGCTGAAGGAGGCCAGCAGGCTTGCGATGTTCAGCCTTAATCTTCTGTCACACCATGCACTTTGTCACGAAGCCTGCGATGTCCCTCTTCATGTTATTCCACCAGTACTGTCTCTTAACGTCATTGTACATCTTCGTGCTACCCGGGTGGATAGCTAATTTATAATGGTGGGCTTCTACCATAACGTCCTTCCTCAAATCGACATTGTTTGGAACGCATACCCGCCCCTGGTACTGAAGACTGCCATCACTACTAATCCTCCACCCAGGCATTCCCTCGCTCTTACACCTTCCTTTCATCTTGACAAGCCATTCATCCTGGTCCTGAGCAGAGATTACCTATCGAACCAAGGTTGGCTCTGCAGTCAGCAGAGCCACATAAGCATCAGGTTCGTCGAAGGTAAGCTGGATGTCGAAGTCTTGAAGAAACTCCATCATCTCCCACTCCTTGATCATTAGAGTGGCTACTAGCTCATGCTTCTTCTTCCGACTTAAAGCATCAGCCACTAAGTTCGCCTTGCTAGGGTGGTAAGAGATATCAAAGTGGAAGTCTTTAAGTGCTTCCATCCACCGACACTGGCACATATTCAAATCCTTCTGCGTGAATATATATTTCAGACTCTTGTGGTCACAGAATAACTGAAAATCCTCTCCGTAGAGGTAATACTTCGATATCTTTAGGGCGAAGACCACAGCTGCCAACTCCAGGTCATGAGTCGAGTAATTCTCTTCATGCTTATTCAACTGTCTCGAAGAGTAAGCGATCACTTTATCGTTTTTGCATTAGTACGTACCCTAGTCCCAACTTAGACGCGTCACTGTACACCACGAATGTCTCTCCCTCTTGTGGAAGGGTGAGTACTGGCGTGAAAGTCAATCTCATCTTTAGCTCTTGGAAAGCCACTTCTGTATTTTTGTCCCATGTGAATCGGGTGTTCTTCTTTATCAGTTGAGTGAGTGGCCGCGCGATTCTGGAGAACTCCTTGATAAAACGCCTATAGTACCCTGTCATGCCTAGAAAACTTCGAACCTCGGTCACGGTAGTGGGCTGCTCCCACTTAGACACTGCTTTCACTTTAGTCGAATCGACCGCTATTCCCTCTGCTTTTACTACATGTCCTAGGAATTTCACTTCCTCTTCCCAGAATTCGCACTTGCTCAGTTTGGCATACAGTTGCTTCTCCTTCAGAGTATTTAAGACTGTGCGCAAGTGATGTTCGTGCTCTTCCCGACTCTTTGAGTAGATCAGAATATCATCAATAAATACGATCACGAACCAATCTAGGTATGGCATGAATACTCGATTCATCAGGTCCATAAACACGGCTGGGGCATTGGTGAGACCGAACAACATCAACAAGAACTCGTAGTGCCCGTAACGAGTCCTGAAAGCCGTCTTTGGGACATCCTCATCACTTATTCTCAACTGGTGGTACCCCGAGCGCAGATCTATCTTGGAGAAATACTTGGTATCCTTCAACTGATCGAATAGATTGTCGATGTGCGGCAGGGGGTATCTGTTCTTTATCGTTACATCATTCAGCCTTCTGTAGTCTATACAGAGGCGCATCGACCCATCCTTCTTCTTTACAAAGAGAATCAGCGCTCCCCAGGGAGAAACGCTGGGGGGGATGAAACCTTGAACCAACAGTTCATCAATCTGACTCCTTAGCTCCTCCATCTCGTAAGGAGGCATGCGAAACAGAGGAAGTGATATAGGGGCGGTTCATGGTATAAGATCGATATAAAAATCTACCACACGCCTAAGAGGCAGCCCTGGTATATCCTGAAACACTTCAAAAAAGTCTTGGACTACTGGTATTCGTCTGATAGTGGATTCCACTGTCCCAGCTTCATCTAGAGCCTGCAAGCTCTCGAACTATTGGCGTCTACCCCTCCCTTTCAAAGTGAAGGAAGTCTGCCCGGGGCCGGATATAGTAACCGTCTTGTTGTGATAGTTCATGACTGCACGCGTCAATGTAAGCTAGTCCATCCCGAGAATGATGTCGAAGTGTTTGACGGGCATGATGATTAGGTCCACAGACACTTCGCGACTTGCGAGAGACATGCTCTACACATCTCGTCTGTTTCTACAAATTTACTCATAAGGGATGCTACAACTAAAGGGGCATGCATCCGAATTGTGTTCAGTTCTAGTCTAGATGCAATAGAGAATCAATAAAAGACAGAGTTGCACCAGAATCAAATAGAGTGAGTACATGGGTACCGTTAATGTGAGCGGTACCATGGATAGTCTGAAGGGGTCCTGCTCAGCCTCTGTGGCAGCAACTGCATACACTCGTGCTGAGGGGGCTCTCTGCTGAGCTGGGGGGCCCTGTTTGGGCTGTTGAGGCCTAAGCGCTGCTCGGGCCACCTTCTGGTTCTGCTCGGGTCAGTTTGCCCAGAGTGAAATACCCTAATCTCACATTCTCTGAAAGTAATTCCGAGCAATGTGATTAGCCCTAGCACGGTAACCACAACTCTCACCAGAAGGCAAAGGTGGAGCTCAGACGAATAGCAGAAACCTTCCTGCTGGAATAACTGGAGCAGGAGGTGCCTGCCTGGGCCTGACCGAGGCATCTCATGCTGGAAGGCGAGAGCGGATGGTGCACTCGAATTCTTTCTCTACTCACATCGCCTTGTCCACTAGTTCCAAGAAGTCCCTAAAATCCCAGGTGCACAACCAAGATTGTATCCCAGGCTTTAGCCCCTCCTTAAACTTCTCCAAATTTAGCTCATCAAACTTCGCCTCATATTGGGCAACCGTCATGTTCCCTTGCTCCAGTTTCAGGAACTGAGAGATCTTTTCACTTCAGTACGGCCGTGGGAAGTATTTCTCCAGGAACTTCGTCTTGAAGCCAACCCATGTCCAGGCGTACCCAGCTGGCACGCCTCTTTGCACGCTGTCCCACCAGTGTTTCGCTTCTCCCTCGAGCAGGTAGGTGGCCAGTGTAACCATCTGGGAGTCTGTGCACTCCATTGACCTCATCATTTTGGTGATCCTCGCCAACCAATGTTCGGCCTGAACTGGGTCAGGCGCTCCTCCAAAAGTCGGTGGGCGGAGCCTCATAAATTGGTTGAACACGTCTGATCCTCTGACGTCCCTATCTCGGGATGCCCCCCTGTGGTCCCTATCCCACAGAGTCTGCATCATCAATGCGTGCACGTCCTGCTGCTGTCTTGTAAACATATCATGTTGTCGTTGCATAGTGGCAACCATTGTAACAGCCCGGATTTTTTCCAACCTGGAATTAGACGTCCTTAGGCGATGGGTCAATCCTAACACAGGTTTAACTTCTCAAACACTCAATTAAAGCCACAAATCCCTTTCCAAACCATTTTCTTCACAAATCCCACCCTTCACCACCTTGATCTTTTAATTTTTCTAAGTACTTTCATCCTATACACTATCTTAAACTAGCTAAGTAGTATAACTTGGATCACTTTATATACAAACTGCAAAGGACTAAGTACCACCTCAGACAGAAATCTTATAGGACTAAATCCTGTAGAAATGAGACAAAGTAACTAAGTGCAAAACTAGATTAGCTACGAAATCCGCTAAATACAATCTGCAAGACCCAAAACTTGTAGAATCATTGACGCTAGGTTACCCTAAAATCTAGGATCAATCTCATTACCCGACTGCTCTCCGGAGCACGTTGAAACTCCGTATCAGATCTGGACAGCACATCGGGAGTCCGAATAATACGAGGTTAAGGAATTAGGACCGCCTCGCTGGGCTTGACAACCATCTCAGAAATCAAATGCAGACAGCGTTCCACGGCTGTTCGCTTGAGTCCGGAGCGAGAGAGTGTGAAAACACTTGTTTTCTTTACAAAATAAATATCTTGAATAGTAATCTGGCACGTGTTGCTTGCGGATCAGTTTTAAGCAACCAGACCATCAGAATCAGACCAAATTACACCCTCGGATCAGGAGAAATTTCAGACACATTTACATGTACTCGGAATCTCCGATCGAGATCCGCTGACCGTTAAACTGAAACTGGTCCGCCACGCGTGATCTGGGATCCCGACCGAAACGAAAACTTAACTCCACCTAGATCCGGTGTCGGTGAGCTTAAGTCCGACCTTTGGCTCAAGGAGGCCCTCCAGAAGTCCTCCATTGAGCTGTAAAAGTCCCGCTTTGGTTATAACTGTAAGTGCTATGGTCTCATGCTCCTTTGGTTGTCAAATTTTGATGTGTCAAAACATCTATCTGTGTCTTGTGCTTGTATGGTGATTTATATGTATTCAAGACACTGCATAAACACTTCATGACATTATTGAAGTTTCAAGAAGCTATTATGTTGAAGTCTCAAGAAGCTACATTATTGAAGTTCAAGAGGTTACAATGTTGAAGTTCAAGTCCTAAGAAACAACTCAAGAAATGACTTCAAGACTTATAAGCAACGCATGAAATAGTTTTTATGCTGATGAAGATCTCAAGTTTAAAGCTACAACAAGTCCAAGATCTCAAGCCTGATATGGTTCAAATAAATCTACATTCGGTGAATGGTTGAAGTTCAATGTCCATACGACATGGTTCAGGTTTGAATGACCTTAGGTTGACCCTTTAAGTAGGTCACTTTGGATACATAAATCAAATGTTTATTTTACATAAGTTTGGTCTATTCTACGACCAGTCCTAGCTCTTGTTCGACCAGTCCTAGCATTGGTTCGACTAGTCCAAGAAATTCCACGACCAGTCCTAAGTTGTTGAAGATTTTTTAGAATTTTTGGTACGCCCACGACCAGTCCTGGAGGTCCTTCGACCGGTCGTAGGTGTGGCTTCGACTCGTCCACGACCAGTCGTAGTGCTACGACTCAAAGTCCAGCAACATAATCTATGGTCCTACGACCAGTCGTAGGGATATACGACCAGTCGTAGGTGACCCACGACCAGTCGTAGGCTTCTCACGACCAGTCGTGGAACGACTTTCAAAGATCACGCTCAATAGTTCAAATATCCGTTAGAGTTACGACCAGTCGAAGGTTTCTAAGACCAGTCGTAGGAGCGATTTCTACTTCTATAAATTGAACACGAAATTCAGAGTTTTCACACTTTAACTCAATTCTATTCAAGAAATTTCAAGTGATCACTCTGAGATAAGTCTGTGTTTATTTTAAGCTACATTGTGCTTATTTAATATTCCTTTTTGCTAGCTTATTGAATTTGATTTTGTTTCTATATTCCAATCTTATTTGAAAAGAGGAATTATCTTATTCCTTCTTCTTGGAATCAAAATCAAATATAGCTACGCCCAACAAGTAAAATCTAAAATCAATTAGAATTTAGAACCATATGAATGTGAGTATTGGAAATTGAACTTTGACATTCAATCATCTACTCCGATTGGTTCTACCCGGCTGCCACAAAAAGGAGAAATCCAGGTATTTTACAATTCTGTAAAAGTTATTTACTTTTGGTTTTGTTTGAGGTTAAGCCAGAAAAATCTCATTGTATTGGTTTTGTTTGAGGTTGAACCAGAAAAAATCTCATTGTATTGGTTATCTGAGGAGAACCAGAAAACTCAAAAAAGAGGGGTTTTTGAATTGTGTAAGCCCAAGTGAAAAAGACACAATTGTAAAGGTTTTTGGTGAACCTGTGAAAACCTATTTGATAGTGAACGCTAATATCCCCTGTGTGAGGATATTAGGAGTGGAGTAGCTTTCTGTGTGGCTGTTGAAAAACAGTTGGTGTACACACAGGCGAACCACTATAACTCTCTGTCTTGTGGATTGAATGCTTGCTTAATTTTCTTATCTTTTATCATTCAATTGTGTGGAATGTACAAGTGGATGTGAATGTTGTAACTATTTACATTTCAAGCAAGTGTGGGGATTGTTGTAATAATTTAGATCTATACTTCTGCATTTAATTTCAATTCCTTGCTATTTCATTTACTTCTATTAAAATTGAGTCCTTGATTCAAAAGAAGTTCTAGAAATAAGGTTGTCCTACCATAAGCCCTTGTTTATTATGGTGTAAGGTTGTCCTTAGAACTGAATTTGTATCAATCTCTCAATACTTATTTATCAAGGTGATTTAAATTTAGCATTGTGAATTGATTCATAATTGTAAGGATATTGGTTTACTTTATTTCCACTGATTTTATTTTAAATTTGGCATAGTCCTATTCACCCCTCCCCCCCCCCCCCCCCCCCTCTAGGACATATAGCTTGGCCTTTTCAAGTGGTATCAGAGCCTAATAGCTCATTTTTGTTGCTTTTTATTTGGATTTATTTCCTGAGCTAACGATCTAAGCTATATAAAAAGATGTCAAATTTTGATAGCCTTTCAGTTACTAGGCCTCCACCCTTTGATGGCTCCAACTATGCCTATTGGAAAGCCAGAATGAGGATCTTCCTCAAATCAATGGATGAAAGTGTGTGGCAAGCCACTATGACTGAATGGAAACCTCCTATCATGGAAGTAACTGGTGTTGATGGTTCAAAATCTATGAAAATTACACCGTATTTCCAATGGACCACACTTCAGAAAAATGAGAGTAGTGCTAATGCTAAAGCACTAAATGCAATCACTTGTGCACTATCACCGGATGAGTTCAAAAGAATCATATCCTGTGATACTGCAAAGCAAGCTTGGGATATTTTAGAAATGACACACGAAGGTACATCAATTGTCAAGAAATCTAAAGTCCAACTCCTCACAACTAAATTTGAAGAAATTCATATGGAGGAAAATGAAATGTTTATGGACTTTTACACTAGATTGAACGACATTGTAAACTCAATGTGGGGTCTTGGTGATAAGATCCCGGAAAGTAAAGTGTGTGCAAAAATACTACGCTCTCTTCCTGAACGGTTCAATTCTAAGGTAACCGCAATCCAGGAACTTCGTGATACGGATAATATGAGGGTAGAAGAATTAGTTGGTTCTTTACAAACCTATGAATTAAGTTTTAAAGCTCCTAAAGGTAAAGCTATTGCTTTGAAGTCATCTAAAAGTATTACTCAAGAAAATTCAGATTCAGAAAAGTCTGAAGATGATATGGCCCTTTTGGCGAAAAAGTTTTATAAGATTTTCAAAAGTAAGAAAAGAGTCGACTTTCAACAGGCAAATGAAAAGAAACGTTCTAAACCTAAGTCTAAAACTTGGAAATCATTGAAAGATAGTCAATGCTACAACTGTCAAGAATATGGGCATTTAGCAAACAAATGTCCTAAAAAGGACAGATCCAAAAGGAAGGGTATGTTGGCTACTTGGGATGAATCGTCTGATTCTGAAGCCTCTTCTGAATCAGAAAATTCAGAAACCGAGTCGGGCAGTGAACTTAAGGCCCTTATGACTCTAGCCAAGTTTACTTTTTCAGATCACGATGATTCAACAAGTGAAGAAAATTTGGATAGTGATCATGAAAATGATGAAGATCTTCAAGATGCTTACAATGCCTTATATAAGGAAAGTTGTAAAATTGCTGTCAAACTTAAACTTCAAAAAGAAAAGTTTTTTAAACTCAAAGAATGTTTTGAAACCCTTGTTTTAGAAAAATCTCAAATTTCAGATAGTTTTGAAAAATCAAAGTGTGATCTGGAATTCAAAACCTCCCTGATTGAAAATTTGAAATCTGAAAATGAGAAACTTAAAAATGAAGTATCTTCTCTTCTGAGTTTGAAGGACACATGGAGATATGCCCAAGGTGATCCAAAATTAGAAAAATTATTATCCGGATCAAGAAAATGTGGCGATCGATCCGGGTTGGGCTACGATAAAAACACGTCTCCTAAACAGAAGAATACTCCTTCCAATTTTGTGAAAGGAGAGACTTCTAACTCAAAAGGAAAAGGTACTAGTCAAGTTTTTTCTAAAAATACAAAAACTTTTCAAAAACCCAAAAGCAGCTATATAAATTTCAAAAATCAGATTCGAAACCCACTAGCTGAAAAAATTGTTGATTTACTTAAGGAGCTATTAAAATCTAACTCAGTAGGTCACTCTTACAACTATAAACAAAAGAAGACCAATTATTCTCCTAAACCCAAAACAGTTCTAAAATGGGTTCCTAAGGTTGCCTGTTTGGTTGCTCACACTGCTTTCAAAGCTACAAGCCATTCGAAATGGTACCTAGATAGTGGATGCTCCAGACATATGATAGGTGACAAGGCACTATTCACAGATCTTAAAGATATGACTGATGGGTCAGTCACATTTGGTGATGGTAGCAACTGCAAGATAATTGGCAAAGGTACGGTCCAACTCTATAACCTTCCCTTATTTAAAAATGTTTTATATGTTGAAGGTTTAAAACACAACCTGTTGAGCATATCTCAAATATGCGATAACAACCATAATGTTAAATTTTCTAATCAAGGTTGTGAAATTATAAACGAAAAGGGTTCTGTAATATTAACTGGTCGCAGAACTTCTGAAAACTGCTATATAGTAAGCAATGGTAGCTCATCTAAACAAACGTGCTACATGGTCCATACCGATGAGACAGAATTATGGCATAAACGCCTTGGACATGTACACTACCGAAATTTATACAGATTGAGCAAAAGTGAACTAATTAAAGGTCTACCTAAGATGCAAAAAGTAGACAAGATTTGTGGTGAATGCCAGTATGGTAAACAAACTAGGAGCTCTCACAAAAAGGTGAACTCCAATACCACCACAAGACCACTCGAGCTTCTCCACATGGATCTTATAGGACCAACAAGAACGGAAAGTCAAGGTGGCAAAAAGTACATCTTAGTTATTGTAAATGATTATACAAGATACACTTGGGTTTCATTCTTGAGAGATAAATCAGAAACCCTTGATGAAGTGAAAAAGTTTATAAAATGGATTCAAACTGAAAAATGTTCTTAAGTCAACAAGATCCGTAGTGATCATGGATCCGAATTCGAAAATAGCGGTTTTGAGAAATTCTGTAGTGATCAGGGAATATCGCATAAATTCTCTGCACCTAAAACTCCTCAACAAAATGGAATTGTCGAGAGAAAGAAAAGAGTGCTTCAAGAAATGAGAAATGTTATGATAAATAGCATGAAGCTCCCTAGGAATCTCTGGGCTGAAGCAGTGAATACAGCCTGCTACATTATTAACCGTGTTTATATTTGTAAATCTAATAATAAAACAGCTTATGAAATGTGGTTTGAGAAAAAGCCTTCTGTCAAATACTTTCGAGTTTTTGGCAGCAAGTGCTATATTTTACATGACCGTGAAAATTTGGGAAAGTTCGATACTAAAAGTGATGAAGGGATCTTTTTAAGATATTCTTTAAACAGTCGTGCATATCGTGTTCTAAAAACAGGACCGGTGTGATTCAAGAGTCAATAAATGTTGTGATTGACGATCTTTTGAATACACCTATCCCTAGTTCAGATAATGATGAAGTTCTTATACTTGAAAAACAAGAAACTTCATCAAGTGAAACTAATTCTGAATTAAGAACTGTTAAAGATCATCCAACTTCTCAAATACTTGAAAACCCTCTCACTGGTGTGCGCACTCGTAGACAATTAGAGGACATATGTAACTACGTATGCTTTACATCCCAGATTGAACCGGTTAACGTAAAAGAAGCACTTTCGGATGAAAACTGGATTCTTGCGATGCAAGAAGAACTTAATCAGTTTGTCAGAAATGATGTCTGGTATCTTGTTCCTAGACCTAAAGATAAACATATTATTGGAACAAAATGGATTTTCAAAAACAAATCTGATGAACTTGGAAATATTATTCGAAATAAAGCAAGACTAGTTGTACAGGGGTATACACAAATTGAAGGTCTTGACTATAATGAAACATTTGCTCCTGTAGCTCGTCTTGAATCAATCAGACTTTTTATCTCCATTGCTTATTTTAGGAAGATTAAAATTTACCAAATGGATGTAAAGAGTGCCTTTCTGAATGGTGATTTACATGAAGAGGTATATGTTGAACAACCTATAGGGTTTGAAGATCCTAAATTTACTGATCATGTGTATCGTCTAAAGAAGGCTCCTTATGGTCTGAAACAAGCTCCCAGAGCATGGTACGAAAAACTGACTAAGTTTTTACTGAGTCATAATTTTCAGATGGGATGTGTTGATAAGACGCTCTTTGTTAAGAAACATAACGATGATATTCTAATGGTTCAAATATATGTTGACGATATTATTTATGGATCAACCTGTACTAATATGACTGTTGAGTTTGCAGATTTGATGAAGTCTAAATTCGAAATGAGCATGGTTGGAGAATTAAACTATTTCCTAGGGTTGCAAGTAAAACAACAACCTGATGGAATTTTTATCTCTCAAACCAAATATGCTCTGAATTTAATTAAGAAATTTGGATTTGAGAAAGGTAAAAATTTTGATACTCCTATGAGTACAACTTTGAGACTCTCAAAAGACTCTACAGGTAATGATGTGGATCCTAAATTGTATCGTAGTTTGATTGGTAGTTTGCTTTATTTGACTGCTAGTAGACCAGATATCGCTTTGAGTGTTGGTATTTGTGCTCGTTATCAATCAAATCCTAAAGAATCTCACTTAACTGCTGTTAAGCGGATTATGCGATATGTCGCAAGTTCTACTAAACTGGGTCTCTGGTATCCACATGAGACTAATGTTCAATTAGCCGGGTACGCAGATGCTGACTGGGCTGGAAACATTGATGATAGGAAATCAACCAGTGGTGGTTGTTTCTACATTGGAAATTGTCTTGTTTCTTGGTTTAACAAGAAGCAAAGTTCTATATCGCTATCAACAGCTGAGGCTGAATACATTGCTGCTGGAAATGCATGTACTCAACTTGTTTGGATGAAACGTATGTTAAGCGATTATGGAATTACTCAGGATTCTATGATTTTATTTTGTGATAATTTCAGTGCAATAAATATCTCTAAAAATCCAGTTCAGCATTCACGTACTAAGCATATTGACATTAGATTTCATTACATTCGTGAATTAGTGGAAGAAAAATTAATATATTTGGATTACATTCCAACCGAGACTCAACTTGCGGACATTTTTCACTAAACCGCTCGACAAAAGCAGGTTTAATAAATTAAAGTTTGATCTCGGTATGTGCAATTTAAATTGAATTTGCATGATTTGGTGTATCATAATGTACATAAGTTTGATGTTTTATTTGCTTAAATTTGAAAATTATTTGAAAAAAATTGCAAATTTTAGTCGGTACTCGACCAGTAGTGAGTGTACACGACCGGTCGTGATACGACCGGTCGAACACTTACACGACCGGTCGTGAAACTCGGGATTTCACTTTATTTTGGGGATTTGACTCATCTTCTTCATTTCCTTTTTTCTCTCCAACGGTCCTAGCTATGACCGGTCGAACCCACCTTCATGGTACTTCAAAGTTAGTGGTTCTTTTACAATTTTCTTGTAAATTCTTGTTATTGGTGTTTCAAATCTCATTCTTGTAGAATTTATTTGGTCGTTCATTGCAAGTTTGGGGTTTTATCTTGAAAAATCTGTTCTATCAAAACCCCATTTCTTCAATCTTGCATTTTTTTTTTGTTTCCTTGAGTCCTTCTTTGAAAATGGATGCTAGAGGTAAAAAGAAAACTACACGAGGACCCTCTTCATCTAGATCAGGATCTATTGCACAACGTCATCTTCGGTCTCCCGAAAATGATCCTTCTAATGCTCGGGATTTGCGTATGCGCAATGTTATTGTTGAGCGTCATGTTAATGTTAATCACATTGCTTCATTTGGTATCCTTCCTCTGTTAGAATCTGTGGGATGGGATAACATCTTACATTGGGGTGGAGCTGCATACCAGTCCATTGCCCAATCCATGTTTGCATGTATCTGTGATTTTTCTCTTGAGAATTTAACTTTTAAAGTTGATACTCAAGAAGGATTATTTTCAGTGGATCGACATTTGATTGCTCACATTATGGAAATACCTGTCAATGATGAGGGCATTCCAATTCATATCTTACATGACAGCCTCTCAGAATCTGAACGAAAAATGCTTACTAGAGATTTATGTAATTTGGATGTTCACTGGACTCATAGAGATCATGCACTTCCCTCAAGGTACTTGTTACCCAGACACAGAGTACTTCATAGAATTTTCATCTCAAATCTTTATCCACGTTCTGGTAATAAAACCGAACTCACTGCTTTCATGGTTCGTGTTTTGCATTCTGTCATCTCTGGTGCAAAAATATGTCTACCTTCTTTAATTTGTCATTCCATTATTTTGTCTCGTCACCATCCTGGACATAGTGATATACCCTTTGGTTATTTGTTGACTATGTTGGCAAATCATATGCTTGTGGCTATGCCTGCTAGAGAAAAACCCATCCATCTCCCTTTTAATAATTCCAATATTAACAAGATGAATTTAGAATTGGCTGATGGCCAAGTGGATGCTGGTAGCAGTAGTGCTGAAGCAGGAAATGCAGATCAAGCTGGTGATCTTCCTGAAGACGTGAATATGGATGATTTATTTGAAGAACTTGAGTCAGACTCGGCTGATGATCCTGATTTTCAGCCTTCTGATTTTGATAAGAGATTGAATTCCCTTCAAGAGCAGGTGGCTCAAATTCGTGTTACCCAAGACACGCAATTTTCTTATTTACGCAAATATATGAAGCGGGTTGCTAGGGGTTTACACAAAATTGATCCATCTAATCCTGCTCCCTCTTCTGGTTCTGACTGAATTTTTGATGGGTCTGTAATAATTTTTTTTTGTCTGAACTTTACATGCTTATTGACTTTTTGAATTATGCACTATGCTCTCTTGAATCAACTCCTATTTTCATTATCATTATTGCTCTTCTTCCTTTGTCATTTTGTGACAAAAAGGGGGAGAAAGTTTTGGTAGGTTTTGGCTTTATTTGAATTTAATGATGTGCTCCTATTACTCAGGGGGAGTTAAGCTTCTCAGGGGTAGTTATGGTTATGGGAGAATGATGCTAGTTATTACTTGATGCTAGTTATTATTTATCATATCTATCTGTGCATGATTTTCTATTTTGAACTTGTGTGCCTGTACTTCTCTTATTTCTATTGGAAGTATTATTATTTGGGTGTTTTGTCACAAATTTGACAAAGGGGGAGATTGTAAGTGCTATGGTCTCATGCTCCTTTGGTTGTCAAATTTTGATGTGTCAAAACATCTATCTGTGTCTTGTGCTTGTATGGTGATTTATATGTATTCAAGACACTGCATAAACACTTCATGACATTATTGAAGTTTCAAGAAGCTATTATGTTGAAGCTCAAGAAGCTACATTATTGAAGTTCAAGAGGTTACAATGTTGAAGTTCAAGTCTTAAGAAACAACTCAAGAAATGACTTCAAGACTTATAAGCAACGCATGAAATAGTTTTTATGCTGATGAAGATCTCAAGTTTAAAGCTACAACAAGTCCAAGATCTCAAGCCTGATATGGTTCAAATAAATCTACATTCATTGAATGGTTGAAGTTCAATGTCCATACGACATGGTTCAGGTTTGAATGACCTTAGGTTGACCCTTTAAGTAGGTCACTTTGGATACATAAATCAAATGTTTATTTTACATAAGTTTGGTCTATTCTACGACCAGTCCTAGCTCTTGTTCGACCAGTCCTAGCATTGGTTCGACTAGTCCAAGAAATTCCACGACTAGTCCTAAGTTGTTGAAGATTTTTCAGAATTTTTGGTACGCCCACGACCAGTCCTGGAGGTCCTTCGACTGGTCGTAGGTGTGGCTTCGACTCGTCCACGACCAGTCGTAGTGCTACAACTCAAAGTCCAGCAACGTAATCTATGGTCCTACGACCAGTCGTAGGGATATACGACCAGTTGTAGGTGACCCACGACCAGTCGTAGGCTTCTCACGACCAGTCGTGGAACGACTTTCAAAGATCGCGCTCAATATTTCAAATATCCGTTAGAGCTACGACCAGTCGAAGGTTTTTAAGACCAGTCATAGGAGCGATTTCTGCTTCTATAAATTGAACACGAAATTCAGAGTTTTCACACTTCAACTCAATTTTATTCAAAAAATTTCAAGTGATCACTCTGAGATAAGTCTGTGTTTATTTTAAGCTACATTGTGCTTATTTAATATTCCTTTTTGCTAGCTTATTGAATTTGATTTTGTTTCTATATTCCAATCTTATTTGAAAAGAGGAATTATCTTATTCCTTCTTCTTGGAATCAAAATCAAATATAGCTACGCCCAACAAGTAAAATCTAAAATCAATTAGAATTTAGAACCATATGAATGTGAGTTTTGGAAATTGAACTTTGACATTCAATCATCTACTCCGATTGGTTCTACCGGGCTGCTACGAAAAGGAGAAATCCAGGTATTTTACAATTCTGTAAAAGTTATTTACTTTTGGTTTTGTTTGAGGTTAAGCCAGAAAAATCTCATTGTATTGGTTTTGTTTGAGGTTGAACCAGAAAAAATCTCATTGTATTGGTTATCTGAGGAGAACCAGAAAACTCAAAAAAGAGGGGTTTTTGAATTGTGTAAGCCCAAGTGAAAAAGACACAATTGTAAAGGTTTTTGGTGAACCTGTGAAAACCTATTTGATAGTGAACGCCAATATCCCCTGTGTGAGGATATTAGGACTGGAGTAGCTTTCTGTGTGGCTGTTGAAAAACAGTTGGTATACACACAGGCGAACCACTATAACTCTTTGTCTTGTGGATTGAATGCTTGCTTAATTTTCTTATCTTTTATCATTCAATTGTGTGGAATGTATAAGTGGATGTGAATGTTGTAACTATTTACATTTCAAGCAAGTGTGGGGATTGTTGTAATAATTTAGATCTATACTTCTGCATTTAATTTCAATTCCTTGCTATTTCATTTACTTCTATTAAAATTGAGTCCTTGATTCAAAAGAAGTTCTAGAAATAAGGTTGTCCTACCATAAGCCCTTGTTTATTATGGTGTAAGGTTGTCCTTAGAACTGAATTTGTATCAATCTCTCAATACTTATTTATCAAGGTGATTTAAATTTAGCATTGTGAATTGATTCATAATTGTAAGGATATTGGTTTACTTTATTTCCGCTGATTTTATTTTAAATTTGGCATAGTCCTATTCACCCCCCCCCCCCCCCCCTCTAGGACATATAGCTTGGCCTTTTCAATAACCTAAGTATACCTTGACTTGAAGTCTAAATTGGAGACTTTTTAGGCTATATAAGGACCTTTGAACTCTCTCTCTCACAGCCATACAAATTTGAGATTTGAGAAAGAGAAAAGAGAGAGAAAGTGTGGGAGTTGTGGGTGGTTCTCCCTGTCATGCTTCCCTGCCGTTATGCAAGCACAACCACTCCGTTCTAATTGCTTTTCCGGCGATTCTAGCTTCGTTTCTAGGTAAGAAACCTTAACCCTAAACTGATTTGGGGTTTTGATAGTTGTAGGTTATGAAATAGCTAACCTATTCCGTTCTATAGGTCGCCAAACTGCTATATACGAAGGCTTAGCAAACCTAGCTGATTTGTTACGATTCTACGATAAAAGTTGTGGACTTTAGGTGTATAGGTTATGGTTTTCAACGCTTTCAATGTCAGGTAATGATAGATTCATGATCTGCATGCAATTGCACATGTACAAAGTGCTTTCTGTTTTCTGTTTCGATTAAAGATGTAGATTATGGAATTTTACATATTCTAGGTATTCGTAGAAAATACCGTATACGTATACATTTTGGAGATGTGTTTGCCATGATTATTTGTTGTATGAATATATTATATATGGATAAAATACTTGTTTGGCTAAAGGATTCACCTTAATACATGATTTGCTAACATACACTATGTATGTTAAAATAGTGTATTCTAAGTGTTGGTGAAAATGACCGAATGAGTATAGAATTCTCATTCGTGCTCGCCATGACTAATTTTCATGGATTTATGATTGTTGTATGGGCGATACCCCTTTGACGAAAGGATTTGCCCTAAATCACGCCACGACCAAAATAGACTATATATGCTAAAATGTGTGCCCAAGTGTTTGTGGAAATGACTAAATGAATATGGAACTTGGATTCCTGCTTGCCATGACTATCCGTCATGGGTGTATGCGTGTTATGGTTGGGGCAACTCTCTAGTGAAAGGATTTGGCCTAATGCCTATGTGATCAACATATGTTATGTATGTTGATGGATGTATTTTAAAGTGTTTGTTGAAATGTTTGAATGAGTAGTAGTTAGTAAATTGTAATGTTTAAGGGTATTGAGATATGATTCTCAACTCTTTTAACTATGTGTATGATTTCCTTGGATAGCTGTGTGATTAGAAATTGAATATGTACAAACTCATGCTTGTGTTGTGCTTCATAACATGCTTAACTGATTATATGATTTTATCTATGTAATGCATATGTTTAAATTCATGTTTACGTTGTATGATCCGTCATGGGTGATGGGGGAGTGGAGCAACCAATGCGTGCAACAGCCCTAGCAGCCCTAAACGGATAATACCAGACTTTGATTGTATGATTTGAATCTTTATCCATTACTGCTTTATCTATCTAAAATTGATTGTGTTTGGGGCTATGATTATAGTCCAGACAATCGGTACCAGAATTGAATTCGTGGCCGTGATTCATTTGTCACGTGAGATGTGTTCGACGAACCCGAGTCGTACTTCGGTTGACGATAGTGGTTGGCCACACGAAGTGCTTATGCGCTTCATATCGTTCAACTTGTTGTACGCTCGAGCTACCCGAGCTCGTCAAGTAACCCGATCTGTCTAATGTATGTTCACCATGTTTGGACGCTATTGCTTGAACCTAGTGTACCAAACTTACCAGTGAAATCCCTTTTAACCATGGTACCTCGATCTGCTAAGACTCATGAGTCGGGCGTGGTGGTATGGGACACCGTGGTCGAGCTGTTGGCCTGCGCTAGGGCCACGTGCCTCCCCGTAGTGACTAGTGAGCAACCAGACTCGTGAGCCGATTATGGTGGTATGGGATACTATATTCGTGCTGTCGGCCTACATTGATAAGGTGATGGGGGAGTGGTGTAACCTATATGCGTAACAGCCCTGGTAGCCCTTTGTAGTGACCTCGAGCATACTCTGAATTTGTGGTGAGGCGACGAGTGTTGCCGCAGTGTATAGAGTATGAACTAGGCCTGTATCTGTATAGTGATGAACCATTAAAAAGGTGATGGGGGAGTGGTGTAACCTTTGTGTGTAACAGCCCTGACAGCCTTTGCAGCGACCTAGAAATACACCATCGTATGAGATTGTCTAGGACTGACGACCCTAGAATGGATCATGTTTGGGAATGATATAAGGGAGGTACCTTAGTTTTCCAATACTGCTGTTTGAAATGGACTAATAATTACTCGGTAATCATGCTCATCATCGCACTGCAAGTACCTGGTAGATGTGGAGCACTGAGGGATGAACGCATTCACGAACATAAGATGGTGTCACATGAGGGTGGTTTGGCAAGGGCATACATCATGACTGCATTCGTACTTGCATTAATAAGAGTAGTTAGGAGTGTTTGATTGTACTGCTTTATCATTACTACTTGACTGAATTGATAACATGTTAACCTATGCTTTACTGTTCCACTGAGTTGATCACTCACTCCCACGTTACGGGACAGTGTTGTACACACCAAGCAAATTTGTTGAGTTTCAGGTGATGGCGATGCTTTTGAAGCAGAGCCGAACTACTATGATGTGAAGGAGGAGTTCTCCTACTTGTAGCTCTCTGACAGGTTTATGAAGGCCTGTTATTGTATTGATGGGGCTATGGTACTTGGGATAGAAGACATTACACTTACACATTTGGTATATTTTAGAAATGTACTTGAAATTTATTAACCTAGTAATGTTATCACACTCTGGAGACTCACCACAGTTTTTTATATATTTTATATATCTATCACAGTCTTCCGCTTGTAATTTAACAGTCTCTGGAGTATGATATGATGTTTTGGCTTAATCTCACTCATGTTCAATACACTAATGTAGACAACATTTAATCATCATTATCTATGTTGCATAAGTGATGTTTTAGAACTCGGGTGTTGAGTTATGCTCGACCCCCAATTTTTTGGGATGTTACAGTTGGTATCAGAGCATGATTTGGATTAAACCGGACCTGGGTTATGGTCACACGACGTACTCTGACACACTCTGACTTAGGAGGGAGTGACGGAACGTAGAAACCGACTTAGGATTTTCTAAATTCTCCGAACTGTGAAACCAACCGAAATCGACCGCTGATATTGGGCACGTACACACCCATGATCACGCGAAACGATCCCGAATCACTTCTAAGCCGTCAGTCGATGGGTTTGAGTCGTTCCCTAGAAATGAATGTTCTTAAGTTGCGGGTCAACCACAACACCAAAGCCTAAAACCCCTTTTTACCCAAATTCTTCAAAATCTCTCCTTGCACCACTTCATTCTTTAATTTTTTTTTCAATCCTTTCATACTAGACATAAATCCTAATGTATAAATGATGAAGAATAATACTTAAACAAAAATTTACTATAAATAGTAAATATATGTATAAATTAGACTTTTGACCATTCAAATTGTTGAATATGACCAAATAAAAGGGTTAGTTGGATGGATTAGCTCCTCCTACCCCAAAATCATATGCTACACGTCACATAAAATCATTCCAGTTTGTATTTTGGCCCCGATATGGCTCAAAATGGAGTCGGGGGCCAAACGGAGCACTTCCGGAGGGAACCAGGGTGGGCCCCATACTTTTTTGGGGCCTAGGGGACTGGAGGAACACGCCTATGGGGCTCCCCTTTGAAAAACACAAAAATTTTCAGCGAGGCCTCGCCACTTTTTTTGCTGGGCCGGGCCTGCTGTCCGGGTCGATCGTGTTTGGGTGCTAGGGGAACCCCCTGGTATATGGTCAGTCGACTAAAACCCCCCCAAACTAGTACCTCCTTCACAAATTCCACCTCTAGGCTCTCACTTTCTTGCAAAAGTGTTGTTTTCTCTCCCAAACCTCCACTCCAATCGCTCAATCCGTCATTTTCAGTCATCACCCATCCATATCCACCGTTCACAGCAATACCTACGCCCTCCCCTCTTCATTTCCTCTCATTTAGACTCCCACACCCCCCATTTGAAGCTCAAAATCGGGCAAGCCCTCTAACCCATCCATTTTCTTCATTTTCCTTTCTTTATTACTTATTAGTTGAGCCTCTACAACCCCTGATGAGAACCAAATCTGTAGAGAACTAAAACTCCAGCCCCTTTTCTCCCTTTAGGGCCCGTTCAGCCAACTGCATTAGGTGAGTAAGGTGGATAGAATTGTAAAAGTAACAATAACTGTATGTGTAAGATATGGTTCCTAGGTTGGGTGTATCCCATGTTTTCCAATGCCATGTTTGGAATGTATGCAATGAAAAGTATATTCCGAGATTTCCTTTCAAATAACACTTAGAAATTCATTATCCTGGGATTTGGAACTCCCATCTCGCGCTTTCCCACACGAGGCTCAATTTCCAAAGCCTATACCAATAATTTTAGTCCCCACCCACCCTCCTACCAAACATGTCATTCCCAATCCCGAAGTAGGATTAGCAATACAGTCCCATTTAATACAACTTAAGACCACTGGTCAAATAGATCCTTGGAGTTTTGGACTTAGAACGGTGCTCCTAGATTTCGACAGACATGACCGTGTAGGAAATCCAACAAATATATAATGTGAACCTTAGGACCCTCTTAATACAACTTAAGACCACTGGTCAAATAGATCCTTGGAGTTTTGGACTTAGAACGGTGCTCCTAGATTTCGACAGACATGACCGTGTAGGAAATCCAACAAATATATAATGTGAACCTTAGGACCCTCTTAGTTGGTATGAGCATATGTGAAATGCTCGAGCGTCAAGTATAGACAACTCAATTCCACTTAGACAACGTTTGACCCTACGCAATAAATAATTTCTTGTATTAGAAATGATCTGAAATCAGCTAGTGTATAAGAATAGACTTTGGATTCTACCTAGAGGAAACTTCTATATCTCTTGGATTTAATGATAGGTCAAATCAATACGACCCTTAGAATTGCCTTCTCAAGGACTTAGTACAATTGGGAACATGGAGTAGAGAAACTATCTATAAGCGAGGTATTCGCGGTTTGAATTGAATTCTCAATCCTGGTTGTGACTAATGAACTCTATGCTCTGATCAAGCAGAAGGTCGGGATCAACTAGGAGTATTCACGATTTGAATCGAATTCTCAATCCTGGTTGTGACTAATGAACTATGCTCTGATCAAGTAGAAGGTCGGGATCAACTGGGATTAAGAACTGATACGACGATTTTCTGTCCTAGCTAGGCAGAAGGTCCATGTATCCGGCTCAGACCTACTGCACAACTTTCTTCCGTGTTAGCCGAACCACTTGCAACCAAAAGTTTATAACTTTGTCTTTGAAAAGTATTAGGAGTATATAGCCGATAGCGACTTTGTCTTTTAGGCCCAAGGAATTACCCAAATGGGCAACAGATAGTTAGGAATTAGGTCCCAATTACATGCCATGTCGGCATACATATTGTACATATGGACTTAGAAAGATAACCTACCTGTTAAGCCAGACATGATTAAATAGGATAAATCTGGACCATGACAAAATTCCTTGGTAGAATTAGGCAACTTACCACAAACTCACACCTGACCCCGAATCAACCACAATACCCATCATCTTTAGCTCATTTCTATGACCATAGGTATCAATGTCATAGTACACATCGTCGATGAAAGGCAGACCAATGTATTTCCCACTTCATGTCGAGAATAGGTCCTAAATTACACCTTGTTCCGACATACGGATCAGGACATAGATCTTGAGCCTTGAGGGTGAAAATAAAATTTTAAGAGGGGTAGAACATTATGAGCCCAATCTATATAGGTCAGCTAATACACTTTTGATCTGGGTGGCCCAGCGAAAGCGTGGTGGACCCTACCCCACTGGCCCAAGATCGAAACGGTCCTCGTTAAATATGAACATTATAGAAGTCCTAGCAAGTTCTACTATAAGAAACCGTTTTAGGATGATCTAGTAAGATTTGATTCACCCTTTCCTTAGACATAGATAATATCGAGGACTCTCTTAGACTAAGACCTAAAGGGCAACCTTAGAAATAGACAATTTGAGCCTTTCAATGATGGACATTCCCTACGTTTCTAGAGTGATCGAACTACGGAGTTACTGAAATATACAACTACGAAACATTCGTGGCTTGACCCAATTCTCAATCCTGGGTGACTACCAATGGACTCACTGCTTGGCCGAGCAGAAGACCAGGATCCACCAGGATTCAGAAGGGATACGATGAGCTTCCTACCCTAGCCCGGTAGATGATCAATGTATCGGGATCAAGCCAACTATAGCCGTCTCTCCGTGCTGGCCAAACAATAAAAACAACTATCTTACTCTAAATTGTTGGAAATTGTCTTCGAGACTCCAAATAGGTAAAGAAATAAATCATAGCGAACCATCAGGGTATGAGAAATGGATAAAGGAATAAGTTTTAAGGGGGTAGACTAAAATGAACTAGGCTAGTATATATCCTACCACGCATAGAAACTTGGAATCAATAAGTCTTAGGCAAAAGAAATAATTAAATCTTTCTTTATTACCCTTAGTCAATTTCGGGGACGAAATTTTGTTTTAAGGGGGGTAGATTGTAACAGCCCGAATTTTTTCCAACCTGGAATTAGACGTCCTAAGGCGATGGGTCAATCCTAACACAGGTTTAACTTCTCAAACACTCAATTAAAGCCTCAAATCCCTTTCCAAACCATTTTCTTCACAAATCCCACCCTTCACCACCTTGATCTTTCAATTTTTCTAAGTACTTCCACCCTAGACACTATCTTAAACTAGCTAAGTAGTATAACTTAGATCACTTTATATACAAACTACAAAGGACTAAGTACCACCTCAGACAGAAATCTTATAGGACTAAATCCTTTATAGATGAGACAAAGTAACTAAGTGCAAAACTAAATTAGCTACGAAATCCGCTAAATACGATCTGCAAGACCCAAAACTTGTAGAATCATTGACGCTAGGTTACCCTAAAATCTAGGATCAATCTCATTACCCGACTGCTCTCGAGAGCACGTTGAAACTTCGTATCAGATCTGGACCGCACATCGGGAGTCCGAATAATACGAGGTTAAGGAATTAGGACCGCCTCGCTGGGCTTGACAACCATATCGGAAATCAAACCCAAACAGTGTCCCACGGCTGTTCGCTTGAGTCCGGAGCGAGAGAGTGTGAAAACACTTGTTTTCTTTACAAAATAAATATCTTGAATAGTAATATGGCACATGTTGCTTGCAGATCAGTTTTAAGCAACCAGACCGTCAGAATCAGACCAAATTACATCCTCGGATCAGGAGAAATTTCATACACATTTACATGTACTCGGAATCTCTGATCGAGATCCGCTGACCGTTGAACTGAAACTGGTCCGCCACGCGTGATCTGGAATCCCGACTGAAACGAAAACTTAACTCCACCTAGATCCGGTGTCGGTGAGCTTAAGTCCGACCTTTGGCTCAAGGAGGCCTGCCAGAAGTCCTCCGTTGAGCTGGAAAAGTCCCGCTTTGGTTATAACCTAAGTATACCTTGACTTGAAGTCTAAATTGGAGACTTTTTAAGCTATATAAGGACCTTTGAACTCTCTCTCTCACAGCCATATGAATTCGAGATTTGAGAGAGAGAAAAGAGAGAGAAAAGAGAGAGAAAGTGTGGGAGTTGTGGGAGGTTCTCCCTGTCATGCTTCCCTGCCGTTATGCAAGCACAACCACTCCGTTCTAATCGCTTTCCTGGCGATTCCAGCTCCGTTTCTAGGTAAAAAAACCCTAACCCTAAACTGATTTGGGGTTTTGATAGTTGTAGGTTATGAAATAGCTAACCTATTTCGTTCTATAGGTCGCCAAACTGCCATATACGAAGGCTTAGCAAACCTAGCTAATTTGTTATAATTCTACGATAAAAGGTGCGGACTTTAGGTGTATAGGTTATGGTTTTCAACGCTTTCAATGTCAGATAATGATAGATTCATGATCTGCATGCAATTGCACATATACAAAGTGCTTTCTGTTTTCTGTTTCCTGTTTCGATTAAAGATGTAGATTATGGAATTTTACATATTCTAGGTATTCGTAGAAAATACCGTATACATATACGTTTTGGAGATGTGTTTACCATGATTATTTGCTGTATGAATATATTATATATGGATAAAATACTTGTTTGGCTAAAGGATTCGCCTTAATACATGATTTGCTAACATACACTATGTATGTTAAAATAGTGTATTCTAAGTGTTTGTGAAAATAACCGAATGAGTATAGAATTCTCATTCGTGCTCGCCATGACTAATTGTCATGGATTTATGATTGTTGTATTGGCGATACCCCTTTGACGAAAGGATTTGCCCTAAATCACACCACGACCGAAATACATTATATATGCTAAAATGTGTGGCCCAAGTGTTTGTGGAAATGACTGAATGAATATGGAACTTGGATTCCTGCTTGCCATGACTATCCGTCGTGGGTGTATGCGTGTTATGGTTGGGGCAACTCTCTAGTGAAAGGATTTGGCCTAATGCCTATGTGATCAACATATGTTATGTATGTTGATGGATGTATTTCAAAGGGTTTGTTGAAATGTTTGAATGAGTAGTAGTTAGTAAATTGTAATGTTTAAGGGTGTTGAGATATGATTCTCAACTCTTTTAACTATGTGTATGATTTCCTTGGATAGCTATGTGATTAGAAATTGAATATGTACAAACTCAGGCTTATGTTGTGCTTCATAACATACTCAACTGATTGTATGATTTTATTTATGTAATGCATATGTTTAAATTCATGTTTACGCTGTATGATCCGTCATGGGTGATGGGGGAGTGGAGCAACGAGTGCATGCAACAGTGTAATGACCCGTAAATTTCCGTACTTTGGCTCGAGTACCATCTCGACCAGAAATCAATTAGGATTAAATCCTTTAGAAATTTAACAAAGTTAACTAAGTGCAAAACTCGATTAGCCATGAAATCCGTTGGGATAGCTTTAAATACGATCTGCAAGACCCAAAACTTGCAAAATCAGTGACTCTAGGTTACCCTAAAGTTTAGAACCAAACTCATTACCCGGCTGCTCTCGGGAATGAAATGAAACTTCGTATTAGGTCTAGACCGCACATCGGAAGTCCGATTCAAACGAAGTTAAGGAACTAGGACCGCCTCACTGGGCTTGACAACCACCTCAGAAATCAGGTCCAGTCGATGTCCCACGGCCATTCGCTTGAGTCCGGAGCGAGGGAGCGTAAATCACTCTTTCCTTTACAAAATAAATATCTGGAATAGTGATCTGGCACCATTCGCTTACGCATCAGTATTAAGCAACCAGACCGTCAGAATCAGACCAAATTACACCCTCGGATCAGGAAAAATTTCAGGAACATTTACATATACTTGAAATTTCGGATCATGGCCCACTGACCGTTGAACTGAAACTGGTCCACCATATATGATCTGGGGATCTGATCGAGTCGAAAACGTAATCCCACGTAGATCCATGAGTTTTGAGCTTAAGTCTGACGTTTGGCTCAAGGAGGGCCACCGGAACCCCTCTTTTGAGCAGGAACAATGCCGAAATACCTATAATAGACGTACCCCTTGAACAGGAGTCTATTTCGGAGAGGCTTTAGGCTATATAAGGGCCTTAGAACAGCCCCTCTCACAGCTATACGAATTTGGGATAAAACCCTAGTGAGAGAGAGAGAAAAGAGAGAGAAAGCTTTGGATTTGTGGGAGCACCTTCCTCCTACTGCTTTCAATCATCACACGAGTTGCACCGCCTCTTTGTAGGCGCGTTCCCGGCGATATCAACTCCGTTTTAGGGTGAGAAACCCTAACCCTAGATCTGATTTGAAGTGTATAGGATATAGGTTGTGAAATAACTAACCGATTTCACTCTTTAGGCTAGAAAACTCCCAAGCTCACCAAACCTTGCTGATTCGTAGAGATTCCAAGGAGAAAGGTGAGGACTTAAGGTGTATAGGTTACGGTTTTCAACGCTTTCAATGTCAGATAATGATAGATTCATGATCTGTATGCAATTGCACATGTACAAGTGCTTTCCGTTTTCTATTTCGATTAAAGTTGTAGAATATGGAATTTCACATACTCTAGGTATACGTAGAAATGCCGTATACGCATTTTTTTTGGAAAAGTGTTTGACATGTTTATTTAATGTATGATTATACAATATATGGATAAAATACTTGTTTAGCGAAAGGAATCGCCGTAATACATGTTCGCTTGTAAACACTATGTATGTTGAAATTGTGTATTCTAGAAATACCGTATATGTGTAAATTTTGGAAATGCAATTGTCATGATTATTTGCTGTATGATTATGATATACACGTATAAAATGCTATCTTGGCGAAAGAATAGCCCTAGTATATGTTTTACTAACATACGTCATGTATGTTGAAATAGTGTACTCCAAGTGTTTGTGTAAATGCTTGTGAGTGTAGATGCTTGGATGTTAGCACCGTAGGTCGGTGCTGAGATGGAATTCTTGACTACCTTAGAGTCATGTATGATTCCCTCCATGTGGTTGTTCACTCTAACCACTCACTGATGATGTATATGTATTTGTATCCCTATTTGTATAGTGCTCTACAACATGCTTTACAACATGCTTTATTTCATGCTTTATATCATGCTTTATAACATGCCTTATGACATGCCTACTAGCCTGCTTCTATTACTTTGTTTATCATGCTTTACTCCACATGCTATTGGTGAGAGTTGAATGAGTTTGGGACTATGTCTATAGTCCAGACATTCGGTACCAGACTTGAGGTTGTGGCTGAGATTCATGTTGCCACAAGGGGTGTGTCTGACGAACCCGAGTCGTACTTCGGTTGGCGATAGTGGTTGGCCACACGGAGTGCTTTTGCGCTCCATATCGCCCAACTTGTTGTGCACTCGATCTAGTCAGGCTCGCCAAGTAACCCGATATGTCTGATGAGTGTTCACCATGTTTGGTCATTACTGCTTGAACCTAGGGTACCAAACTTACCAGTGGCAATCCTGTTAACCATGGTACCTCGATCCGCTAAGACTCATGAGCCGGACATGGTGGTATGGGACACCGTGGCCGAGTTGTCGGCCTATGCTGGGGCCAAGTGCCTCCCCGTAGTGACCATTGAGCAACCCAAACTCGTGAGCCGAATACGGTGGTATGGGACACTGTATTCGAGCTGTCGATACTTACGGCGAGAGCCGAGTACGGTGAGACCTGTACTCGTGCTGACGGGCGACGAGTCCTCTGTAGTATCTTCGAGTATACTCCAAGGTCTGTGATTGGTGACGAGTCTTTCACAGCAACTAGAGTATGAGTTGAGCCGAGTACTGTGGGACCTGTACTCGAGCTGACGGATAGTGATTGAGCCGAGTACGGTGACACCTGTACTCGAGCTGACGGCCAGCAATTGAGCCGCATACGGTGAGATCTGTATCCGTGCTGACGGGTGACGAGCCCTTTGTGATGCCTTCGCTATGCCTCTCAAACCATAATATCGTATGAGATTAACTAGGACTGACGACCCTAGAATGGATCATGTTTGGGAATTATATAAGGGAGGTACCTTAGTTTCCCAATACTGCTGTTTGAAACGGACTAATAACAACTCGAAAATCATGCGCATCATTGCACCGCATGTGCCTAGTAGATGTGGAGCACTGAGGGAGTTATGAATTTGCGAACGTAAGATGATGTCGCATGAGGGTGTTTTGGCAAGGGCATAATTCATCATGTCATTTCATACTTGCATTTAATAAGAGTAGTTAAACTTGTTGATTATACCGCTTTATCATTACTGCTTGATTGAGTTGATAACATGTTAACCTATGCTTTATTGTTCCACTGAGTTAGCTACTCACTCCCACGTTACGGGACGGTGTTTGCAACACCAACCAGACTCTGTTACAGGTATAGACGGCGCGTCGGTTCAGGAGCCGGAGCCCGATTTCGACGAGGACCAGGATGAGTTCTCATTTATGCAGTACTCTGACAGCTTTGCTTAGGCCGACTGCATCGCGGGGATTTCAGGACTCATCTTTTATATTGTATTTTGATTTTTGATTCAGAAACAGTATATGTATATGGGTACTCAATTAGTGTTCATACTCAGGTGTTCACAAAAATTTTGTTCTTTACATACCTTATATATAAAATTTCAGTCTTCCGCTTGCCTTTATACAATTGAACTGGAGTATGAATTACTGTTTTGGTATAATCTCATTCATGTTTATTGCTCTAACTCAGACAACATTTAAACATCATTATTTATGTTGCATAAGTGATGCGTTGGAACTCGAGAGTTAAGTTCATACTCGACCCCTGAATTTCAAGGTGTTACAAGTTGGTATCAGAGCATGATTTTGATTAAACCGGACCTGAGTTATGTCCCCACTACGTACGCTGACGCATTACAATTTAAGAGGGTGCGCACAAATATAGAAACAGTCTTCGGGTCTCCCGATTTCACCGTTCGGCGAAGTTCATTAAAAACGGACATTTTGATCGAGTTCGTACTCGATCCCGACCGCACGTATGGACCCCAGACCGCTTCTAGATCGTCTATTGACGTGTCCAGATCGCTATCCACCCAAAATCAATCGCTAAAAATCAAAAACGATCAGTCCAGATCAGGAATTTCTTGGAAACGCCCAATCTGGAACTGAAATGAGTCGAGGGGCCTACCCACTTAAATCCAATAACACCCAGGGTCGAACCAAGGTGCATTTAGCAGAACATGGTGAACAGGGTCCCACCGCGGCGGCGCGGCACCGGCCAAGGTGGACCGCGGTCAGGTGGGCCATCTGAAGTGGGGCCGGGCTGGGATTGGTCGGCCCGACCTCCCCTACCACTTGGCACGTGCGGTTTTGGCTGGGGTTTTGGATTTTAGGGGCTGGAGCACCCCTCTCTCTCATTTCACCCCTTCCAAACGCCCCAAACCCCCATTTTCAATTTTTCCTTCAACCTATTCCCCAAAATCTTGCAATCCCCCATTTTCTTCCATAACCCACCCACTCCAACCGTCCACAACAGCCCTAGCCTCCTCCTTTTCCCTTTTTCTCATGTTGGAGCTCTCATATCCCCCATTTGGAGCTCAAAATCGGGTGATCTCCTAACCCATTCCATTTTCCTTTTATTCCTTCTCCATTTCCTACCCCTAGTGTATCTTTTACACCTATTGGGACTGTGCTCGTGGAGGATCAAAGAGATCATCCCCTTTTTTTCCCCTATTTCGTCATTTTTCCATGGCCCTCTTTGGTGTTGTGGCGGCTATTTTCTTCATTTCCTCTATCCTATCTCTCATGGGAAAGAGGAAGACCGCGGCTGATGATGCTGGCCCAAGTTGCCCAGCCCATTCCAGAAGAAGATCCGACGGGGGGGCCGGCACTAGCACCGTTCGGGAGTTTAGGTCGAAGCGAGACCTGGATCCTCACCATCCCGTCAGAAATGCCTATCCGATAGGCGTTGAATATGGGCATTTTACTGGCCGTAAAGTCGTGTTTGAAGCTCACGTGGATGAGAGGATGTTCAGGCTACACCCAATGATATATCACCTGGTGGATATCGGATGGAACTCTATGTTTGATGGTGAGTCCCCTGCATGTGAGAACACGGTTCGTGCTTTCTACACCCACATCGTGGACTCGTCATTAGAGCCTCCTCAGTTCACTGTCTCTGTGAGGGGTATAAGGCGCACAATCACTGTGGATGAGGTGGCTCGGATCACGAAACTCCTACTTGGTCAAGTGCTTCCTAGTGACGACTTCTCCAGAAGTGCGTGGGAAAGGGATCGCTGCACGCGATACCTTTGTGGTCGTCGGGTTGCTTGGAAGCGAGGAAATTGTATTGCGGTGACAAAGATGGCCGAGGACTTCCGTTTGCTCCATCACATTTTCACCTACAATGTGTACCCATGGTCGGGTAACCGCACAGAGTGTACTCGGTTGATGGTGGACTTTTTGTATAAGATGGGACACGGGGACAACATATGCCTGCCCACATTCATCCTATCTCAGATAGTTCAGGTTGTTCGATCTGCCAGGAACGATCTTTCGCTCCCATTTGGCTGTCTGATCTGCAAGATGGCTCGTGATGTCGGCTATAGGTTAAACATGGAGGACCTTGCACCAGTCCGAGTCATAAGCGAGGCGACACTTAAGAATATGAAGATCGGCCCTCAACAGAGGCAAGCACGACTCAACGAGTCTGGAGATGAGTCAGATAGCGCCGGCGAGGAGAGTGTTGACCATGAGGTAGAAAGTGATGAGGAGGGCGGTGATGACATACAAGGAGAGGAAGATGAGGCTCAAGATACTGAGGAGAGCTCTCCTCCTGGTGCACCTGAGTCGGACGCTGCTCATGCGGCGAGAGAGGCTCGTATGGATCGCATTGAGGAGAACCAGGCCGCCCTGCGGCAAGAGATTAGACAGGTTCGGGCTGAGCTTGGTGAGACTCGAGCCAAGCTTGAAGAGACCGAAGCTTACATGAAGAGGAGCTTTAAGAAGGTGTCTCGTACGTTGAAGGCCATTCTGTGCTGTGTGTAGGACAAGAATGCTCCTCCTCCATCGCCTGACTCGGATGCCTAGGCATCCACGTTGTTGTGTGTGGTTGTTTGTTTTGGGTCACCGCGATAGGCGGTTTATGTTTTCATGTAGATGATGTAGTAAATAGTAACATGTTCTAAGTGTTTGATGTTGTGGATGTATTGGCTATCATGTGATTTCTGTCATGATTCATGTAACTCTGTATTCCATGTATTATGACAATTTTGGGTAAATGAAAGGCATGTAGCCTCTTTTGTTTTGATGATGTGTGGAATGCTTAAAGTGCTTTATGATGTGTGTTGTGCTTTATCTCACAAATGTTGTACCCTATGTTGTATAGGGCATGCCGTGACAGTACACACGGAACACGGCACATCTCCTTCTGACTGGCTCTATGGACCAGACTCCTTCTGGTAGTAGCGGTCCTGCAGACCGAGGGTTGGGTTCTGATCAGCCTCCTGCTGGTCCTACCGGTGGACTGCCACCTTACACGCCCCCGGTCCATGAGCAGTACCGGCCGTCTTCATTTGCGCAGCATGACTCCCAGGCTGCTCCGCCGACTAATAGGATCGAGCAGCTGATGTTGATGATGCATCAGCAGCAGCAGATACAGCAGCAGCACCACCAGCAGCTTATGGCCACTATCGCTGAGGCCTTATCCCATGGTGGTAGTGCGACTCCACCTACGACATCCGCACATCCTGATGAGCATTTTGAGCCTCCTGCTTGGTTTGAGGATGTGCCTCTGTCCACATCCATCGCACCTCCTACTGGAGATGTAGGTACAGCGGTTTACTCGAGTGATTTCAGCGCTTGAGGCCTCCCTCATTTATGGGTTCTCACAGACCCGAGGAGGCAGAGTTCTGGCTTGACCGCATCTCCAAGATGCTACGGATGCTGCACTGTTCAGAGGCAGAGCAGGTCGAGTTGGCCTCCTTCATGTTTGAGAGGGAGGCCAGTCTATGGTGGGATAGTGTGCTGTGGACGGTCACAGTGGATTACGTGTGGACCTGTGAGGCTTTCGAGTTCCGGTTCCACGAGAAATACTACCGGCAAACTTATCGACACGAGCGGGAGGATGAGTTCCTACGCCTCAGGCAAGGAAGCATGACAGTTACAGAGTATGAGCACCGCTTCACTGAGTTGGGCCGCTTTGTCCCAACTATCCTCATCAATGAGCAGATGAGGATGCGTCGATTCTCTGGAGGCTTGCGACCTGATATATGGTCGAAGATATGCTGTCTCAGTATCCCCACCTACGCGGCATTGGTCCACATGTCTATGACGGCCGAGCAGGATGTGGACCGATTGGCCAGATCGCGTGGTGCTATGGTTGCGAGGCCACGTCAGGAGTTACAGAGCAGGCCTATTCTAAGTAAGAGGCCTCGTGCTGATTCGTCTCCCAGGGCCACGGCACCAGTAGCTCCTGTGAGACGCCCGATTGTGACCTGCACGTATTGCGGGAAACTGGGACATCCTGCTGAGAGTTGCTTCTCGCGCATGAGGGCTAGCGGATTTGCGCCATCGCAGAGGTTGGATCGCCCTTACCCACAGGCCATATCAGCTCCACCGCTACAGACTGCTCCTGCATATCCTTCCTTCCGACCTCCTGTGTCGCGTTTCAGGCCGCCACAGCGACCCTTGGCTCCTCAGCCGAACCGTCAGCAGCAGGCTCGAGTACACATACTTGTTGCCGAGGCACCTGAGACGTCGATTTCAGTCCCGACGGCGTTTGAAGGTACGGCTTACATTCATGGTACTTTCATTTCCTTATTGTTGGACACTGGGTCCACTACTTCTATTATTTCTTGTGGGGCAGTTAAACGTCTATCTTTACGTACTATTCCTACTAGGAGACTGAGACTTACTACGGCCACTGGGACCTGTTCGGATGTTACACGGTTATGCGAGGGTTGCTCGATAGTTTTGGGTAGCAGCACAGTGCTCGTCGACCTCATTGTTGCTCCACTATGGCACTACGACGTTATCCTTGGTATAGATTGGCTCACTAAGATGAGGGCAGAGATAGATTGCGATACTCAGATCGTGACTGCCTATGGGTCTGATAGTACAGCTTTCACGTTTCCAGTGCAGGTCAGTTGGTCTTGCCATGTTGATTGTTATTCTGCTTTATTAGTGCCGGTTGATGGTCCGACATTGGAGGGTACGCCGGTGGTTCGGGAATTTATGGGTGTGTTTAAGACCATTCCTGGTTTACCTCCTCGGCGCGAGATTGATTTTACGATTGATCTTACGCCTGGTGCGACGCACATCTCGTTGTCGACTTATCGTATACCTCCATGTGAGATGGAGGAGCTGCGGAGACATATTGACGAGCTTGTAGAGAAGGGTTTTATACGACCTAGTGTGTCTCCTTGGGGAGCACCTGTGCTATTCGTGAAGAAGAAAGACGGGTCGCTACGGTTATGTATTAATTACGGTAGGTTGAACCAGGTCACGGTGAAGAACAAGTATCCTTTGCCCAGGATAGATGATCTGTTCGATCAGTTGAGAGGGGCGAAGTATTTCTCGAAGATTGATCTTCAGTCGGGGTACCACCAGTTGCACGTAAGAGAGGAGGACGTGCAGAAGACAGCCTTCAGGACGTGCTTCGGGCACTATGAGTTCCTAGTGATGTCGTTCGGCCTTACGAACGCACCAGCCTTATTCATGGATCTGATGAACCGGATATTTCGGCCCTTCCTTTACCGATTCGTCATCGTCTTTATTGATGACATTTTGATATACTCTACGAGTCGGGAGGAGTACGAGGAGCACTTGAGAGCGGTATTGGGTACACTGGAGAAGAACCAGTTGTTCGCACAATACAAGAAGTTCGACTTCTGGAAGGAGGAAGTCAAGTTCCTTGGACACGTAGTGTCCAAGGATGGGATAGCAGTGGACCTTGCTAAGGTAGTCGCGGTTCAGGACTGGCAGCAACCTGGCTCGGTTACCGAGGTGAGGAGTTTCCTTGGTCTGGCTGGGTATTACAGGCGCTTCATTCGGGATTTCTCAAAGATTGTCAGGCCATTGTCTCAGTTGACTCGGAAGGACCTGAAGTTCGCCTGGAATGAGAAGGCGGAAGCAACTTTTAAGGAGCTGAAGGACAAGTTGACGTCCACCCCTGTGCTAGTATTGCCAGAGCAAGGGGAGAAATACACGATATATAGTGACGTGTCTCGCGTTGGTTTGGGTTGTGTTCTGATGCAGAAGGATAGGGTGATTTCGTATGCCTCGAGACAATTAAGGAAGCACGAGGAGAATTACCCTACACATGACCTGGAGTTGGCAGCTGTCATCTTTGCATTGAAGCTCTGGAGACATTACCTCTACGGAGAGGAGTTCGAGCTTTTCTGCAACCACAAGAGCCTTAAGTACATATTCACACAGCGAGACTTGAATATGAGATAACGCCGATGGATGGAGACCTTGAAGGACTTCAAGTTCGAGGTTTCCTACCATCCTGGCAAGGCGAACCTTGTGGCAGACGCGTTGAGCCGCAAGAAGGCGATTGCATTTGCGGCACCGTTGATGATAGCTGAGTGGGACATGGTTGATTTCGTACGGGACTTCGAGCAGAGACTCACTGTGGAGGAGCCATTTAAGTGTGTTGCGCACGTTCGGATGCGGCCACTTATTGACGAATGATTGTTGAGGCCCATGAGGGCGATATATGGCTGTCTGAGCTTCGAGAGCAGGCTAGCGACGCCGAGGACTCCGAGTGGAGAGTTAGTTCTGATGGGGGTCTACGATTCCGTGGCCGCCTATGCGTTCCTGATGTGCCTGACTTGAGACGCGAGCTTCTCAAGTCTGCCCATAACTCGAAGCTTGCGATGCATCCTGGTAGCACGAAGATGTACCGGGATATGAGACGGACGTATTGGTGGGATAACATGAAGGCCCACATCGTTAAGTATATGTCTCGATGTCTGACGTGCCAGTAGGTCAAGGCAGAACATCACCGACCTCATGGATTACTTCAGCCCATGCCCATAGCAGAGTGGAAGTGGGACTTCATCTCCATGGATTTCATATCAGGGCTGCCGAAGACGAGGAGAGGGCACGATTCCAATTGGGTGATTATGGACCGGTTGACTAAATCGGCCCATTTCCTCCCTATCAGAGTTACGAACTCTGCAGACGAGCTGGCTAGATTGTACATCAGAGAGATCGTCCGTCTGCACGGAGTTCCTTTAGAGATCGTGTCGAACAGAGACACTCGGTTCACATCTATCTTCTGGACTCGTATCCAGGAGGCGATGGGTGTGAAGTTGAAGTTCAGTACGGCATTTCATCCTCAGACTAATGGGCAGACAGAGCGAATGAACCAGATTCTGGAGGATATGTTGCGGGCATGTGACTTCAAGGACAGCTGGGATGACTGTCTTCCGTATGCAGAGTTCGCCTACAACAACAGCTTCCAGGCGACTATTGGCATGGCGCCATATGAGGCCCTATACAGTCGTCCTTTAAAGCACCGCATTGTTTGGCTGAGGTTGGCGAGTGTAGTCTGATTGGCCCGGAGTTGGTACAGGCGACTACAGAGAAGGTCGACATTATCAGGCGTCGACTACTTACAGCACAGAGCAGGCAGAAGAGTTACGCCAATACGAGGCGGCGACCACTTGAGTTCGAAGTCGGGATCATGTGTTCCTTCGAGTTTTCCCTATGAAGGGAGTCCTTTGGTTTGGGAAGAAGGGGAAGCTCACACCGAGATTTATCGGTCCATTTCAGATACTGGATCGAGTGGGTGATGTGGCGTATCGTCTCGCTTTGCCTACGCCAGTAGCATCTGTACACAACGTATTTCATGTATCTATGCTGAAGAAGTACGTTCCTGACCCTTCACATATCATCAGATGGGAGCAGGTACAGCTGAGCGAGGATGCTACGTATGAGTTGCGCCCGACGCGTATCCTTAACAGGAAGGAGCAGGTACTGCGTAGCAAGGTCATTCCACTTGTGAAGGTACTATGGACACATCATTCCGAGGAGGAAGCTACTTGGGAGACTGAGGCCGAGGTCAGGAAGAACTACCCTCAGATTCTCGAGGAATACGAAAAGGTATAAATTTTGAGGACGAAATTTTTTTTTAAGGGGGGTAGATTGTAACGACCCGTAAATTTCTGTACTTTGGCTCGAGTACCATCTCAACCAGAAATCAATTAGGATTAAATCCTTTAGAAATTTAACAAAGTTAACTAAGTGCAAAACTCGATTAGCCATGAAATCCGTTGGGATAGATTTAAATACAATCTGAAAGACCCAAAACTTGCAAAATCAGTGACTCTAGGTTACCCTAAAGTTTAGAACCAAACTCATTACCCGGCTGCTCTCGGGAATGAAATGAAACTTCGTATTAGGTCTAGACCGCACATCGGAAGTCCGATTCAAACGAAGTTAAGGAACTAAGACCGCCTCACTGAGCTTGACAACCACCTCAGAAATCAGGTCCAGTCGATGTCCCACGGCCATTCGCTTGAGTCCGGAGCGAGGGAGTGTCAAAATCACTCTTTCCTTTACAAAATAAATATCTGGAATAGTGATCTGGCACCATTCGCTTACGCATCAGTATTAAGCAACCAGACCGTCAGAATCAGACCAAATTACACCCTCGGATCAGGAAAAATTTCAGGAACATTTACATGTACTTGAAATTTCGGATCGTGGCCCACTGACCGTTGAACTGAAACTGGTCCACCATATGTGATCTGGGGATCTGATCGAGTCGAAAACGTAATCCCACGTAGATCCATGAGTTTTGAGCTTAAGTCTGACGTTTGGCTCAAGGAGGGCCACCGGAACCCCTCTTTTGAGCAGGAACAATGTCGAAATACCTATAATAGACGTACCCCTTGAACAGGAGTCTATTTCGGAGAGGCTTTAGGCTATATAAGGGCCTTAGAACAGCCCCTTTCACAACTATACGAATTTGGGATAAAACCCTAGTGAGAGAGAGAGAAAAGAGAGAGAAAGCTTTGGATTTGTGGGAGCACCTTCCTCCTACTGCTTTCAATCATCACACGAGCTGCACCGCCTCTTTTTAGGCGCGTTCCCGGCGATATCAACTCCGTTTTAGGGTGAGAAACCCTAACCCTAGATCTGATTTGAAGTGTATAGGATATAGGTTGTGAAATAACTAACCGATTTCACTCTTTAGGCTAGAAAACTCCCAAGCTCACCAAACCTTGCTGATCCGTTGAGATTCCAAGTAGAAAGGTGAGGACTTTAGGTGTATAGGTTACGGTTTTCAACACTTTCAATGTCAGATAATGATATATTCATGATCTGCATGCAATTGCACATGTACAAAGTGCTTTCCGTTTTCTATTTCGATTAAAGTTGTGGAATATGGAATTTCACATACTCTAGGTATACGTAGAAATGCCGTATACGCATTTTTTTTGGAAAAGTGTTTGACATGTTTATTTAATGTATGATTATACAATATATGGATAAAATACTTGTTTGGCGAAAGGAATCGCCGTAATACATGTTCGCTTGTAAACACTATGTATGTTGAAATTGTGTATTCTAGAAATACCGTATATGTGTAAATTTTGGAAATGCAATTGTCATGATTATTCGCTGTATGATTACGATATACACGTATAAAATGCTAGCTTGGCGAAAGAATAGCCCTAGTATATGTTTTACTAACATACGTCATGTATGTTGAAATAGTGTACTCCAAGTGTTTGTGTAAATGCTTGTGAGTGTAAATGCTTGGATGTTAGCACCGTAGGTCGGTGCTGAGATGGAATTCTCGACTACCTTATAGTCATGTATGATTCCCTCCATGTGGTTGTTCACTCTAACCACTCACTTATGATGTATATGTATTTGTATCCCTATTTGTATAGTGTTCTACAACATGCTTTACAACATGCTTTTTTTCATGCTTTATATCATGCTTTATAACTTGCCTTATGACATGCCTACTAGCCTGCTTCTATTACTTTGTTTATCATGCTTTACTCCACATGCTATTGGTGAGAGTTGAATGAGTTTGGGACTATGTCTATAGTCTAGACATTCGGTACTAGACTTGAGGTTGTGGCTGAGATTCATGTTGCCACAAGGGGTGTGTCTGACGAACCCGAGTCGTACTTCGGTTGGCGATAGTGGTTGGCCACACGGAGTGCTTTTGCGCTCCATATCGCCCAACTTGTTGTGCGCTCGATCTAGTCAGGCTCGCCAAGTAACCCGATATGTCGGATGAGTGTTCACCATGTTTGGTCATTACTGCTTGAACCTAGGGTACCAAACTTACCAGTGGCAATCCTGTTAACCATGGTACCTCGATCCGCTAAGACTCATGAGCCGGACATGGTGGTATGGGACACCGTGGCCGAGTTGTCGGCCTATGCTGGGGCCAAGTGCCTCCCTGTAGTGACCATTGAGCAACCCAAACTCGTGAGCCGAATACGGTGGTATGGGACACTGTATTCGAGCTGTCGATACTTACGGCGAGAGCCGAGTACGGTGAGACCTGTACTCGTGCTGACGGGCGACGAGTCCTCTGTAGTATCTTCGAGTATACTCTAAGGTCTGTGATTGGCGACGAGTCTTTCACAGCAACTAGAGTATGAGTTGAGCCGAGTACGGTGAGACCTGTACTCGAGCTGACGGCTAGTGATTGAGCCGAGTACGGTGAGACCTGTACTCGAGCTGACGCCAGCAATTGAGCCGCATACGGTGAGATCTGTATCCGTGCTGACGGGTGACGAGCCCTTTGTGATGCCTTCGCTATGCCTCTCAAACCATAATATCGTATGAGATTAACTAGGACTGACGACCCTAGAATGGATCATGTTTGGGAATTATATAAGGGAGGTACCTTAGTTTCCCAATACTGCTGTTTGAAACGGACTAATAACAACTCGAAAATCATGCCCATCATTGCACCGCATGTGCCTAGTAGATGTGGAGCACTGAGGGAGTTATGCATTCGTGAACGTAAGATGATGTCGCATGAGGGTGGTTTGGCAAGGGCATAATTCATCATGTCATTTCATACTTGCATTTAATAAGAGTAGTTAAACTTGTTGATTATACCGCTTTATCATTACTGCTTGATTGAGTTGATAACATGTTAACCTATGCTTTATTGTTCCACTGAGTTAGCTACTCACTCCCACGTTACGGGACGGTGTTTGCAACACCAACCAGAGTCTGTTACAGGTATAGACGGCGCGTCGGTTCAGGAGCCGGAGCCCGATTTCGACGAGGACCAGGATGAGTTCTCATTTATGCAGTACTCTGACAGCTTTGCTTAGGCCGACTGCATCGCGGGGATTTCAGGACTCATCTTTTATATTGTATTTTGATTTTTGATTCAGAAACAGTATATGTATATGGGTACTCAGTTAGTATTCATACTCAGGTGTTCACAAAAATTTTGTTCTTTACATACCTTATATATAAAATTTCAGTCTTCCGCTTGCCTTTATACAATTGAACTGGAGTATGAATTACTGTTTTGGTATAATCTCATTCATGTTTCTTGCTCTAACTCAGACAACATTTAAACATCATTATTTATGTTGCATAAGTGATGCGTTGGAACTCGGGAGTCGAGTTCATACTCGACCCCCGAATTTCAGGGTGTTACAAACAGCCCTGGCAGCCCTAAACGGATAATACCAGACTTTGATTGTATGATTTGAATCTTGATCCATTACTGGTTTATCTATCTGAAATTGATTGTGTTTGGGGCTATGATTATAATCCAGACAATCGGTACCTGTAAGACCCGTATCCTAGTTCGTACTGTTCCGATGAATCCTCGATCCTTTCCGTCGAAGTCCGGCAATCCGCGACTGATAATCGACGTTGCGCACGACCGTAAGTCGTATCCTTTATATTTGAGTCGATTTAATCCGAGACCTGTATCATTGTGATCGCATCGTCGCCGCGATTCCAACGACGCAACTCACGCACCAATCCGATACCCTGACCAGAAGATGTGAGCCAGCGTTTATTTCGAAGAAACGCCGCGCTTTCTCGATCCTAAGAGAATCTCTACACAATGTCAAATCAATCCCATCAATCAATCAATTACATCAATCAATAAATCACTTCAATGTCAACTACACATCACCTTTCTTCACAAGTAAAGCAACCCATGCTTTATCTCACCAAAGTCAAACCATCTCTCACTTCACCCATCCCTCACCTCACATCACTCACCCATCACACCCATCACCTCTCCTTACAACTCTCTCTCTCCCTCTTTTCTCACACCATTTCCAAGCAAGAGAGAGAGCCCACACGTCCATGGTTTCCATGAGAGAAAAGTGATTTTGTGGCCCACCTTTCCCATTCCAAACCCATCATCCTAGCCATCCATTTCCCATCTCCACCATCAAAGAGGAGCACAAAGAGGGTGGCGTTCCAACGAACCGAAGAGATCAAAAGGTGGGTGCTATTAGGCTAGGTTTTTCATGTTTTTATGATGGACCAAGTGAGGCCTACCGATCAATGGTACGAATCTCACTTGAGACTCTAAGATGTGGCCGATGGCCCACCTTGATTATCATTTGATGTATGATTAGATGCAAGGGAGGGCCCATAGTGTCGGGGTCCCTCCATCACACGTGTGTCCCACCTCTCTCTCTCTCTCTCTCTCTCTCTCTCTCTCTCTCTCTCTCTCTCTCTCTCTCTCTTTCATTTTCTTTTTCTTAAGATGATATGATTGTGTGGCCCACTTGAATGGACCCCACCATGAAGTGAGTATTTTATCCGAGCCGCCTATGAGTGGGGACCACCTTATATGTATTGCACCCACACCAACCACCATTTGGTGGCCCACCTAAACAGGGCCCACCTCAATGCATGTGTTACACCCAAACCGTCCAGACGCTGGACGTGAATGGGGAAAAACACAAATATTGGCTTGTTTCAAAGCCTTGGGGAAGGGTGTTCCATGTAGGCCCCACCTTGATGTATGTAGTCAATCCAAGCCATCCATCCTTTTCCCCAATTCATTTTAGGCGTTGAGCCGAAAAATGGGGCTGATCCAATCTTCTGGTGGGCCATACCTTAGCAATCAGTGATATCCACCGTTTAAAGTCCTCCAGATTCTTTTTACACGCCGAAACAGGCCCAATATTGGGCTTGATGGAGTTGTTATGGGCCGTGGGAACCAATGGCTGAGGTGGATTTAGCTGAAGTGGACCCTGCGCATGAAAAACCTTAGAAAAAGGTGTTTTCAATATATATATATATATATATATATAACACAACAGCAGCATTACTGCTGCTGCTATCAGAGAGGGATGACACTGCCAGCGTTAGCGTGAAACGGGCAGGGTCCCACGGCTCTAGCCGTGGGCCCCACTATGATGTATATTTTGTATCCACACCGCCCATTTGGTGGGCTACTGCCTGACGTGGGTCCGCTCCAAAAACCAGGTCAATCCAGATCTCGGGTGGCCCACATCACAAGAAATAGTGTGAATCGAACTCTACCATTGAAACCCATTTGGGGTCCACAGAAGTTTCAGATCAAGCTAAAATTTATTTTTCCCCTTCTTTCAGACCCGTGTGATCTTATGAACGGATTGGATGGAAGATAAACACTATGGTGGGCCCCACGTGGGAGCCCACAATGATGTACGTGTCTTATCCCCACCGTCCAGGCGGACGGTGGGAGCCCAACTGTAATGTATGTGTTGTTTTCCACCGTCCGCTGTGATGTATGTGTTTCACACCGTCCACTGCTGTGGACGGTGGGCCCCACCTGAATTTGGATGCGGTAAAACTCGGTCTGACCCTTCATTCCAGTGGGGCACCCACGATGGGTGGGCTGGATTTGTAAACCCCATGTCGGTGGGCCTAATAAACGATTATGAATGTTGTAATGGAGGGTAGCCGCCCTTAACTGTTGTATTTGGTGCAGCCCACACAAGTAACGGATTGACTTGATTTTTGAGATCTAGGCCCACCATTGAATGGTGAATCTGACTGATGGGTTTGATGTTTGACAAACATCAATGGTAGGTCCCACATTGTTGGACCTCATGGGAGCTGAACGTCAGCTCAAGCTCATTGTGTTTTTTTTCCACATATATATATATATATATGTGTGTGTGTGTGTGTGTGTGTGTGTGTGTGTGTGTGTGTGTGTGTGTGTGTGTGTGTGGATATATGTATATGTATATGTATATGAATATGTACATGTATATGTATATATTATTTATATTATATTGTATATATTATATGTATTATATATATATCATTAATATATTATATTATGTAATATATACATTATGGCGGGCCTTGGGAATTTTAATGGTGGTTTGGCCCATTTGATCCATGTGAATAGGCCCACCTTAGTGCATATGTGAGGCCCATGTGATGGGGCCCATATTAATGTATTTGTGGCCATTGTTGAGGCCCACCTTGGTATATACATAAGGCCCAAGTGATTCGGCCCATTTGAGGTATTTAAGGGCCCATGGGTTTGGCCCATTGCAATGTACATAAGGCCCACTAATGCGGCCCACTTGATTTATATAAGGCCCATATGAGACAGCCCATTTGATGTATCTAAGGACTATGGGTCGAGGCCTAATGAGATGTATATTGGTCCATTGCAATGTGTGATTCCCTATGGTTTGTGTAATGATACTTTATGGCGGGCTATGTCTTGGGAACAATGTTGGTTTGACGTCCACATTGTAAGGATAATGTTGGTTAAATGTCCGCATTGTCACACTCCTTAAGGCCCACTGATAGGTCCATACTTGTACTCTGCAGTCCGTTTAGGCCCATCTTCACTTTGAGCAACCCCCATTATCATACCATAAGTATAGTGCTGCCCCATGATTCATGATCATACGCATCATATGCATGCTTGAGATGAGGGGTGACTGATCATAGCATATGCCTTCGAGCAGACTATTACGGGCTCCCTGATAGGAGGAGTTACCCTGCATGAGTGCATGGTTTACACAGGACTGTTGCATGACTGGTAGTGTGACTCATGCACTTGCATTGTGTGATTGTAGTTACTGTATGCCCTAGGGACACCAGGGCCATAGCCTCTACAGACACATCGTGGGTGGCTGGATTGGATACCGAAAATGTTTGGTTCTAGCATACGGGCGCCATAGATGTCCCTGGGTGAAAATCCCTAAACCTGATGGTACCAAAGGATGACTCCAACGTCGAGACCGAGTGGATGTACGAGCGTATGGGGGCCGAATACCAGGAGGCCGCGTCTCCCACTGTGTCGTGGACGGTTGGAAAGGGGTGTGACCTTACCCACCTGAGTGAGGGGGCAATTTCTAGGTTGAGTTTGACCAGCTTGAGGAATCGGTCCGCTATCGACGAGTCGGGCCCGATATTGGTAGGCGGATAGTGAGGTCTCTTTCGATCTTCCAGTTGTGCGTCCGGATAGGGACGGCAAGCTGGCGTAGAGTGTACTAGACCCCGATGATTATCCAGACTGATAACTATATTGACATGAGGATTGACATGCTTGAGCTGCATTATGCATCGCATGGCCTTGATATGGCCGATATCATTTATATTCTGTACCGCATAGCCTTGGTACAGCTGACTGCATTCATGTACTCATCAGCACGATTCCACATTACTCTGACCCTGCATTCTGAGCACGCTCATATTGCGCACATACTTACACCACCCTCTAAGCTTTTCATAAGCTTATGCACGATTGATACGTGCAGGTGACGCCAGGACGCAGTCGTAGCCTCGCCGCAGTTGGAGCGTGCAGACGAGCCTTTGGAGCTTTTGTTATTTCTAGTATATTGTATTTTCCTTCCTTACGCCTTGTACTCAAAAGTTTTTGATCATAGTGGATTTTGTAATGGTGTTCTTGTGGTTATTGTTCGTGGGTTATGCTTGTGGTTATGCTCATTACGAATCAAATTGATTATTAGCAATCCTCCTTGTAGCATCCCAGGATCGGAACCTGGCGTATGGGCGCTGGGAGCCGAGAATGGGGTTCTACGGAAGCTGTCGGCGCCGGATTCGGTGATCGAGAATTTTGTGAGCCCGGTTTCTGAGTTTGGGGTGTGACAGCACCAGAATTGAATTCGTGACCGTGATTCATTTGCCACGTGAGATGTGTTCAATGAACCCGAGTCGTACTTCGGTTGACAATAGTGGTTGGCCACAAGAAGTGCTTATGCGCTTCATATCGTTCAACTTGTTGTACGCTCGAGCTACCCGAGCTCGTCAAGTAACCCGATCTGTCTAATGTATGTTCACCATGTTTGGACGCTATTGCTTGAACCTAGGGTACCAAACTTACCAGTGAAATCCCTTTTAACCATGGTACCTCGATCCGCTAAGACTCATGAGCCGGGCATGGTGGTATGGGACACCGTGGTCGAGCTGTCGGCCTATGCTGGGGCCACGTGCCTCCCCGTAATGACTAGTGAGCAACCAGACTCGTGAGCCGATTATGGTGGTATGAGACACTATATTCGTACTGTCGGCCTACATTGATAAGGTGATGGGGGAGCGGTGTAACCTATGTGCGTAACAGCCTTGGCAGCCCTTTGTAGTGACCTCGAGCATACTCTGAATTTGTGGTGAGGCGACGAGTGTTGCCGCAGTGTATAGAGTATGAACTAGGCCTGTATCTGTATAGTGATGAACCGTTAAAAAGGTGATGGGGGAGTGGTGTAACCTTTGTGCGTAACAGCCCTGGCAGCCTTTGCAGCGACCTAGAAATACACCATCGTATGAGATTGTCTAGGACTGACGACCCTAGAATGGATCATGTTTGGGAATGATATAAGGGAGGTACCTTAGTTTCCTAGTACTGCTGTTTGAAATGGACTAATAATTACTCGGTAATCATCGCACTGCATGTGCCTGGTAGATGTGGAGCACTGAGGGATGAACGCATTCGCGAACGTAAGATGGTGTCACATGAGGGTAGTTTGGCAAAGGCATACATCATGACTGCATTCATACTTGCATTAATAAGAGTAGTTAGGAGTGTTTTATTGTACTGCTTTATCATTACTGCTTGACTGAATTGATAACATGTTAACCTATGCTTTACTGTTCCACTGAGTTGATCACTCACTCCCACATTACGGGACGGTGTTGTACACACCAACCAGATTTATTGAGTTTCAGGTGATGGCGATGCTTTTGAAGCAGAGCCGGACTACTATGATGTGGAGGAGGAGTTCTCCTACTTGAAGCTCTCTGACAGGTTTATGAAGACCTGTTATTGTATTGACGGGGCTATGGTACTTGGGATAGAAGACATTACACTTACACATTTGGTATATTTTAGAAATGTACTTGAAATTTATTAACCTAGTAATGTTATTACACTCTGGAGACTCACCACAGTTTTTTATATATTTTATATATCTATCACAGTCTTCCGCTTGTAATTTAACAGTCTCTGGAGTATGATATGTTGTTTTGGCTTAATCTCACTCATGTTCAATACACTAATGCAAACAACATTTAATCATCATTATCTATGTTGCATAAGTGATGTTTTGGAACTCGGGTGTTGAGTTATGCTCGACCCCCGATTTTTCGGTATGTTACAGCCATTTGTGCAAAGGCTGCAAAGGCCGCTGCCCCTGTCAGTGAATCTACGTATGCACCAACTGAAGGTTCAGCTAAAGGTGTCTACCGCTCGAAATATTGTGAGGGCAGTCCTAATGGGATGACATGAGGGGAAGGAGAATCCCCTACTGCTTTTGACCCTGTATCCACGTTCGCCACTCCAGGCGGGAGACCTGGTGTGTAGACAGGGCTGCGCTCCTGCTGGCCCTCTGTCGACAGGATGGGGTGAATGTCGATCGTACGAGTCTGATGTGATCGCAACACAAGTGGCATGGCTTCCTGTGGGATCAGAATTTCGTGGTTCAGGTAGCGAAAAATGATTCTAGTCAATTTCAAACAATACAAGAGTTAGAGATCTTGCATGTCATTTGACGTAGAACTTTAGTTTCTAAATGATACTCCTGGTTGGAATTTCAAAGGGACTAAGGTTTCTATTTCTGAGTTCAGACGACTAACTTGTTGTTTCCCAAGAGATTCTAAGTTGTTCATTCTAGGTGGTTCATACTCTGAGTTCTTTCTAACTATTGGAGATCTCTGTATAGGTTCAGTTGTTCCCTATGCTAATATCCAAGGGGCCTAAGTGTTTTATTTCTATGTTTACATATCCTTTCTATTTCTAAGGGAATTTCTTCTAAGTTTCGCCTAAGGTAACCCTGAAGGTTTTCTATATTATCCCACAGTCAGGCTGTAAGACCCGTATCCTAGCCTATACCATTCCATAGGCCTTCGCGGTCCTCCCGGTCGAATTCCGGTGACCCGCGTTCTATTATCGGCGTTTGCGCGTGATCCTGAGTCGTGTCCCATATATCAAAGTCGGCTTGACCCGAGACTTGTACCCTTATGACCGCGCCATCACCACAGTTCCGACGCAGCGTATCGCGCAGTGAGGCGATACCCGTGCCAGGAGATATGGGCCCGCGTTCAGTTCGAGGAAAATACCTCACGTTGCAATTCCAAGAGAATCTCTATGAAAAGTCACATCAATCCATCAATCAATCAAAGTACAACCCATCACTCTATCCCATCCCCAAGTACAACCACGCTCCCTAAAAAGTCAACACTCTCTCTTACATAAGTACGCATCCATCACTCACTCACCCATCACACCCCATCACTCACCCATCTCTCTCTCTTACACCTCTCTCTCTCATCTCTCTCTCACTCATTTCCTCCCAAGCAACCCACATCGAAGCAAGCTCCATAAGATAGCTTTGTGTGGCCCACTTCCTATCTCCCATCGCCACCCTCTAAAACCAATCTCAACCGTTGAAGTTCATCCTTTGGAGCTCTAGGATGCTTTGGCGGAAGGAGGAGGAGAAGATCAAAGGTGGGTGTTCATCATCTCAATTGTTATTTAGGGCCCACATGGTAGGACCCTCATGATGTGTGCATTGTATCTTGTATGGAGGAGCTCATAGTGGCGGAGCTCCTCCCACCTCATTCGATCTCCCTCTCTTTTTCTATATCTCTCCCTCTCTCTTATGATGGATGTAGCCCACTCGATCCACGCCGTGCAGCCGCATGGACCCACCTGATGAATGTGATTTATCCAGCCATCTAGCTGGGATGGTGGAGCCCACCGTTATGTATGTGATTTTAATCCAAACCGCCCATCTAGTCACTAGACGCTGGACTCCAGCAATTTAATAATAATAATAATACACTGTATTATATAAAATTATATGGTGGGCCCCCACATGGGACCCACCTTGTTGGCGGAATGACTGGTGTCTTTACACAGCTATATAAATGTTGTACTGACATTATCAAGTACTGCAGGTCTGATCATAACATATCCAGACCGTTCATCCGCTGGGGACCACCGTACGTAGCAATTATATGACGTTACCAAGTTCTGTGGGCCCTACTGTGGGCAGGTGTTAGATCCTGACCGTCCAATTTTGGGATGTCCAGCAGCAGTGAGAGAACGGTGGGTCCCATACGTGTGGACTAACCTTTAAAATATGTATTTCATCCATGCCTTCCTGACACATGGGTCTCACCTACAGTGACGTCCACAAGCTGCGTGGGCCATCTGATGTATGTGTTCCACCCAGCCGTCCATCTAGACGTTTTGTTGGGTGGGGCCCTCCTTGTTATACGCGCTGTATAGGCACACCGTCCATCTGAATGATGCTGCATGGGCCACTCGATGATGTATGTGTTTCATTCATTCCAACCGTCCATCTTTTTTTGTTGGTGGGACACGTATGTAGGACCCACTTTGATGTATTTATTCTACATCCACTCCGTCCATCTGTCCTGGACGGGTGGAACCTACCATGATTTATGTATTTTATCAGCTCCATCCGTTTGTAGGGGGTCCCACCCTGCACGTGTGTCCAGCACCTTCCGTTGGGTTGGAACTGTGGGACCCACCTTGAATGTATGTGTTTCAGCAGGGCCCACATTGATATGTGTTTTATCTATGTTCTCCAAACTCGTGGACCCCACCTTAATATATGTATCGTCCATTTCTGGATGGTACCATGTAGGCTGACCTTTGATGGATATGTTGGAAATTCAGCCGTCCACCACTTTTACCAATGGGACCCACCCCTGATGTATTTATTTTATATCCATGTTGTCTATCAGGTGGACCACACTGCAACCAGTGAGGGATTGAATGTCAACCATTGAAACCCCTTTTGGGAGTGCAGAAGTTTTAGATCAGTATGAAATTGTTCTTCCTCTTGATTCAAGTCTTTGTGACCGTCTGAGCAAATTTTGATGGAAAATAAACGTTGTGGTGGGTCCTGGTAATTTTAACGGTGATAAATCAATATCACCACTGTTATTATGGTATGGTCCAAATGATCTCCCATTTTGATCCATTTGGGTAGCACTCTAAAATGATCTCTAAATAAAGATGTATGGTGCAGATAGCTCACTTAGAACGATGGGCCCGATTTGATGTATTTGAGGCCCACATGATGCGGCCCTGTTTCGACAAGGAAACAAAGGTATTTGATTTTGGGAGAATTATCTTATTCAAACATAACAATGGAACATTATAAGGACAATCATCACACTTTATTGATTCTGAATTCATTTACATCCTCTCTATATCCCTTGATTCTAAGATAGATCACTCAAGATTGAAAATTTATTCTAAGTGCGATTGTTATGATTCAATATAAATTTCAGCAGCACTTCGGCGCTATTTCGGTCATCTCCCAATACTTAGGAGGAATTACTGATTTGATCAGTTAATCTTCTTGGAGATAGAAATTCTGGCAGCACTCCGTTAGCTTCTTCAGTCATCTCCCAATACTTAGGAGGAATGTTGATTTAATCAACTGATCTCTCCTTTTAAAGAAGATTTGAAGACTCAGCAAAACTCCTGCACCAAGCAAGTTGATTGACTTTTGCGCGACCCATGCAACTAATAATGTGGTTGCGCGGTTCACGCAAGAGATATTCTGGTTGCGCGGTCCGCGCAACCGATATTGCACTTTACGCGGTCCGCGCAATTGATCGTTGCCTCTCTCTCTTCTACCTTCAGTTTCTCTGCTTCAGTTTCCGAATTCTTTTTCATCCCCCAATGAGAGCGGGAAGCGGGGTATTTATAGGCCCCACACATGCGCCAATCCTCAATTCTTGTGTCTTGGTTGCGCGATCCGCGCAACTAACTTCTTGGTTGCGCGTCCCGCGCAACGGAACTTCTTGACTCTGCAACCCGCGCAACGGAGAACTTCATTCCACGACCGCCCCACAGGGAACGTTGTTCTGCGTCCAGACGTGTCAGCTGTCTTTGTTGATTGCGCGACCCGCACAACTGTCTTCTTGATTGCGAGATCCGCGCAACTCTCATTCGTATTCCGCGACCCGTGCAACTGTTGTCTCGGCTATGGGACTTTCGCAATTGAATCAGTTGGTTGCGCTATCCGCGCAAGTGACTTCTTAGTTACGCGATCCGCGCAACTGTCTTCCTCCAGTATTTTCGCTGAATGTCAATCTTTCTTTTTCATGATGATCATTTTTTATGTCCTAACAGATGCCCCCTTGATCTATTCTTCGTTTTACTGAATCAAAGAATCAGGATCAATTTACACTAAATTTTCCTTTGTAAGTTTCAACTGGTTGCGCGACCCACGCAACCGGCACCCGAGGACCGTACTCGGCCATGTTGTCTATAAATAATGAAACTTCTCATTTTCTTCTATCTTCAAATTTCTGCAGCAAAGCTCTTGTGAAATTTTCACTCCCCGCGCAACTGATAACTGTTGCGCGACCCGCGCAACGACTTTTCGTCGCGCAAGGCTTTTTTAAGCCGTTACGCTGCCTGCGCAACGACCAATCTCATTGCACGACCCGCGCAAAGACCAACCTCGTTGCGTGATCTGCATAACTCCCTATTCTGCTGCACGATCCGCACAACCGCCACCTCAGCAAATCTTCTCAAACTTAGCTTGTTTCTTCCTCATGGCTCGCACCAAGAGGACTTTTACTATCATCAACCCTCCTTCTAGTCACCATCCCATCTAGAGTTACCAAACACTGAAGCTTATCATACCACCGCTCCAACTCCTCAGGTAACGGGATCGCCATCTTCTCCGGCTCAACCTTCCTCCAAACGTTTCAAGACAACTGCCAAACGTCCCGCCTACATAAAGGAGCCCATACTTCCCACTTTTGACTTCACTTCACGGATCAAATCGTTATCATCCCCCATTCACAAAGTCATTGCCACAGGCGACTTGACCATGCCTCCAAAGCATGGTCGCGAATATGATTAGGATGAGTGGTTGAAACCACAGCTCATTATCAGACAAGCAGTCAGCGGCCGCCTATCAGAGAAGATACCCATCCTCCTTCCAAGCCTAAGAAGCATCGTCGAAATAAGGCCAAAGAATTTCAAGAGAAGATTAAAGAACATAATCGGAAAAAACTCAACAACTCCTGAGAATCTGTGCGCGAAGTACAGGGTGCCATCAGATTTGACAACCCTTATAAACGGGGTGTTGTCTCTCTTCCACTCAGCATGCACCGCCATCATTCTATGTTGGGCTGTGAACCTAGAGATCATCTGTCGGCAGAAAGGTTATCTTACGTGAAATCTTGGTCTTTTAAAGAAACCAAGTTATTGGAAGGAATTCTGCAGCCGCCAAGACCGAGGCAACAGATAGGCGATATTCACTCTATGATTTTTCTCATCCCTTCTTACGACGTCCATAGCCTATACCCATCACATTTTTATGAAACCCTAAAGCAGCGTTTCAGTTATCGTCCCCAACTCTGGAGTCCAGAAGAATTCAGAACCAAAGGCCTTCTGACTCGTAGAAATTATTATTCTAAATGGGCCGGGGCAGTCTTGACAAAGTATGATAAGATTTTGTCGGACCTTGGCATCTTTTTGGCGATAGAAGCAACATCACATCCTTTCTGTAAAGAATCTTCCATCTTGAAAGCATTCCTCAACTACTGGTGTCCTTCCACCAATTCTTTCCATCTCCCTGAAGGTGAAATAAGCATTACATTATGGGATATCCACAGGATCGCAGGTTTACCAATTACCGGCCAGTTTTTTGATGAATTTGTCCCTACTAATGAAGAATTTGCTTTCGTTTCATCTCCTGATCACCTCCCTTTCATCTCAGAGTCAACCATTGAACTCTTCAAGGAGATGTCAAAATTTCCGAATATTCATAAGATCCACCCCATGCAATGGCTGGCACATTTCAGCCGTGCTCTGAAGTAATTTTCTTTTTCTTTGCTTTCTTTTTATCATAACTTTAAATATATATATATATATATATATATATATATATATATATATATATATAACTTTAACCTTATTCATTTACCCTTCCAGATTCAACGGTAATCATTCGCGAGAGCTTAAATGTCTTCGGAAAGGCATAAAAGGTCATGCCGAATATTCTATTCATGGGGAACTTGCAGCCTTCATTGCATACTGGCTGAGTATAGGGGTCTTCCCCAGTTCCAAATCAGCGGATGCCATCCGTCCCTCATTATTTGTAGTTGTAGGTGTTATGGCTGAAGGAATGAAGTTTTCTCTTGCTCCCCCTGTCCTTTGTTCAATCTACAGAGGTTTTGGAGAAATAGCCTGCCACATAAAAAGTCCTTCTGTCGACTCAGCTTCAACTTACATGTCATGGCATTATTTTCTGGGTTGGCTTGGCGTTTACTTTCCTTGGACTTTTGAAGTTCCAGAAAAAGCCTACATTCACCCTTCCAAAGTTCCTCTTTATTTTTTCCAAAAGAGATCTATGGCCAAAAGATCTTATGACTGGGCCAAGGATGCCATTTCTTCTGACGCTAAGATAAATTACTTCCATTTCAGCCTTCCCCGCTATATCGAAGATACTAAAAAGGCGGACACTGACTCACTCTCTCCAGAGGAAAGGGGATTTTTTATATCTATCAGATCATGCAGCCTGCCTTTGAGAGAAGGAACCAAATTTTGGAGAGAGCCATATTATCCAAGTCGCTTCGCGCGTCAATTTGGTTTTGACCAGGCAGTTCCAGAAGACTGTGGACTGGTTACTCGAAGAATGCGCAGTTACGGGACTGGTCCATATAATTGGGCAATGATCTGGAAACAATTGTTGGGCCGAGCTAATTCTTCCTTCATTATCCCAGGATGCGATCGTACTCCAAGGGCATCATACAATCACATGAGATGGTGTGTGCACCAATCATACCTGGTCCGGAAAAGTCTTCCAGTGTCGCAACCGGTCTGGCTTCCTCCCCCCAGACTTAAAGGTCGCATTTTCGAAGCAGGCGTTGGCTTCATTGCAGAAACCAGTCATGCTCCTTCAGGTAGTATTCGCATCATGATCTCAGTGGATGAACCCATTCGTGAAATAAAGCCTGATAATACTCTTGAAGGATGGATAGCATATGGCGATACTTGTGAATTTGAGTAAATTTCCCTCTATCAACCGCCCAGAGAAGAAGTTGCAACAGAATCTCCTATTCAACCCGAGATTAATGCTGGGCCACCTAACCAACCTTCTTCTTCCACTTTCCATCAACAGCAACCGGTTCCTTCCCCTGCCTCAAAGACTGTTCGCCTTTTAGAACAGTTGTCTTCTTCTCCAATGACAAGATCTCGCACACGCGCTCAGGCTTCTCCACAGGGAGAGACTACTGTGGTTATTGACCCAGCTCAAATTACTGTTGATATTCAACTAGAAAGTTCCCAACCTCCTCCCTCTAAAGGCAAGCAAGTTGTTATTGGAGATTCAAGCACAGAAGACACTGTTGGCGAAGATTCGTCTTCTTCAACTTCTTCATCTAAGGATACTTCTTCTAATGAGAGTGAGGTAGAAAGGGAGAATCTTGATGATGCTTATGAAGAAGGAGAAGTGAATATTAGTGGCGAAGATGAGGCAACTGCAGAAAATATTCTTGCTGACAAAAGACATGTCCCTTCTACTTCCGAGGCTACTCTTGCAAAGCCCTCCCCTGTAGCGAGAGAGGAAGAAGAACCTCTTGATTATGGAGAATACGGATATTCGCCACGTAAGATAATTTTGCTATCATCATTTCACTTTTGCTCTTCCTTTCTCTTATCTCACCCATTTCATCTCAGGTGAAATCGCTTTTTCAGAAGAGCCCACTAACTCACTCATCCCTGCCACTGCTACCATAAGTGTCGAAAACACAGCTCCGTCTCTTACCGATATGATAGCACCCGATCCTCTTCTCGCTGAAAGAGGGCAACCTCTTGTTGTTTCGGTACCAGCAGAAGGTATATTCTTTTCTTTTTTCTTGTTGCTGCTTTTCTTATCACCTGTGCACAAAACCTTTATCAACAATTTATTTCATTCCTTAACAGGGAATTTACCTCCAAGTAGTGCGGCCAGTTCTGGTTCTATTGGCACTTCATTGAATGCGACATCTTTTGAGAAGCTCTCTGCGCATAAATTGGCTTTGATCAGAAATTCGATACTGGCTATTGTTGAAATCTTCAAAGATCCTGATCAATGGTGTGACTTGGCTGTTGCTTTGGATGTCTTGAACAGCGCTTCTCGCATGGCTAAAGTTGATATCTCCTCATTACGTGATGCTCTCTTGAGATTTCATAACTCAAAAATAGCTATGTCATCAACTGCAACCATGACTGTTCCTCCCAAGATTTTAGAATGTAGAAAACAGCTTGTAGATCTCAAAGAGAGAATTTCCCAGCTTGCTCCTCTTGTCTCTCGTCACGATCAAGAACAATCATCTTTACAGGATCAATTGAAGATTCTTGTTAATGAGAAATCATCTGTTCTAGATCATATTACAGCCCTGAAGCAAGAAATTTTGCAATTGGAAAGGCAGAGTTCAGAGATAGAGCTAAATATTGAAAGAGTCCAGGAAAAGATAGAATGCAGCTATCATTCTGTGGATTCTGAAATATCTGAATTATTGGAGAATGAAAAGCTGATCATTTCTTTAGAGGAAAAATTAGCGGGTATTCCGGATCATGCCCAACTGATTTCGAATGCTCGACTGGAGCATGTCGCTGCCCAAGTTAGTCTTCAAGAAAATTTACAGCAATACTTAGCAACATTAGGCATCACAGGAGAGTTGTAAAAATGCATAACTTTAATAGATATTTTGTTATTTTTTATGCTTTCAGAGGAGAATCATAAGTGGCTTATGACATTTAGATGACGATACATTATCTAATTTATGTGATGTTCTAATTAATGTGTTTATGACGCATTATGTCCCTTTTATTTTATTTTACTATTATATTGTATATTTATTTATATCCTTTTATGCTTTGTCCGTGGGGATTTCCTAAATGATCCTTATTCTTAGTTGGCGGTACTACGTTTCAATTTAGTTAGTCACACAAAGTTTAAGCTCATGAGTAGTGGAGGGCGTGCACACACACAATTTAAGCTCATGAGTAGTGGAGCACTTATGGGTCTTATGTGATGGCCGCTATAACTCTCTAGAGTTCTCTTGGACTTTTCACTGCCTTGAGCTCATGGCCACGGTCTATCAGAGGGGCCCATTGATGCTACCGGGTAGTGAACTGTTGGTTTTACGCACAGGGTTGGCCACGGTAACTCTCTAGAGTTCGCAGGGCTCGCAAGGCTACCTTTGGGCACCAAATCTAGGGTCGCCAGTCCATCAATGAGTAGGTTTAAACCCTTCATCACTAGTTACTACTGAAATTAAATCCTAGATCTGGAGGGTCTTACGCATGGTTGGCCTAAAGCTCGCACTGCGGCCCCTGTTTTCTTCGTCTACAAGGTCGAGCCCATTCACGGGAGGGCATTTTCATCCGTTCCCCGTGGCACTGCCGGAAGCTATACAGACGGCATGGGAGTTACGGTGACTAGTCTTTGCGGATCTATGGCCTTTTAGGCTTTGAATCCTTAACTTCGTCAGCTGCCCGCATGGGTGCGTACGATGGTCTTCGCGGGCTTTTTAGGGCCACTGACTCCTCGCCGCTGCCCGAATGGCGATCTTCATAGGTCTTACATATAGTTGGCCGGCTCTTTTAGAGCTTGATCCTTTGAGAGCGTGATCTTGATCTCTTTTTTTTTTTGCTCTTTTTTTGCTCTTTTAGGATTTGGCTTGGCTATACTGCCTCTTTGACTAAGATTGATATGTTCTTGCTTTTGCTAGTATCTTTAAGAAGATCCGTGCCTTGTAAGGCAATAATAATTATGATCATCGTCATTGCCAGTATAGTAGATGCTTTCGACTGAGATAATATTTTCAAGAAGATCCGTGCTTTATAAGGCAATATATCAATCTTGTCAATATCTTCAAGAGAATCTTCAAGATGATATTGACTTTGTCAAACTTATTTGGTGATAATGATGATCATATATATTTTTTAAATGCTTGCTAACGTAGTTGACATGCTCATGAACTTCTTCTTCATAGCTTCTTTTGTTGACATATAGACATGATCTTATTCATCCTTGCCCCCTTTTGATACAGAATCATTATACCGATAATATTCTGGGTCAAAATCAGCATGTCTATCTTCAGGGGTAGTATCTTTTGATGAAGCGGGCGTTGACAGGTATACTGATACCCTGTCCCTCTTGATTTGCGATTCTATATGCCCCATTGGAGTATACTTCTTTTACCACATATGGACCGTCCCATTTGGGCTCGAACTTGCCCCCTGTCCGGCGGGTGACCACTATAGGTCTTTTCAGCATTAACACCATATCTCCTTTTTTGAAAGAGTGATATTTAACTTGCTTGTCAAAGGCAGCCGATATCCTTGCCTGATATGACTGCAACCGCTGCTGAGCTGCAAGACGTTTCTCATCGAGCAGATCTAATTCTTTCAGCCTTATTTTTGCATTTTCATCATCCGTTATAGACTGATGTACCGCTATTCTAAGCGACGCCACTTGCATTTCAATTGGGATAACTGCCTCCATACCATAGATTAATGATACGTTGTCGCCCCTCGCATCTTGATTTTTCTTATCCCGATTGATGGTATTGACGGTCGTTCTGCCCGGTATCCTCCTAACGGTTTCATGATGAAATGCTGGCATCTTACGAGTCATTAATTCCAATGCGTGGGCTTTGGTAGCCAAATCGCGAAAGGTTCTGATATCGGCACTGGTGAGTCCAAACGCAATTCCTGTTTCCATAGAATTCAAACACATCTTGACCTGTTCCTTTTCTTCCGGCAACTGTCTACACGATGCCCCCAGTGTTTTCCATCTATCTATAAACTTTTCGACTGGTTCTCCTTCTCGCTGTCGTACTGAAGCCAATTCTGTAATGCTAACATCGTGCTCAGACGAGAAGAAGTTTGACATGAAAGCGACTTGCATTTCTTCCCATGTGCGTATAGATCCTGGAGCTAAATTTGAATACCATCGGAAAGCTTTACTTGTCAATGATGATCCGAATAATCGTAAGCAGTATTGGGGTATCATGGAGAAATTCCCCATGCTGGTAATGAAGTGCATTAAATGCTCCTCAGGTGACCCTTCTCCGTTAAACTTCTGAAAGTCTGGATGCTTGAAATTAGCCAGAAAATGGACGTCTTCTACCTCTCTTGGGTACGGCGTTCGGTATCTGAAACGACCGGTATTCGCGTGCTCTCTCTCTATTCTGACTGCTTCTTCGACGACTTGCCTTACATCATCCTGTGTTATAGCTCTCGTTGTTGGAGCGGATCCTCGCGATCCTATCCCCTGTGGACGGGAACCTTCAGGTTGGCTCTCCTGTCCATTCGTTGCTCCCATCATAGGTGGAGCAGCTATCTGGGCTACGTTATGCGCTAAAGTTACCAAAGCTTCTCTGAGATTCTGGCACTCATCCATTAGTGCTCTTTACGCCTCTCCCATTTGGTCAACACGTTCTTCGGTAGTTGGCCTGTTTTCTTGACCCGTCCCTGCCATGTACACTGTGGCTTCTTAACTGTTTGTCGAAGACGTTGTTGGAGTAAGACGAGAATACGTTGACGTAACAGGGCTTATAAAGAGAGGAGAGATCAGAGTTTCGTTCGATTTTTGTGCGCTTCCCGTGCTATTGATCGATCGTGGCGATACGGTTATGGGCGAACTTGTCTGGGGTGATATAGCCACCAGTGATCCTCCCATCAGTGTTTTACCTTTCTGTGCTTCTGTCCATTTAGTCCTTGGGACGATCAAAGCCGAAAAATTGCACGATGCAAACTGTGGAGCTGCTTGTTCGGGGTATATCGCAAGAGGAGCGAGTTCGGGTTTTCTTCTTGCTATACTGCGTATGACTGGTCCCTCAGCTCTTGGTACAGATAAGTTTGCCTTGCGGTTCTTTAAGTTCTTTGCTTTTGTCTTCCTAGAAAAGACCACAATCCAGTTCTCGTCATTTTCTTGTGGTTGAGGTGAGATGGAAATGACTCCCGCTATTACTTGAGTCACTCTGCGCTTGTTGGTGGTGCATGCATTCGTATGCTCGGGAGTTCGGCTGGGCACGTATTCGACTATGAATCCAGTGGGGATGAAGCGAAAGTTCACTTTTCTTGCAATGTTAGCCATCAGTAGTATTATGTAATTGAATTTGGGTAACTTCAGTTATGAAACATACATAAAGTTAGTATGTGAGAGATTAGGTAAGCTATCTTAGAGATGAAGGGGAGGATGTTCCCACTGAGAGTCGCCATTTTGGCATCTAAAAGACACCGAAAAGTGATAAGAGTCTTACAATTTTTCCAATGTTACTATTAAATAAGATAATTCCCCAGCAGAGTCGCCATTTTGTTTCGACAAGGAAACAAAGGTATTTGATTTTGGGAGAATTATCTTATTCAAACATAACAATGGAACATTATAAGGACAATCATCACACTTTATTGATTCTGAATTCATTTACATCCTCTCTATATCCCTTGATTCTAAGATAGATCACTCAAGATTGAAAATTTATTCTAAGTGCGATTGTTATGATTCAATATAAATTTCAGCAGCACTTCGGCGCTATTTCGGTCATCTCCCAATACTTAGGAGGAATTACTGATTTGATCAGTTAATTTTCTTGGAGATAGAAATTTCAGCAGCACTCCGTTAGCTTCTTCAGTCATCTCCCAATACTTAGGAGGAATGTTGATTTAATCAACTGATCTCTCCTTTTAAAGAAGATTTAAAGACTCAGCAAAACTCCTGCACCAAGAAAGTTGATTGACTTTTGCGCGACCCGCGCAACTAATAATGTGGTTGCGCGGTTCGCGCAAGAGATATTCTGGTTGCGCGGAATTGCACTTTGCGCGGTCCACGCAACTGATCGTTGCCTCTCTCTCTTCTACCTTCAGTTGCTCTGCTTCAGTTTTCGAATTCTTTTTCATCCCCCAATGAGAGAGGGAAGCGGGGTATTTATAGGCCCCACACATGTGCCAATCCTCAATTCTTGTGTCTTGGTTGCGCGATCCGCGCAACTAACTTCTTGGTTGCGTGATCTGCACAACTAACTTCTTGGTTGCGCGTCCCACGTAACGGAACTTCTTGACTCTGCAACCCACGCAACGGAGAACTTCATTCCACGACCGCGCTACAGGGAACGTTGTTCTACGTCCAGACGTGTCAGCTATCTTTGTTGATTACGCGACCCGCGTAACTGTCTTCTTGATTGTGCGATCCACGCAACTCTCATTCGTATTCCGGGACCCGCGCAACTGTTGTCTCGGCTATGGGACTTTCGCAATTGAATCAGTTGGTTGCGTGATCCATGAAAGTGACTTCTTAGTTACGCGATCTGCGCAACTGCCTTCCTCCAGTATTTTCGCTGAATGTCAATCTTTCTTTTTCATGATGATCATTTTTTATGTCCCAACAGGCCCCATTTGATGTATTTGAGGCCCACATAATGTGGCCTCATTTGATGTATTTAAGGCCCATTGATGCGGCCCACTTGTTATATATGAGGCCCATTGGTGCGGCCCATTAATGCGGTCCACTTGATGTATATGAGACCCATTGGTGTGGCCCACTCGTCGTATTTGAGGCCCATGGGTTGCGGCCCATTATGATGTACTAGGACCCATGGGTCGTGAGCCACTGAGATGTATTTTCGGCCCATATGGCATGGCCATTATGATGTTTTTGTAGCCTATTTAATGAGGCCTATTATGATGTGCATTAAGCCCATGGGTTGTGGCCCGTGCGATGTATCTAAGGCCCATGTACAGGGCCCACCTGTTGTGTATGTAGCCCTTGTATGAGGCCCATTGCAATGTATATTAGGCTTTTGTTTGAGGCCATGGGCTCATTTTATGTTTGACTCTATGTGAGCCACTGCTTGGAAGCGATGTTGGTTGAATGTACACATTGTGACCTTCCCTTAGGCCCATTGTTAGGCCATTTTCGATTCCGATTGTATAGGCCGATTCCGATTGTCAACGCCAAGTATCGAAGCCGATTCCGATTGTCAAGGTCGAGTATCGAGGCCAATTCTTATTTATCGAGGCTGATTGTATAGGTCAATTCCGATTGTCGAGGCGCATATCGAGGCCGATTCTTATTTGTCGAGGTCGATTGTATAGGCCGATTTCGATTGTCGAGGTCGAGTATCGAGGCCGAATCTTATTTGTTGAGACTAATTGTATAGGCCGATTTCGATTGTCGAGGCTGAGTATCGAGGCCGATTCTTATTTGTCGAGGTTGATTGTATAGACCAATTTCGATTGTCAAGGCCAAGTATCGAGGCGATTCTTATTTGTCGAGGCCGATTGTATAGGCCGATTCTGATTGTCGAGGTCGAGTATCAAGGCCGATTGTATAGGCAGATTCTGATTGTCGAGGCCGATTCTGATTGTCGAGGCCGAGTATCGACGTCGATTCTTATTTGTCGAGGTCGATTGTATAGGCTGATTCTGATTGTCGAGGCTGAGTATCGAGGCCGGTTCTTATTTGTCGAGGTCTATTGTATAGGCCGATTCCGATTATCGAGGCCAAGTATCGAGGTCGATTCTTATTTGTTGAGGCTGATTGTATAAGTCGATTCCGATTATCGAGGTTAAGTATCGAGGCCGATTCTGATTGTTGAGGCCGAGTATCGAGGCCGATTTTTCTTGATCGAGGCAGATTATATGGCCAATTCCGATTGTCGAGGCCGAGTATCGAGGCCAATTTTGATTGTCGAGGCCGATTGTATAGGTCGATTCCAATTCCGATTCCGAGTGACAATTCTGATTGTTAAGGCCGATTTCGATTGTTGAGGCCGATTTCGATTGCTAAGGCCAATTGTCGAGACCTATGTGATGTATATGCAGCCCGTGTTTAAGGCCTAATGTGATGAATATGAGGTCTATGTGATGAGGCCTGTTGTGATGCATTTGAGGGCCAGGCGATGGAGTCCATTGTGATGTATATTAGGCCCATGTGAGAGGCCCATCGTGATGTGTATTAAGCCCTTGAGTGAGGCCCATGGTGTTGTATATTAGATCCATGTGTGAGGTCATGGGCCCACTATATGTTAGGCTCTATGTGGGCCATTCCTTGGGGGCAATGTTGGTTAAATGTCCACATTGTCGAGGCCGATTGTTGATGCCGGTTATTGATACTGATTATGAGTATGTGACAGCATAACATCATGATACATGCCCATACTCATCATCTGTATGTTTATTGTGAGATGTGATTGACCCTTGCATATGCCATAGTACAGATGGTTTACGAGACTCATTAATAGGTGGAATTATCCCATATGAGCGCACGGTATGTGCAGGATTGATGCATGATTGGACTACATGACTCATGTATCTTGCATTGTGTGATTGTGATTACTGTACGTCTTAACGACATCAGGGTTGTGACCTCCACAGGCATGTCGTGAATGGCCAGATGGGACACCGAAAATGTTTGGTTCGAGCATCTGGGCACTTTGGATGTCCGTGGGTGAAAGTCCCTAAACCTCCAAGGCCTGGAGACGCCCCAACTTCTAAACCGAGTGGATACATGAGCGTTCGAGTTCCGAATACCAGTAGGTCGCATCTCCCACTGTGTCTTAGCCGGTTAGGTGGGGGTGTGGCCTTATCCGCTCGAGTGAGGGGGTTTTAAGCTCGGCTGAGTTTGACGAGCTCCCAAATGGGTCCGCTATCGACGAGCCAAGTAGGTAATGGTATAATACTAACAAGCGGGTAGTGAGGTCTTTTCTACTCGCTGGGCTACGCAGCCGGCTAGGGCGGTTGTAAGTGCTATGGTCTCATGCTCCTTTGGTTGTCAAATTTTGATGTGTCAAAACATCTATCTGTGTCTTGTGCTTATATGGTGATTTATATGTATTCAAGACACTGCATAAACACTTCATGACGTTATTGAAGTTCAAGAAGCTACAATGTTAAAGTCTCAAGAAGCTACATTATTGAAGTTCAAGAAGCTACAATGTTGAAGTTCAAGTCTTAAGAAACAACTCAAGAAATGACTTCAAGACTAATAAGCAACGCATGAAGTAGTTTTTATGCTGATGAAGATCTCAAGTTTAAAGCTACAACAAGTTCATGATCTCAAGCCTGATATGGTTCAAACAATCTACATTCGTTGAATGGTTGAAGTTCAATGTCCATACGACATGGTTCAGGTTTGAATGACCTTAGGTTGACCCTTTAAGTAGGTCACTTTGGATACATAAATCAAATGTTTATTTTACATAAGGTTGGTCTATTCTACAACCAGTCCTAGCTCCTGTTCGACCAGTCCTAGCATTGGTTCGACTAGTCCAAGAAATTCCACGACCAGTCGTAAGTTGTTGAAGATTTTTCAAAATTTTTTGGTACACCCACGACCAGTCCTGGAGGTCCTTCGACCGGTCGTAGGTGTGGCTTCGACTCGTCCACGACCAGTCGTAAAGCTACGACTCAAAGTCCAGCAACGTAATCTATGGTCCTACGACCAGTCGTAGAGATCTACGACCAGTCGTAGGTGACCCACGACCAGTCGTAGGCTTCTCACGACCAGTCGTGAAACGACTTTCAAAGATCGCGCTCAATTTTTCAAATATCTGTTAGAGCTACGACCAGTCGAAGGTTTCTAAGACCAGTCGTAGGAGCGATTTCTGCTTCTATAAATTGAACATGAAATTCAGAGTTTTGATACTTCAACTCGATTCAATTCAAGAAATTTCAAGTGATCACTCTGAGATAAGTCTGTGTTTATTTTAAGCTACATTGTGCTTATTTAATATTCCTTTTTTGCTAGCTTATTTAATTTGATTTTGTTTCTATATTCCAATCTTATTTGAAAAGAGGAATTATCTTATTCCTTCTTCTTGGAATCAAAATCAAATATAGCTACGCCCAACAAGTTAAATCTAAAATCTATTAGAATTTAGAACCTTATGAATGTGAGTATTGGAAATTGAACTTTGACATTCAATCATCTACTCCGATTGGTTCTACCGGGCTGCTACGTAAAGGAGAAATCCAGGTATTTTACAATTCTGTAAAATTTATTTACTTTTGGTTTTATTTGAGGTTAAGCCAGAAAAATCTCATTGTATTGGTTTTGTTTGAGGTTGAACCAGAAAAAATCTCATTGTATTGGTTATCTGAGGAGAACCAGAAAACTCAGAAAAGAGGGGTTTTTGAATTGTGTAAGCCCAAGTGAAAAAGACACAATTGTAAAGGTTTTTGGTGAACCTGTGAAAACCTATTTGATAGTGAACGTTAATATCCCCTGTGTGAGGATATTAGGAGTGGAGTAGCTTTCTGTGTGGTTGTTGAAAGACAGTTGGTGTACACACAGGCGAACCACTATAACTCTTTGTCTTGTGGATTGAATGCTTGCTTAATTTTCATATCTTTTATCATTCAATTGTGTGGAATGTACAAGTGGATGTGAATGTTGTAACTATTTACATTTCAAGCAAGTGTGGGGATTGTTGTAATAATTTAGATCTATACTTCTGCATTTAATTTCAATTCCTTGCTATTGTATTTACTTCTATTAAAATTGAGTCCTTGATCCAAAAGATGTTCTAGAAATAAGGTTGTCCTGCCATAAGCCCTTGTTTATTATGGTGTAAGGTTGTCCTTAGAACTGAATTTGTATCAATCTCTCAATACTTATTTATTAAGGTGATTTAAATTTAGCATTGTGAATTGATTCATAATTGTAAGGATATTGGTTTACTTTATTTCCGCTGATTTTATTTTAAATTTGGTATAGTCCTATTCACCCCCCCCCCCTCCCTCTAGGACATATAGCTTGGCCTTTTCAAGTGGTATCAGAGCCTAATAACTCATTTTTGTTGCTTTTTATTTGGATTTATTTCCTGAGCTAACGATCTAAGCTATATAAAAAGATGTCAAATTTTGATAGCCTTTCAGTTACTAGGCCTCCACCCTTTGATGGCTCCAACTATGCCTATTGGAAAGCCAGAATGAGGATCTTCATCAAATCAATGGATGAAAGTGTGTGGCAAGCCACAGTGACTGAATGGAAACCTCCTATCTTGGAAGTAACTGGTGTTGATGGTTCAAAATCTATGAAAATTACACCGTATTTCCAATGGACCACACTTCAGAAAAATGAGAGTAGTGCTAATGCTAAAGCACTAAATGCAATCACTTGCGCACTATCACCGGATGAGTTCAAAAGAATCATATCATGTGATACTACAAAGCAAGCCTGGGATATTTTAGAAATGACACACGAAGGTACATCAATTGTCAAGAAATCTAAAGTCCAACTCCTCACAACTAAATTTGAAGAAATTCATATGGAGGAAAATGAAATGTTTATGGACTTTTACACTAGATTGAATGACATTGCAAACTCAATATGGGGTCTTGGCGATAAGATCCCAGAAAGTAAAGTGTGTGCAAAAATACTACGCTCTCTTCCTGAACGGTTCAATTCTAAGGTAACCGCAATCCAGGAACTTCGTGATACGGATAATATGAGGGTAGAAGAATTAGTTGGTTCTTTACAAACCTATGAATTAAGTTTTAAAGCTCCTAAAGGAAAATCTATTGCTTTGAAGTCATCTAAAAGTATTACTCAAGAAAATTCAGATTCAGAAAAGTCTGAAGATGATATGGCCCTTTTGGCGAAAAAGTTTTATAAGATTTTCAAAAGTAAGAAAAGAGTCGACTTTCAAAAGGCAAATGAAAAGAAACGTTCTAAATCTAAGTCTAAAACTCGGAAGTCATTGAAAGATAGTCAATGTTACAACTGTCAAGAATATGGGCATTTAGCAAACAAATGTCTTAAAAAAGACAGATCCAAAAGGAAGGGTATGTTGGCTACGTGGGATGAATCGTCTGATTCTGAAGCCTCTTCTGAATCAGAAAATTCAGAAACCGAGTCGGGCAGTGAACTTAAGGCCCTTATGACTCTAGCCAAGTTTACTTTTTCAGATCACGATGATTCAACAAGTGAAGAAAATTTGGATAGTGATCATGAAAATGATGAAGATCTTCAAGATGCTTACAATGCCTTATATAAGGAAAGTTGTAAAATTGCTGTCAAACTTAAACTTCAAAAAGAAAAGTTTTTTAAACTTAAAGAATGTTTTGAAACCCTTGTTTTAGAAAAATCCCAAATTTCAGATTGTTTTGAAAAATCAAAGTGTGATCTGGAATTCAAAACCTCCCTGATTGAAAATTGAAATCTAAAATGAGAAACTTAAAAATGAAGTATCTTCTCTTCTGAGCTTTGAAGGACACATGGAGATATGCCCAAGGTGATCCAAAATTAGAAAAATTATTATCCGGATCAAGAAAATGTGGCGATCGATCCGGGTTGGGCTATGATAAAAACACATCTCCTAAACAGAAGAATACTCGTTCCAATTTTGTGAAAGGAGAGACTTCTAACTCAAAAGGAAAAGGTACTAGTCAAGTTTTTTCTAAAAATACAAAAACTTTTCAAAAACCCAAAAGCAGTTATATAAATTTCAAAAATCAGATTCGAAACCCACTAGCTGAAAAAATTGTTGATTTACTTAAGGAACTATTAAAATCTAACTCTGTAGGTCACTCTTATAGCTGTAAACAAAAGAAGACCAACTATTCTCCTAAACCCAAAATAGTTCTAAAATGGGTTCCTAAGGTTGCCTGTTTGGTTGCTCACACTGCTTTCAAAGCTACAAGTCATTCGAAATGGTACCTAGATAGTGGATGCTCTAGACATATGACAGGCGACAAGGCACTATTCACCGATCTTAAAGATATGACTGATGGGTCAGTCACATTTGGTGATGGTAGCAACTGTAAGATAATTGGCAAAGGTACGGTCCAACTCTATAACCTTCCCTTATTTAAAAATGTTTTATATGTTGAGGGTTTAAAACACAACCTGTTGAGCATATCTCAAATATGCGATAACAACCATAATGTTAAATTTTCTAATCAAGGTTGTGAAATTATAAACGAAAAGGGTTCTGTAATATTAACTGGTCGCAGAACTTCTGAAAACTGCTATATAGTAAGCAATGGTAGCTCATCTAAACAAACGTGCTACATGGTCCATACCGATGAGACAGAATTATGGCATAAACGCCTTGGACATGTACACTACCGAAATTTATACAATTGAGCAAAAGTGAACTAATTAGAGGTCTACCTAAGATGTAAAAAGTAGACAAGATTTGTGGTGAATGCCAGTATGGTAAACAAATAGGAGCTCTCACAAAAAGGTGAACTCCAATACCACCACAAGACCACTCGAGCTTCTCCACATGGATCTTATAGGACCAACAAGAACGGAAAGTCGAGGTGGCAAAAAGTACATCTTAGTTATTGTAGATGATTATACAAGATACACTTGGGTTTCATTCTTGAGAGACAAATCAGAAACCCTTGATGAAGTGAAAAAGATTATAAAACGGATTCAAACTGAAAAATGTTCTCAAGTCAACAAGATCCGTAGTGATCATGGATCCGAATTTGAAAATAGCGGTTTTGAGAAATTCTGTATCGATCAGGGAATATCGCATGAATTCTCTGTACCTAAAACTCCTCAACAAAATGGAATTGTCGAGAGGAAGAATAGAGTGCTTCAAGAAATGGGAAATGTTATGTTAAATAGCATGAAGCTCCCTAGGAATCTCTGGGCTGAAGTAGTGAATACAGCCTGCTACATTATTAACCGTGTTTATATTTGTAAATCTAATAATAAAACGGCTTATGAAATGTGGTTTGAGAAAAAGCCTTCTGTCAAATACTTTCGAGTTTTTGGCAGCAAGTGCTATATTTTGCGTGACCGTGAAAATTTAGGAAAATTCGACACTAAAAGTGATGAAGGGATCTTTTTAGGATATTCTTTAAACAGTCGTGCATATCGTGTTCTGAACAACAGGACCGGTGTGATTCAAGAGTCAATAAATGTTGTGATTGACGATCTTTTGAATACACCTGTCCCTAGTTCTGATAATGATGAAGTTCTTATACTTGAAAAACAAGAAACTTCATCAAGTGAAACTAATTCTGAATTAAGGACTGTTAAAGATCATCCAACTTCTCAAATACTTGGAAACCCTCTCACTGGTGTGCGCACTCGTAGACAATTAGAGGACATATGTAATTACGTATGCTTTACATCCCAGATTGAACCGGTTAACGTAAAAGAAGCACTTTCGGATGAAAACTGGATTCTTGCGATACAAGAAGAACTTAATCAGTTTGTCAGAAATGATGTCTGGTACCTTGTTCCTAGACCTAAAGATAAACATATTATTGGAACAAAATGGATTTTCAAAAACAAATCTGATGAACTTGGAAATATTATTCAAAATAAAGCAAGACTAGTTGTACAGGGGTATACACAAATTGAAGGTATTGACTATAATGAGACATTTGCCCCTGTAGCTCGTCTTGAATCAATCAGACTTTTTATCTCCATTGCTTGTTTTAGGAAGATTAAAATTTACCAAATGGATGTAAAGAGTGTCTTTCTGAATGGTGATTTACATGAAGAAGTATATGTTGAACAACCTACAGGGTTTGAAGATCCTAAATTTACTAATCAAGTGTATCGTCTTAAGAAGGCTCTTTATGGTCTGAAACAAGCTTCCAGAGCATGGTACGAAAAACTGACTAAGTTTCTACTGAGTCATAATTTTCAGATGGGATGTGTTGATAAGACGCTCTTTGTTAAGAAACATAACGATGATATTCTAATGGTTCAAATATATGTTGACGATATTATTTATGGATCAACCTGTACTAACATGACTGTTGAGTTTGCAGATTTGATGAAGTCTAAATTCGAAATGAGCATGGTTGGAGAATTAAACTATTTCCTAGGGTTGTAAGTAAAACAACAACCTGATGGAATTTTTATCTCTCAAACCAAATATGCTCTGAATTTAATTAAGAAATTTGGATTTGAGAAAGGTAAAAATTTTGATACTCCTATGAGTACAACTTTGAGACTCTTAAAAGACTCTACAGGTAATGATGTGGATCCTAAATTGTATCGTAGTTTGATTGGTAGTTTGCTTTATTTGACTGCTAGTAGACTAGATATCGCTTTGAGTGTTGGTATTTGTACTCGTTATCAATCAAATCCTAAAGAATCTCACTTAACTGCTGTTAAGCGGATTATGTGATATGTCGCAAGTTCTACTAAACTGGGTCTCTGGTATCCACATGAGACTAATGTTCAATTAGCCGGGTACGCAGATGCTGACTGGGCTGGAAACATTGATGATAGGAAATCAACCAGTGGTGGTTGTTTATACATTGGAAATTGTCTTGTTTCTTAGTTTAGCAAGAAGCAAAGTTCTATATCGCTATCAACAGCTGTGGCTGAATACATTGCTACTGGAAATGCATGTACTCAACTTGTTTGGATGAAACGAATGTTAAGCGATTATGGAATTACTCAGGATTCTATGATTTTATTTTGTGATAATTCCAATGCAATAAATATCTCTAAAAATCCAGTTCAGCATTCACGTACTAAGCATATTGACATTAGATTTCATTACATTCGTGAATTAGTGGAAGAAAAATTAATATATTTGGATTACATTCCAACCGAGACTCAACTTGCGGACATTTTCACTAAACCACTCAACAAAAGCAGGTTTAATAAATTAAAGTTTGATCTCGGTATGTGCAATTTAAATTGAATTTGCATGATTTGGTGTATCATAATGTACATAAGTTTGATGTTTTATTTGCTTAAATTTGAAAATTATTTGAAAAAATTGCAAATTTTTGTGTCGGTACTCAACCAGTCGTGAGTATACACGACCGGTCGTGATACGACCGGTCGAACACTTACACGACCGGTCGTGAAACTCGTGATTTCACTTTAATTTGGGGATTTGACTCTTCTTCTTCATTTCCTTTTTACTCTCCAACGGTCCTAGCTACGACCGGTCGAACCCACCTTCATGGTACTTCAAGGTTAGTGGTTCTTTTGCAATTTTCTTGTAGATTCTTGTTATTGGTGTTTCAAATCTCATTCTTGTAGAATCTATTTGGTCGTTCATTGCAAGTTTGGGGTTTTATCTTGAAAAATCTGTTCTATCAAAACCACATTTCTTCTATCTTGCATCTTTTTGTTTCCTTGAGTCCTCCTTTGAAAATGGATGCTAGAGGTAAAAAGAAAACTACACGAGGTCCCTCTTCATCTAGATCAGCATCTATTGCACAACGTCATCTTCGCTCTCCCGAAAATGATCCTTCTAATGCTAGGGATTTGCGTATGCGCAATGTTATTGTTGAGCGTCCTGTTAATGTTAATCACATTGCTTCATTTGGTATCCTTCCTCTGTTAGAATCTGTGGGATGGGATAACATCTTACATTGGGGTGGAGCTGCATACCAGTCCATTGCCCAATCCATGTTTGCATGTATCTGTGATTTTTCTCTTGAGAATTTAACTTTTAAAGTTGATACTCAAGAAGGATTATTTTCAGTGGATCGACATTTGATTGCTCACATTATGGAAATACCTGTCAATGATGAGAGCATTCCAATTCATATTTTACATGACAGCCTCTCAGAATCTGAACGAAAAATGCTTAATAGAGATTTATGTAATTTGGATGTTCACTGGACTCATAAAGGTCATGCACTTCCCTCAAGGTATTTGTTACCCAGACACAGAGTACTTTATAGGATTTTCATCTCAAATCTTTATCCACGTTCTGGTAATAAAACCGAACTCACTGCTTTCTTGGTTCGTGTTTTGCATTCTGTCATTTCTGGTGCAAAAATATGTCTACCTTCTTTAATTTGTCATTCCATCATTCTGTCTCGTCACCATCCAGGACATAGTGATATACCCTTTGGTTATTTATTAACTATGCTGGCAAATCATATGCTCGTGGCTATGCCTACTAGAGAAAAACCCATGCATCATCTCCCTTTTAATAATTCCAATATTAACAAGATGAATTTAGAATTGGCTGATGGCCAAGTGGATGCTGGTAGCAGTGGTGCTGAAGCAGGAAATACTGATCATGCTGGTGATCTTCCTGAAGACGTGAATATGGATGATTTATTTGAAGAACTTGAGTCAGACTCGGCTGATGATCCTGATTTTCAGCCTTCTGATTTTGATGAGAGATTGAATTCCCTTCAAGAGCAGGTGGCTCAAATTCGTGTTACCCAAGACACACAATTTTCTTATTTACGTAAATATATGAGGCAAGTTGCTAGGGGTTTACACAAAATTGATCCATCTAATCCTGCTCCCTCTTCTGGTTCTGACTGAATTTTTGATGGGTTTGTAATAATTTTTTTTAAGTCTGAACTTTACATGCTTACTGACTTTTTGAATTATGCACTATGCTCTCTTGAATTAACTCCTATTTTTCATTATCATTGTTGCTCTTCTTCCTTTGTCATTTTGTGTCAAAAAGGGGGAGAAGTTTTGGGAGGCTTTGGCTTTAGCTTTGGCTTTATTTGAATTTTATGATTATGATGTGCTCCTATTACTCAGGGGGAGTTAAGCTTCTCAGGGGTAGTTATGGGAGAATGATGCTAGTTATTAACTTATTATTAACTTATCATATCTATATAACTGTGCATGATTCTCTATTTTGATGATTCTCTATTTTGAACCTTTTGTGCCTGTACTTCTCTTATTTCTATTGGAAGTATTATTATTTGGGTGTTGTCACAAATTTGACAAAGGGGGAGATTGTAAGTGCTATGGTCTCATGCTCCTTTGGTTGTCAAATTTTGATGTGTCAAAACATCTATCTGTGTCTTGTGCTTGTATGGTGATTTATATGTATTCAAGACACTGCATAAACACTTCATGACGTTATTGAAGTTCAAGAAGCTACAATGTTAAAGTCTCAAGAAGCTACATTATTGAAGTTCAAGAAGCTACAATGTTGAAGTTCAAGTCTTAAGAAACAACTCAAGAAATGACTTCAAGACTAATAAGCAACGCATGAAATAGTTTTTATGCTGATGAAGATCTCAAGTTTAAAGCTACAACAAGTTCATGATCTCAAGCCTGATATGGTTCAAACAATCTACATTCGTTGAATGGTTGAAGTTCAATGTCCATACGACATGGTTCAGGTTTGAATGACCTTAGGTTGACCCTTTAAGTAGGTCACTTTGGATACATAAATCAAATGTTTATTTTACATAAGGTTGGTCTATTCTACGACCAGTCCTAGCTCCTGTTCGACCAGTCCTAGCATTGGTTCGACTAGTCCAAGAAATTCCACGACCAGTCGTAAGTTGTTGAAGATTTTTCAGAATTTTTTGGTACACCCACGACCAGTCCTGGAGGTCCTTCGACCGGTCGTAGGTGTGGCTTCGACTCGTCCACGACCAGTCGTAGAGCTACGACTCAAAGTCCAGCAACGTAATCTATGGTCCTACGACCAGTTGTAGAGATCTACGACCAGTCGTAGGTGACCCACGACCAGTCGTAGGCTTCTCACGACCAGTCGTGAAACGACTTTCAAAGATCGCGCTCAATTTTTCAAATATCTGTTAGAGCTACGACCAGTCGAAGGTTTCTAAGACCAGTCGTAGGAGCGATTTCTGCTTCTATAAATTGAACACGAAATTCAGAGTTTTGATACTTCAACTCAATTCAATTCAAGAAATTTCAAGTGATCACTCTGAGATAAGTCTGTGTTTATTTTAAGCTACATTGTGCTTATTTAATATTCCTTTTTTGCTAGCTTATTTAATTTGATTTTGTTTCTATATTCCAATCTTATTTGAAAAGAGGAATTATCTTATTCCTTCTTCTTGGAATCACAATCAAATATAGCTACGCCCAACAAGTTAAATCTAAAATCTATTAGAATTTAGAACCTTATGAATGTGAGTATTGGAAATTGAACTTTGATATTCAATCATCTACTCCGATTGGTTCTACCGGGCTGCTACGTAAAGGAGAAATCCAGGTATTTTACAATTCTGTAAAATTTATTTACTTTTGGTTTTGTTTGAGATTAAGCCAGAAAAATCTCATTGTATTGGTTTTGTTTGAGGTTGAACCAGAAAAAATCTCATTGTATTAGTTATCTGAGGAGAACCAGAAAACTCAGAAAAGAGGGGTTTTTGAATTGTGTAAGCCCAAGTGAAAAAGACACAATTGTAAAGGTTTTTGGTGAACCTGTGAAAACCTATTTGATAATGAACGCTAATATCCCCTGTGTGAGGATATTAGGAGTGAAGTAGCTTTCTGTGTGGCTGTTGAAAGACAGTTGGTGTACACACAGGCGAACCACTATAACTCTTTGTCTTGTGGATTGAATGCTTGCTTAATTTTCATATCTTTTATCATTCAATTGTGTGGAATGTACAAGTGGATGTGAATGTTGTAACTATTTACATTTCAAGCAAGTGTGGGGATTGTTGTAATAATTTAGATCTATACTTCTGCATTTAATTTCAATTCCTTGCTATTGTATTTACTTCTATTAAAATTGAGTCCTTGATCCAAAAGATGTTCTAGAAATAAGGTTGTCCTACCATAAGCCCTTGTTTATTATGGTGTAAGGTTGTCCTTAGAACTGAATTTGTATCAATCTCTCAATACTTATTTATCAAGGTGATTTAAATTTAGCATTGTGAATTGATTCATAATTGTAAGGATATTGGTTTACTTCATTTCCGCTGATTTTATTTTAAATTTGGCATAGTCCTATTCACCCCCCCCCCCTCTAGGACATATAGCTTGGCCTTTTCAGCAGTAGCCAGCTTAGAGTGTACTAGATCCTAGTGATGATCCCAGAGATGTACGGTGCTGATATGTGGACTTATTGAGCAGGAGTTGCATACTCATTCATTCATTCACTATTCACTCGGGCTGGTGGTGCGCAACTATTTGTTACGCGTACCTTCGCAACGGCCAGGATTTTGATTAGGGCACGCGACTAACCTGAGGTCATGAGTTTACCACATTGAGTCTAACTATCTAAATTTAGGTATGGGACTAGTTTGGATAGAAGTCCCTTGTGATGGATCCTATAGCCTGCGATACTACGTACTATCATCCCGAATTCACTCCAGCTTGTTCATTTCATTCGCGCCGCATATTGCATTACATCCGCAGCATTTAGCATTTTGGGTTGCCATGTTTCTGCATTGATATGGTCGTTCGCATTCATGCCTTGCATCACATAGCCTTGGTACGGTTGATGATGGTCATGGATTTATCAGTATATTTTCGCTTACTCTGATATCGTATGATTCATGATCTTATCAGTATATTTTCGTTTGCTCTGATATCGTATGATTCATGATCTTGTCAGTATTTCTGCCTATTTCGGTATTGTATAATTTATGGCATTGTATTGCATACTCGGCACTTATCTTGCGCACACACTTTCACCACCCACTAAGCTTTTTACAAGCTTATGCACGATAGATGCGTGCAGGTGGCATTAGGTTGTAGCAGCGTGTAGCTTGGAGCACGCAGCATCTTTTGGAGCTTTGATTTTTGATATATGTATTTCCCTTTCAGTATTGTATTTAAATGTTTATATTAGCGGATAGGTGATGATGATGTTGCCTTTGTGATTTGGGTATACTTGTGGTTATGCTTCTTATGAGACAAATGTATGTTGTAAAATCTCCTTGTAGGATCCCAGAATCGAAAACTGGCATATGGGCGCTGGGAGCCGAGAATGGGGTACTACGGAGGTTGTCGGCACCGGATTTGGCAATCGAAAATTTTGTGAGCCCGATTTCTAGGTTCAGGGCATGACAGAAGTTCGTATCAGAGCATAACTTAAGAATACCTGAAGATAACATCACATATCTGCTGATAGTTGCCATACACTCTATGATTGTTGGAGAACTTAAAATGGTTAGATCCCCATGTTCGAATAACTTAGGGATTTTCTGATATAGCCCCCGACCGTTGAGATCGTGAGGCAGCATAGCATTCCAGTTTCGATCGTTTCTAATCCGGGATCCAAGGTTCAGTAGAGTCATCAAAGTCTTGATGATGCGTCTTGGGAAGGCAAGGTTGAGATTAGAGAGCGCTATCTTCATCCTTTTGTAGATTGATTAAGCCTTGACACATATACTTGATGATGTTTCATCTTCCCTTGTTTGTTCTGTAAATTTCGAGGATGAAATTTTTATTAGGTGAAGAGAGTTGTAAGACCCATATCCTAGCCCATACCATTCCGCAGGCCTTCGCGATCCTCCCGGTCGAATTTCAGCGACCCGCGATCTGTTATCGGTGTTTGCGTGTGATCCTGAGTCATGTCCCATATATCAGAGTCGGCTCGACCCAAGACTTGTACCCTTCGACCGCACCGTCACCGCAGTTCCGACGCCGTGTCTCGGGCGCTGAGGCGATACCCATGCCAGGAGATGTAGGCCCGCGTTTAGTTTAAGAAAAATACCTCACGTTGCAATTCTGAGAGAATCTTTACAAAACATCACATCAATCCATCAATCAATCAAAGTACAACCCATCACTCCATCCCATCCCCAAGTACAACCACCCTCCCAAAAAAGTCAACACTCTCTCTTACACAAGTACACATCCATCACTCACTCACCCATCACACCCCATCACTCACTCATCCCTCTCTCTCTCTTACACCTCTCTCTCTCATCTCTCTCTCTCATTTCCTCTCAAGCAACCCATGTCCAAGAAAGCTCCATGAGAGAGCTTTGTGTGGCCCACTTCCTATCTCCCATCCCCACCCTCCAAAACCAATCTCAACCATTGAAGTTCGTCCTTTGGAGCTCTAGGATGCTTTGGCGGAAGGAGGAGAAAAAAGAAGGTGGGTGTTCATCATCTCATTTTTTATTTAGGGCTCACATGGTGGGACCCACATGATGTGTGAATTATATCTTGTATGGAGGAGCTCATAGTGGCGAAGCTCCACCCACCTCATCCGATCTCCCCCTCTTTTTCTATATCTCTCTCTCTCTCTCTTGTGATGGGTGTGACCCACTCAATCCACATCATGCAGCCGCATGGACCCACCTGATGAATGTGATTCATCCAGTCGTCCAGCTGGGATGGTGGAGCCCACCGTTATGTATGTGATTTTCATCCAAACCGCCCATCTAGTCGATGAACGCTGGCAATTTAATAATAATAATACACTGTATTATATTATATTATATGGCGGGCCCCCACGTGGGACCCACCTTGCTGGAGGAATGGCGGGTGTCTTTACACAGATATATAGTTGTTGTACTGACATTAGCAAGTACTGTAGGTCTGATCATGAGATATCCAGACCGTTCATCCGCTGGGGACCACCGTACGTAGCAATTGTATGACGTCACCAAGTTCTGTGGGCCCTACCGTGGGCAGGTGTTAGATCCTGACCGTCAAATTTTGGGACGTCCAGTGTTGAGGGTCAAATATTGCATATTAGACCCCAGTTATTACATGAATTTATGAACATGACATTGCTTAATGAAATATTTTAATCAGGTTTTTGCTGCAGGATGTAATCACAAGCGTTGACTGAAAAAGAGTATTAAAAGTATAGATTTGATGCTTCGAAGTCACCAGAGCAAGGGACGGACTCCAGAGGACCAAGATCAATGAATTCACATGCCAGGGATCCGAGAAGATCAAGCCGTTCACGTTAAAAATGGCCCAAAACTGGTCAAGAATGCAAGATCACAGGGTTACCGCTATCCGATTGACACGAGACTTCATACATAGGATGTGAACCATAAATTAACTGTATATATTAAATTTCAACCATTGAAGATCTCGGGAAGTGGGCCAACGAACAGATCAGCCCATTAATCTTCAATTTAGGGCCCACCAGATATCTGGAACTGCCTTAACAGTTGGCCTCAATAGTTTAAATAAGATGAGAAATAGGATGGATGGATTGGATTTCTGAAGAACATCAAAGTGGACTCCATATGTATAGTGTGTGTACATAGTGTACACATGCCCGCAGAGCACCGAATCGACTATGGCAGGTCAGCAGGCGCTGACCCGCATCTTCTTCTCAAACGGCAGTTGCCGTTTTCGGCTTCTGTGTAACGGACGGACGAGTCCATTTTTCGGACGATTGTGGGCCCCACACATGCCCCGTACGACTGATCCAAGCCGTCCATCCTGTAAAGGGCCTCGAAAGGATTGAACCCAAGCTGATATTTTGTTCCCATGCATACACACCTGTGCGATACAGAGGCCACAAAAGGACTGCTCTGCGACGTTCAAAATTGATCTTATTGAGATTTCTTCTCTAGCCCACGTCAATGGACGTTCAAAACCATCCATTCTTAACTGAAATTTTGTTCTGAAGCCAATGGACGGGGTGGATTTCCCCGAAAGCACCTCTGTGGGGCCCGCCGATCACGACAGCGAAGGAGTTTGAAAGGTTACGTACGTCCGCGAAAACTAACTTTTCCAGGCAGTTGTGGCCCATCATCTTTCATCATATGTCAGATCTGAACCATCCATCATGTATAGGACTCAAAAATATCCTAAGGGACGGTGTTTCTTTGAAAATTAAGCGAGGAAAGTGGCGAGTTTTGAAGCTCTGAACTTGGCTGCGAAAAAGTTTTTGCTGTTGCTGCGACAGCTCTCCACCGCCTCCAGCAGCTATAAAAGAGGGTTTTGGATGTGGGGAGCAGGGAATCTTGGCTTGGCTTGAACGTGAGAGAGAGACAGGCAGAGAGTAGTTGTTATTTTTCTCTTCTTTTTCTTTTTCTTTTATTTTGTTTAAGGGATTCCGCCCATTCATGTTGGGCTGAACCTCTTAGCTAGGGCTAAGAGGTGAAGCTTGTGGTGTGATGGGAAGACTCTATGGTTTTGATTCATGCTAGTTGAACTGATTTTGATTTAATTTGATTTTAAGGAATGCATCTAGTTCTTAATGGCTTGTTGTGACTGAAATTACAATAGATCTGCGATGACTTTGAGTTTTTCCTTTTTATTATTGTGATTATGCTGTTAGAAAGCCCTGTTGTTCACCATCGCCCCTTGGACATGGTTGGATGACGGAATCCTTCCTAACATTCTTACATCACTCTGATTGGTTATGGATTGGTTCAATTCTGTTGTTTGCTTTGTCTCATGGGCATGGTTTTGTGATGAAATCCATTCTAATTTACACTCGTCTAATCTTTTGAAAAATAGATCAAAAGAAGTTCAGAATTGATTTTCAAGTTATATCTTCCAACTGGATGAAGATGGGACTCAAAGTCCAGTTGAATTCATGAATCGACCGTAGATCTCCCTGATCTCTACAAGTGGATCCTTGGCACCCTAGTTTCCTTTCCTTTAATTCTCTAAATTTTAAATAAATATTTCACCATTATTCCTCAAATCACACTCGATTTAGATTTCATCTCATTCTAGTTCTAGTTCTAGTTAGTTTCAGATTACGTACAGGTTTCAGTCCCTGTGGATTCAACCTCGGTCTCACCGAGTTTATTACTACATCACAACCCTATACTTGGGGAGTGAGCAAGTTTTTGGCGCCGTTGCCGGGGATTGACGGTTACGTTTTCTGAGATTAACTAGTTTTATGATTAGTTTAAGATTAGGATTTTCTAATTTTATGTTAGAATTATTTTTTTTTTCTGTTTGATTTCTATAAACTAACATGTTTCTCTATTTTGTAGGATCCTGACATAAACTTATAATTTGGTAATCCCTTCCTAACTTCTCTACTTTTCCTATTTTTAGCCTTAGGGTTGTATTTTCTATTTTTAGAAGTTCTCATAGAATTTCTTTTAATTTTAGAAGCTTTCCTTTTTAGGAATTAACTACTTTTTAGAAACTTTTGAATTTAGGTTTAGATTTTCTAATTTAGAAAGTTTCTAATTCTAGGGTTTCCATTTAGAAATTTTCTATTTTTAAGAATTTTTCCCTTTTTAGAAACTAACATTACTTTCTATTTTAGGATTAGGTTTTCTATTTTAGAACTTTATAATTCTAGGTTTAGGAAACTTTCCCTTTTTAGAAACTAACTTTCTATTTCCATCTTAGAATTTTTTTTAACTTTAGGATTTCTATTTTTAGAAACTAATCTCTTTTATTTTCTTGTGCAGGACCTTAACATAGAACTTCAAATCTGGTAAATTATTTCTAATTTCTCCTCTATCTACTTTCCACATTGTTGTAGGATATTTTCTTCTGTTTTTCTTAGGATTAGATTTGGAGTTCGGGTTTCACCATGTATATGCACGAGTGGGAACGTCAATATGCTGAGATAGCTTTTGAACATGTAAAAAAATGTGAAGGGATGTATGATGATTATAATAGAAATCAACCAATGTCTCAGAATTTTCCTCTAACAATCATCGAGAACCGACCAGAGTATAACGCTCCATCAGTTAAGAAGTCCTTACGTGATCATATGCAGGAGAACAATTACACCCCACGGATTAACAAAACAGTACGTGAGTGTTGGGGTTATCATAACTATGGGAGTGAGAATTATTATCACTCATCTGATAAAAAGAAAACAATGCGTGATTATATTATGAGTGATAATAAGTATTACCAACCATCAGATTCTCCCACCTATGACCCGTATGACTATAACCAATGGAAACATCAATGTCGGGAAGCTGAACTAGCTCTATATCAGAGTGATAATTCTCTTGGGTCATCTACCTTTGAAACCCAATCAGAAACAATCCAAGAGGACTCACTTCAGAAGCTCATGAAAGCACAAGAGCAATTCAATCAACTTGTCATACAATCATGTGAATTGCTCAAATCCTCAATTCCAATAATTCAGTCACACCTTATAGAGAAGGAAGATGCTATGTTATCCCAACCTCAGCTTAATCTAGAAGCACAATGTGAAGAAAGTGATCATAATTCGCTTGTAGCAGAAACTGAAATTACGAATGAGGAAATAGATTCCATTAATGAGCAGATGGTTCAATTTTCCGATGAATCGATTTCGATGACTGTCCAAAGGAATGATCAAGAGACGTGGGTGTCTTTCAAATATGATGATAGTGTTACACTTCACTCACATGACACACATGATTTCAATGATGAGGGAGAGGTTAGTTTATTCGAACCTCAACCCAATTTAGGAATGGAATGTGAGGAAAGAGAGCCCATCCCAAGTGTGCACTGCACGGAATTAGATGATGATGAGTATTGGGATTCAATCTCAAGTGTGGCCCCTGCCAATAATCAGAGGTTCAGGAAGTTGTCAACCATAGTGATCTACTCTACCTGTCTAACATGACTGATTTAAATATGAAGGATGAACCACTTTCAACTAACCCTTCCAACCTTTGTGATGCATGTTTGGACCACTCCCCTGAATTAAATGATGATAGGATTTGGGAGATGGATGATTTACTTGACATGACTCTGGAATTTGAAACTACCCAGTTGAGGCTATAATCTGAGTTATACACTTTAGACGATTCAATGCCTCCACTAAGAAGCTTCAATGACCAGAGTCTTCATATCGATGCTCCCCCTATTGATCTCCAACTTGTCTGTGCAGGGCAGGAGCAAGAGAGCATGCGTTCATCCGCTTCTAGAGATGATAGAATCCTTGGGAAAATCATCACACACTTCGATGCAGGAGACGAGGCACTCTCAGCTGAATTTTCCAATTCTTTGGACGATTGCGTGGCACACTTTTTAGATTCGAATGATCCTATGATTAAAGAAATAGTGGATACCTTACAAGAGACTATCTTGGTAGTTGTTACTAACTGAGAGAACCCGTACTCTGAAGCCCCTCTTTCCCCAGACCCTGAATGTTTACCATTAAAGGAAGAGGAGCTGAAAATTGAACCAAAGTCTGGAACGTCGAAATGTGTTGAGACTACATTACTTCCTGAATTTTATCTACCTGTAGTCTCTGATTCACCATGGGATACTAACTTTGAGACTTTTTCTGACACAGGTGAATCATATACTTTGGATACCTCAGGCGAATCAACGACAAATTTTTGCTGAGGTACATAAGTTTCTCTGGCTATTCATGCTCCAAGGCATCAAAGCCTATTACAAAAGGGCTTTTGGATGATCCTGTTGAGAAACCTACTGAGAAACTTATCAAGATATTGGCCAGAAGAAGAACCTTGCGGCATGATCGAGTAGTTTTTCCCTGCTTTCATAGGATTAGGGTAGTTTGCTTTATGTTGTTCTAGGATAGATGGTTTTATATCATTAGGTTAGTTTGCTTCCTGCATTGTTTTAGGATAGTTTGCTTTCATGTCTTCACTCTCGTGCTGACCAGCTTTCATGTTGTGATCTCTATGGAAAAGTCTATCTCAATTCGTTATCTAGGTACTATCTTCCCATCACTTCTCATTTACTTTCGTTGTCCCATGTGCATTGCATGCTCATACATCTTTTACATTGAGGACAATGTAGATTTTATATTGGGGGTGGGAGATTAGGTTTCTTAATCAGTGTTTTCTTGGTCTTGAGCAAAAATTGTGAAAATTTTTAATTTTTCTGGAATTTCTTATGAATTCGAAGTGATTTTGATGGCCATTTAGGGCATTTAGAATTTCAAGATAAGTGATGTTGGTAATTTATGACCCTTGCATCTAGTTATCTATTAGATTTCACAGTTAAGTTTGAAGTGTTAATCCAGAATTAGATGTTTTAAACATTGATTGAATCATGATTTCACATGTCACATCTCGCTTACACATAGAGGTTTCAGTCGATATTGAAGGATTAGCTGGGTAATCACTAAGCATGAAAGGAACCAACCTGAGAAAATTGAACAATTGGGCGAACAGTCTTCACTATAGGTTTCCTCCCTATAAGTGAGGATTCGATTCCCCATGGATGATATGTAAAAAGGGTTGGGCGTACAATTTTCACCATAGGTTTGCTCCCTATAGGTGAGGATTTGATTCCCCTTCTTGGCGTTGCTTTTAATGAAAAAAATCAAAAACTAAAAGAATGAAAAAATGATGTGTGAGGCAAGTTTTGGTTATCATGAATTCTCTTGTTGGTTACCAATGATATCTAGAAATAGAGAAGATCTCTTAATGATGATAGGCCAAGATTACACTATACACCCATGGAACTCAATGTTTAGAATTTTTCTGATTGATGGATTAATACTTTGAGCTTGATTATGGAATTTACCGTACGCTTGAGTCCATGAGAATGTAATACCCAACATTCATGAATCTTAGACTTCTAATATCTAGATTGTTTTCAAAATCGCTAGAGTCTATAGAAATTGTCTCGTAATTCTCTAACTTATTTTTCGCATACTTTGCTCGAGACTAGCAAAATGCTGGTTGGGGGTGGTGTTGAGGGTCAAATATTGCATATTAGACCCCAGTTATTACATGGATTTACGAACATGACATTGCTTAATGAAATATTTTAATCAGGTTTTTGCTGCAGGATGTAATTAGGAGCGTTGACTGAAAAAGAGTATTAAAAGCATGGATTTGATGCTCTGAAGTCACCAGAGTAAGGGACGGACTCCAGAGGACCAAGATCAACGAATTCACACGCCAGGGATCCGAGGAAATCAAGCCGTTCACGTTAAAAATGGCCCAAAACTGGTCCAGAATGCAAGATCACAGGGTTACCGCTATCCGATTGACACGAGACTTCATACATGGGATGTGAACCATAAATTAACCGTACATATTAAATTTCAACCATTGAAGATCTCGGGAAGTGGGCCAACGGACAGATCAGCCCATTAATCTTCAATTTGGGGCCCACCTGATATCTGGAACTGCCTTAACAGTTGGCCTCAACGGTTTAAATAAGATGAGAAATAGGATGGACAGATTGGATTTCTGAAGAACATCAAAGTGGACTCCATATGTACAGCGTGTGTACATAATGTACACATGCCCGCCGAGCACCGGATCGACTATGGCGGGTCAGCAGGCGCTGACCCGCATCTTCTTCTCAAATGGCAGTTGCCTTTTTCAGCTTCTGTGTAACGGACGGACGAGTCCGTTTTTCGGACGATTGTGGGCCCCACACATGCCCCGTACGACTGATCCAAGCCGTCCATCTTGTAGAGGGCCTCGAAAGGATCAAACCCAAGTTGATATTTTGTTACCATGCATACACACCTGTGCGATACAGAGGCCACAAAAGGACTGCTCTGCGACGTTCAAAATTGATTTTATTGAGATTTCTTCTCTGGCCCACGTCAATGGACATTCAAAACCATCTATTCTTGACTGAAATTTCGTTCTGAAGCCAATGGATGGGGTGGATTTCCCCGAAAGCACCTCTGTGGGGCCCGCCGATCATGACAGCGAAGGAGTACGAAAGGTTACGCACGTCCGCGAAAATTGACCTTTCCAGGCAATTGTGGCCCATCATCTTTCATCATATGTCAGATCTGAACCGTCCATCATGTATAGGACTCAAAAATATCCTAAGGGACGGTGTTTCTTTGGAAATTAAGCAAGGAAAGTGGCGAGTTTTGAAGCTCCGAACTTGGCTGCGAAAAAGCTTTTGCTGTTGCTGCGACAGCTTCTGCGACAGCTCTCCACCACCTCCAGCAGCTATAAAAGAGGGTTTTGGACTTGGGGAGCAGGGAATCTTGGCTTGGCTTGAACATGAGAGAGAGATAGGCAGAGAGTAGTTGTTATTTTTCTCTTCTTTTTCTTTTTCTTTTACTTTGTTTAAGGGATTCCGCCCATTCATGTTGGGCTGAACCTCTTAGCTAGGGCTAAGAGGTGAAGCTTGTGGTGTGATGGGAAGACTCTATGGCTTTGATTCATGCTAGTTGAACTGATTTTGATTTAATTTGATTTTAAGGAATGCCTCTAGTTCTTAATGGTTTGTTGTGACTGAAATTACAATAGATCTGCGATGGCTTTGAGTTTTTCCTTTTTATTATTGTGATTATGCAGTTAGAAAGCCCTGTTGTTCACCATCGCCCCTTGGACATGGTTGGATGACGGAATCCTTCCTAACATTCATACATCGCTCAGATTGGTTGTGGATTGGTTCAATTCTGTTGTTTGCTTTGTCTCATGGGCATGGTTTTGTGATGAAATCCATTCTAATTTACACTCGTCTGATCTTTTGAAAAATAGATCAAAAGAAGTTCAGAATTGATTTTCAAGTTATATCTTCCAACTGGATGAAGATGGGACTCAAAGTCCAGTTGAATTCATGAATCGACCGTAGATCTCCCTGATCTCTACAAGTGGATCCTTGGCACCCTAGTTTCCTTTCCTTTAATTCTCTAAATTTTAGATAAATCTTTCACCATTATTCCTCAAATCACACTCGATTTAGATTTCATCTCATTCTAGTTCTAGTTCTAGTTAGTTTCAGATTACGTACAGGTTTCAGTCCCTGTGGATTCGACTTCGGTCTCACCGAGTTTATTACTACATCACAACCCTATACTTGGGGAGTGAACATCCAGCAGTAGGGCTTAAAGTCGGGCGGGTTGGGTTGGGTTGGTGCTCAACCCTATCTCAACCTAAGGTTCTTGTACCTCAACCCTAACCCAACCCGACCCAACCTCGAGTTGGGAATTCTCAACCCAAGCCCAACCTAAGCGGGTTCAGTCGGGTTGGTCGGGTTGGTCGGGTGGATACATGCTAATATTTTAATGATTACATTAGTTTATTATATTTTAATACACATCTTATTTTTTATATTTATAATTTTATTAATTATATATGTTGTTATTTATCGTAAAGAACTTCATTTATTCTAAACAAACTAACTAAAATATAGGACAACTACTCATTTAAAAGTCGTGTTGTGTAGCACTCAATCTATTTGGGAGAGAGAAATCCAACATTTCTTATTAGCTTAAGTCATCAGAAATGATGTGGACCAACGAGATCCAACGACACTAGAATTTCCTATGTCTTCAACACATACGATCTGCACTCAATTATAATTTATAAGTAATTTATATATTGATCGGGTTCGGGTTGGGTCGGGCGATCCAATTGGGTCGAGCGATCCAAGACCTCAACCATAGCCCGACCCAAGATTTATTGGGTTGGTGTTTGTATAGCCCAAGCTTGAGATCGAACTCGATAGATCTTGCCCAAGCCCAACCCAATGTCGGGTCGGTCACAGGCCGGTCGGGTCCAACCCGCCCAACTTTCAGCCCTATCCAGCAGCAATTGCTGCTGGACTATTTAAAGGAGAGAACGGTGGGTCCCACACGTGTGGACTCACCTTTAAAATATGTATTTCATCCATGCCTTCCTGACGCATGGGTCCCACCTATAGTGATGTCCACAAGCTGCGTGGGCCATCTGATGTATGTGTTCCACCCAGCCGTCCATCTAGACGTTTTGTTGGGTGGGGCCCTCCTTGTTATATGCACTATATAGGCACAGCGTCCATTTGGATGATGCTGCATGGGCCACTCGATGATGTATGCGTTTCATTCATGTCAACCGTCCATCTTTTTTTGTTGGTGGGACACGTATGTAGGACCTACTTTGATGTATTTATTCTACATCCACTCCATCCATCTGTCCTGGACAGGTGGAACCTACCATGATTTATGTATTTTATCAGCTCCATCCATTTGTAGGGGGTCCCACCCTGCACGTGTGTCCAGCACCATCCATTGGGTTGGAACTGTGGGACCCACCTTGAATGTATGTGCTTCAGCAGGGCCCACATTGATATGTATTTTATCGATGCTGTCCAAACTCATGGACCCCACCTTAATATATGTATCGTCCATTTCTGGACAGTACCATGTAGGCCGACCTTTGATGGATATGCTGGAAATCCAGTCGTCCACCTATTTTACCAATGGGACCCACCCCTGATGTATTTATTCTATATCCATGTTATCTATCAGGTGGACCACATTGCAACCAGTGAGGGATTGAACGTCTACCATTGAAACCCCTTTTGGGAGTGCAGAAGTTTTGGATCAGTATGAAATTGTTCTTCCTCTTGATTCAGGTTTTTGTGACCGTATGAGCAAATTTTGATGGAAAATAAACGTTGTGGTGGGTCCTGGTAATTTTAACGGTGATAAATCAATATCACCACTGTTATTATGTATGGTCCAGATGATCTCCCATTATGATTCATTTGGGTAGCACTCTAAAATGATCTCTAAATAAAGATGTATGGTGCAAATAGCTCACCTAGAACGGTGGGCCCGATTTGATGTATTTGAGGCCAACATGATGCGGCCCCATTTGATGTATTTGAGGCCCACATGATGCGGCCCCATTTGATGTATTTGAGGCCCATTGAAGTGGTCCACTTGTTATATATGAGGCTCATTGGTGCAACCCATTAATGCGGTCCACTTGATGTATATGAGGCCCATTGGTGCGGCCCATTGATGTGGCCTACTCGTCATATTTGAGGCCCATGGGTTGCGGCCCATTATGATGTACTAGGACCCATGGGTCGTGGCCCACTGAGATGTATTTTCGACCCATATGGCATGGCCATTATGATGTTTCTGTAGCCCATTTAATTAGGCCTATTATGATGTGCATTAGGCCCATGGGTTGTGGCCCGTGCGATGTATCTGCGGCTCATGTACAAGGCCCACCTGTTGTGTATGTAGCCCATGTATGAGGCCCATTGCAATCTATATTAGGCCTTTGTGTGAGGCCATGGGCTCATTTTATGTTTGCTCAATGTGAGTCACTGCTTGGGAGCGATGTTAATTGAATGTCCACATTGTGAACTTCCCTTAGGCCCTTTGTTAGGTTGATTCTGATTCCGATTATATAGGCCAATTCCAATTGTCGAGGCCGAGTATCGAGGCCGATTCTTATTTGTCAAGGGCAATTGTATAAGCCAATTCTGATTGTCGAGGCCAAGTATCGAGGCAGATTCTTATTTGTCGAGGCCAATTGTATAGGCCGATTCTAATTGTCGAGGTCGAGTATCAAGGCCGATTGTATGGGCAGATTCTGATTGTCGAGGCCGAGTATCGACGCCGATTCTTATTTGTCGAGGCCGATTGTATAGGCTGATTCTGATTGTCGAGGCTGAGTATCGAGGTCGATTCTTATTTGTCGAGGTCAATTGTATAGGCCGATTCCGATTATCGAGGCCAAGTATCGAGGTCGATTCTTATTTGTTGAGGTTGATTGTATAAGCCGATTCCGATTGTCGAGGTTGAGTATCGAGGCCGATTATGATTGTCGAGGCCAAGTATCGATGCCGATTTTTCTTGATCGAGGCTGATTGTATAGGCCAATTCCGATTGTCGAGGCCGAGTATTGAGGTCGATTCGTATTTGTTGAGGCTGATTGTATAAGACGATTCCGATTGTCGAGGTTGAGTATCGAGGCTGATTATGATTGTTGAAGCTGAGTATTGAGGCCGATTTTTCTTGATCGAGGCCGATTGTATAGGCTAATTCCGATTGTCGAGGCCGAGTATCGAGGCTGATTCTTATTTGTCGAGGCCGATTGTATAGGCTGATTCCGATTGTCGAGGCCGAGTATCGGGGCCGATTCTTATTTGTCGAGGCCGATTCCGATTGTCGATGCCGAGTATCGAGGCCGATTCTTATTTGTTGAGGCCGATTCCGATTGTCGAGGCTGAGTATCGAGGTCAATTCTTATTTGTCGAGGTTAATTGTATATTCCAATTATCGAGGCCGAGTATCGAGGCCGATTTCTATTTGTCGAGGCCAATTGTATAGGTTGATTTCGATTGTCGAGGCCAAGTATCGAGGCCGATTCTTATTTGTCGAGGCCGATTGTATAGGCCGATTCCGATTGTCGAGGCTGAGTATCGAGGCCGATTCTTATTTATCGAGGCCGATTGTATAGACCGATTCCGATTTGTCGAAGCTGATTGTATAGGCCGATTCCAATTTGTCGAGGCCGATTGTATAGGCCGATTCCAATTTGTCGAGGCTAATTGTATAGGCCGATTCCGATTGTCAAGGCCGAGTGTCAAGGCCGATTCCGATTTGTCGAGGCCGATTGTATAGACCGAGTATCGAGGTCGATTCTGATTTGTCGAGGTCAATTGTACAGGCCGATTCCGATTATCGAGGCGAAGTTTCGAGGCCGATTCCGATTGTCGAGGCCGAGTATCGAGGCCAATTCCGAGTGTCGATTCCGATTGTTGAGGTCGATTTCGATTGTAGAGGCCGATTTTGATTGCCAAGGCCGATTGTCGAGACCTATGTGATGTATATGCAGCCCGTGTTTAAGGCCTAATGTGATGAATATGAAGTCTATGTGATGAGGCCCATTATGATGCATTTAAGGGCCAAGCGATAGAGTCCATTGTGATGTATATTAGGCCCATGTGAGAGGCCCATCGTGATGTGTATTAAGCACTTGAGTGAGGCCCATGGTGTTGTATATTAGGTCCTTATGTGAGGCCATGAGTCCACTATATGTTAGGCTCTATGTGGGTCATTCCATGGGAGCAATGTTGGTTAAATGTCCACATTGTCGAGGCCGATTAGTGATGCCGGTTATTGATACCGATTATGAGTATGTGACAGCATAACATCATAATACATGCCTGTACGCATCATCTACATGTTTATTGTGAGATGTGATTGACTCTTGCATATGCTATAGTACAAATGATTTATGAGACTCCCTAATAAATGGAGTTATCCCACATGATCGCACAGTATGCGCAGGATTGATGCATGATTGGACTACATGACTCATGCATCTTGCATTATGTGATTGTGATTACTGTATGCCCTAGCGACATCAGGGTTGTGACCTCCATGGGCATGTCGTGGATGGCCAGATGGGACACCAAAAATATTTGGTTCGAGCAACTAGGTACTTTGGATGTCCATGGGTGAAAGTCCCTTTTCTTAGGCGAGAAGTTATCCTTTCGAGCTTATCAACTCCTTATAAACCTAGATCTTCAAATCTAGCCACTTCCTGTCGTCCATCGCAATTCAAACTTGGACCACACCTTGGCCTCACATGACTATGAGGTTATACAAAATTTGGGCCCCAATTTATGATCCTACACCGTTGAACGTTGAAGTCAGTTCCTTCCTTTTGATACAAAAGGTGATATTTTAAATTTAGGTTCTTCCCACCATCCATCAACCACCAAATTTGGTCTAAAGGTTTACCTATCCTAACTACGCATTTCTCATAAACTTGGGCCCTAATCATCAAGTATTGACCATTAATTCAGATCAACTTCGTTTCGGGCATCCGCTAAAAGAATTTTCCAAACATACTTATTTATCTAAGGCTCAAATCTACTCCATATTTGGGCTCATGGTCCAACACGACTTAATTAGACTGGTGAGCAGAGTGGATTCTCATAAAAACCTCGCAGTGGACCCAACTTGACCGAGCAATTGGTCACGTCCCATCTATGTTAATGGCGTGCGAAACCAGAAATCAAAACGTAAACCCCTTCCGCAATTTGCATTCAAAATGGAAATTACCTCTTATTCTCTCTCCCAAAATCAAGCACGACCAAGTAGGATCATTGAGTGGCCCACTTGAAACTTGGATTGGCTTCATATTTAACCTCTTGGGCCAACTTGACATGAGGAAGCTAATGAACGGAGTGGATTTATCGATAACTCATTTTAGTGGACCCACTCATTCCGTACAACCAAACGAAAGGTGTAACTTCCGCATGTTGTAAGAATGCACAAGAGATTCTCGTTTGAGAGAATTTCTCTCACTAAAAACTCCTCCTTTTACGTTTTCTCTTGCATGCATTTGAGCAAACCACGTTCGTTTGTTGAGAATTTGTCCCGCCTCCAGCAACTAGACAGAAGATCTAAACCGTTCATCTTATTCAGATAGCAGGCCTGACCAAAACCCAACTAGTTCCATCAGTCCCTTTGTACATGTGGGCACACAATCCTCAGCCCAAACTGGACTATCCAATCAAGTTGCATGGCCGCTGTAAGGCCAGATGGACCTAATTAAGGGTCGTGAAAACCTGATGGCCGGAATGGATTTCCCACAAGCATCACCCTACGCCCCACATTGGTGGTGCGTGTACACATAATGTGTACACTCTGGCAATTAGTTAAGAATTTTGACCCACCTCTAGCAACTAGACGGAAGATCTAAACCGTTCATCTGATTCAGATAGCAAGCCAGACCAAAACCCAACTAATTCCATCAGTCCCTTTTTACATGTGGGCACACAATCCTCAGCCCAAACTGGACTGTCTAATCAAGTTACATGGCCGCCGAAGCTTTGGACCTGCCTCATTTAGGGCCAGATGGACCTAATTAGGGGTCGTGAAAACCCAATGGCCGGAATGGATTTCCCACAAGCATCACCCTAGGCGCCACATTGGTGGTGTGTGTACACATAATATGTACACTCCCACAGATCACCAAAACCAAGAGCCAGCCCAGATTACGCTGACTCAAGATTTCATAGAAGGAATTTCCTTCTTCCTTCCACATTCACGGATGACCGTCCGCTGGGACGAGTCATGGCCCACCACGATCATCCCTAAGGATGATCTGAACCGTCCATCTCGTTGGGAAGATCGGTCTGACCAGGAACAGGTCGTCCCTGTGCGTCGATGCACACACGCAACACATTGACAGGAAGAGAGAAAATAGGGATATCCCTCTCCCTTCGCTACACACACAAAACAATCTGCGCAGACAATCTTTCGCACTCCCAATTGCGCATGACGTTACGCAATTAAGGCGTAGTCGACTCCCCAAAAGCTTCAAAGCCATCTATAAGAAACAGCTAGCGGATGCGCTACAAAGCAGAACAGAGAGGGAAAAAAAAAGGGAAAAGAGAGAGGAGAAGAAAAGAGAGAAAGATAAGAGAGGAGGATAATGTGGGTACGCAGGTTGCTACCCTCCAACTCCAACCCGACCGAGTTAGGTAATTCATATTTAATCAATATTATTTTGTGTAATTCATATTATTTAATATTAAATATTTTCAATTAATAACATATATATTTATTATAATTATAATCTTTAATTTTATATCATGTATGATTATTATAAATTATTCCATAATTTTAATACTTTTACATTATTTAATTTGTTATGATTTTTAAATCATATTATCCAATATTTGAATATATAATATTACTACTTTTAAAAATCATATATAAATTGATATCATTAAGTAATAACACATATATATAAATAATAAAATATTAATATTTATTATATTTGAATAATATATATTATTTTTCTATTGTCATAATAATTCGTATGTATGTTATAATATTAATATTAAATTATAATATTGATAATTTAATAATATATAATTAATTATTATATCTTTATATACTAACATATTATTTATATATCATATAATATTATTCATGATTACTCAACTTTTAATTATATATATTTATATTACTTTTATTTAAACTTATTTATATGACATTAATAATAATGGGCCACCCTTTGGACCACCTGGCTGAGCCGAACCAGGCCCAGTTCGGGCCTCGAATGTTGGGCCAATTCAAGCCTAAACTTGGAGCAAATCCTAGGCCCAATCTGGGCCATTTGAAGAACAAAATCTGGTGAGCCCAACCGCTCTAAAGCAAGCCTAGGTGATTCTATTCATGGGCCCTTCAAACCTTCAATATGTTTAGAAGTTATTATCTAATGCATGCCAATCCTCTAGGAAGCTACTTACGTAACTTGGGGCCATTAGTTGCACATGGGGATTCAGATCAAGGACAGGACTACGACGACTCAGGTGATGACTTTCCCCTTGGGCTTTCCATCTCTAAGTTAGCTAAACAAAGTATACATCAAATTGCTACCACTAGTTTAAGTCCTAATAATTGTCATAAATTTCTAAGTTTTATTAACTACCCTATCTCAAATTCATGATTTATGTATTATGTTCATATTACATGTTAGGCTCATATGCTAGTTAATGAGTACGATTCATGAATAATGATCGTTGTTCTTATGTTTAGTATTGTATTGATTGATAGTTGGTACTATAGCCTCATGATGACACATTGAAAATTTTACCTTCATTATGTATTTCTATACACCTTCATATAAGAACTTATGGTCGTGAGTTGCCTTAATATCTAACTCACAATACTACGCGTGGAGAACTCCACTATTGTATGTGAGCCACACTTGGGGTGTAACTAGACGGATTTTGTGTGGAAAATAGTGTAACGCCCCGAACTTTTTGATACTCGGGCATCGAAAGTCTTCGAGCGGTACCATAAGACTCAACAGGAGATATATGGGGGTACGTTACCAATCCACCTATTCTAGCCTTATATCTTTACCTTGACACGTATCCTACCCTCAAAAACAACCCCCACCTATAAATCGGGTCATCTGACCATTGATCATGTGGAATAGTACATATACACCAAACGTAAACCCAGCGCAAGCAGGTTCGCTGCGCAAGAACAGAGCTGCGTAAGAGCGGCGTAAGACACGCCGTGCGTAAGGTTTTTGCATGGAAGGTTCAAAAACCCTCACACGTCTATATAAACCTGAGTTACCCCACTGTCAGAGAGGCATAGAGAGGGAGAAAGAGAGAAACAGGAGAGAGAACAGAGAGAGAGAGAGAGAGAGAGAGAGAGGAATCGGTGGCTGTCGTTTAGCAAAAGAACCACGTTCGGCCGTTGCAAGAAAGAAAGGAAAGGAAGAAAGAAGAAAAAGGAAAGGAAAGGAAAGAAAAGAAAAGAAAAGAGGAGAGAGAGGAAAAAGAAAGGAGTGTCGGGTTAACTCAGTGAGTCAACTCAACCAAGGTATTTTTAGGAAGCTTTGGTAAAGGCAGGCAACTGAATAAGGTAAGCTACCTCCCTTCATAATGACCAATATTAAAGTTCTAATTTAGAACGACAAATTGTTCAACTTAAACATAGATGGAAGGTGAAATCTTTATTTTTAAAAACTTAACCTTGTAACTTGTGTAATTGATAGTTAAAGTTGAACCAAAAGTGCATACACCAAATTCTAACGACATAAGAGCTTCGACGTTAGAGGTGAGGGTTTTATCCTTTAGGCTTACCTTAATTCAATTTGATCTTTACATTCTGTCTATTAATGCTTTCATGTATATGATTTTGGCCTTTCATGCCTTTACCTACTCTTGCCTCTTTCCTGCTTTTGAGGATAAGGATTATCTTGCCTTCTATCTGGATTCTTGTTATTTATCTGGCCTTTTCATGCCTTTGATGTTATGGATTATCATGACTTTCATAATTACATGTTTTTCTGGGAATTACCCTATCAATTGATTTATTTAATATCATTACAACTATTGGTCCTTTTGGGATTATGACATGATGTCAAATACAAGTGAATTTCTCTGAATTTATGTGAGGCTATGGATACCAGCCTTGCCCTGCTTTATCAATTATTGAGTTGGCTCTGTCACTCGTCTCTATATTTGAGTTGGTTATGTCACTCGTCTTTTTATCTGAGTTGGCTCTGCCACTCTTCTTTTGTTGATTTGACCATTGTCACTCTTCTCTTATTATGTTGGCCATTGCCACTTTTGTTGAGTTGACATTGTCACTCTTCTCTTATTATATTGGCCTTGTGCCGTCTATCTTTAAAAGGCACAGGCATGTGTTTTGTTATTCCAGAACCTCCATGATTCAGTTTATATTCTTTATGATTCATGTTATACTCTTCATAATTCAATTATATTCTTTATAAGGGCAAGTGATGTGTTGTGAGGTCACAACTAGTGAATCGATTATCTTATCATAGACGTAATGCATTACGGGTAGCGGCCCTCTTGGTCGACACATAATTTCGTGGGTTGGTTGGCGTGGTGCACAATCGATGTATGTAAATCGGCATACGGGTTACATCAACTCTTCGGGATTGATTGTCGCAATTAGTCGCTCCATGAACACATCGTGTTACGTAAATCCCTCAACCGCGTGTTGTGTTGCCTTGAGATATTCACATAAATCCACGTTAGCGTTGGCCATGCCAGTAAATATCCGTAGTTATGGGATGTGGGTCGAGCCGGGTTTTTCTATAGATTATATTCCACATTGTGATGATCACTAAGTATGATGAGCCGCACACACTATGCTAGGCATGCATCTTATGTTGTTTGTTTGTGCATACTGATATCTCATGTATTAGTGGAGTAAGAGATGTATCAGTGCCCTCTCCTTTACTTTTATGAATCTCTTGAATTATTGTTAATCTTAAAGGACAACCTTCACTATGAGTAGGGCATTGACCCTCTCCCAACCATATAGACGATGCAGGTGACGAACAAATGGAAGAACCAGAGGAGCACCGACTCGAGGGAGAACCCGAGGAATAAGATAGAGAATAGGAATTAGTTTTACTTACTCTTCTATTATTAACGGAATTTGTGTTATACTCCCATTGTGAGAGCCTTTGACAATTTATTTATTTTCTTTTGGAATGAGAAAGATAGTTAATTTCATTCTTATGGCTAGTCTCCATCAAATATGTAAATGAATGTAATGTCGACGGGTGAAAATCTTAGGGCAAGTCCTTGAGACATTCTCACTTTACAATATTAACACCCGGTTTCCTCGGACACGAGTGCATACTTTGGCCGGGAAAATTCGGGATGTTACAGTTGGTATCAAAGCCTAAGAATGACATTAACTGGACCTAAGGGGGATGGACCATCATAAGCTTTAGATGTCTAAAGAAAAGATTGTGAATTAAACACATATAAATGAAAATTAGATCCGCAAAGGAATTATATAGTTTAGGAAACAGGAAACCACATTCAGGCTCCCCATAAGAAAGATGGGAAACTTAGCAACTATGGATTCTAGGACTCCCCCATAATAAATCTAGGGACACCCTGGGATAGAGACACCAGCAAGCAAGACATATTCTTAATGCCTTAAAGGACTCTTGGATAATGTTCTCAACGCTAACATATTTTCCCATCCACAGGAGAGATGACGCCTAAGAAGAAGACTACCCGATCAACTCCCTGCCCCCAGTGCATACAAGACAGGGAGACACCCCTCAGGAAGCAGCCATGGGGGAATCCACGCTCTCGCTATCGGCAACCCACCGAGGGGCCACACTCCCAGGGCCACCCCTAGGGCAAGTACCCCCAGATACCCAAGCATGGGCACCGTTCTACTCCATCCTGGGACGGATAGAGACATTTATGGAAAGGACCCAACAGACCATGGACAGACTGCAACAACAGGATGACAATAACTCCCCACGAGCCGCAACATCTCTGTCTCCGCCTATCACACCCCTGATCAACCCCCCCTCGCACAGAACAGCACGACGAACCCTTCATGTTAGAAAATTTCTTAAAGTTAAGGCCCCCAGTATTCTCTGGTACACCAAACCCAGAGACGGCCGAATATTAGGTAAAACAGACCAAAAGAATACTAAGGACCATGGGATGCCCGGACCACCTCAAGGTTTCTTTAGCTACGTTCAAGTTCGAAGGGGAAGCAGTCAATTGGTGGGAGACAACAGAAAGGGCCGTCCCTGAGAACCGTGCCTGGCGCTGGGAAGACTTCGAGAAGAGATTCTTTGAGAAGTACTTTCCAAGGTCGTACTGAGACGAAAAGATGTCTGAGTTCCTGAAACTCACTCAAGGCGAGATGACTATCGCCTAGTATGAGGCTAAGTTCACGGAGTTATCGCGCTACGCGCTGAAATTAGTCGAAGATGAAGACTTCAAAATCAAGCGATTTAAAGATGGCCTTCGACCCTCGATCCACTCCAAGATATGTTGCTTAAATCTGGAAAGTTATGCCGACGCGATCGACAAGGCTACTCGAGCCGAAAATGACGATGATCGTAGATCACGGGCCAGGTTACAGCAACACGAGGCCGGGAAGAGGCTCAGAACAAACCCTAGGATGCCACCATTGTCAGATAAAAGACCAAGGATTGCCCCGCAACAAGCCGGAACCACCGAAGACAAGAAGCCGTGAGACAGTCGCCCGGGATGCGGCTACTGCCAGAAGTTGGGACAAGATATGAAGAACTGCTACAAGAAAATGAGAGACGAAGGGCGCCCCGTTCCATCACAAAAGCAACCGTTTGGCCCAAGCGCGCCTCAAAAATCCCAAGGTCGTCTGTACGCCATGAGGTCACCAAAAGACGCAAACACTGCCTCAGGACTTATAGAAGGTACGGCTACTATCCAAGACACCCCCATTGTACTTTTGTTTGACTGCGGAGCTACCATGTCTTTCATCTCAAGCTTGATAGTAGAACGATTAAATTTGGAATTAAAGCGCACAAAGGAGACAATCATTGTGGCTTCGCCTTTAGGGAAGTTAGTGGAATTAAACAAATATTGCGAAAACTGCCCCATCACTATCGCAGGCCTCGTAATATCTGTTAACTTAGTGAAAATAAACATGAAATGCTTCGACGTGATCCTTGGGACGGACTGGATGGATGAAACTAGGGCAATCATCGAGATCAGGACTAGGAGGATCACCTTCACCGTAGCAGGACGATCTCCCATCACAATACAAGGAAGGAGGGAGGAGCCCTTAAGACAAATAATGAGGTTGGAAGAAGTATTCGTGGAACAAATTCCAGTAGTCAAAGAATTCACCAGGGTATTCCAGGAGATACCTGGACTGCCTCCCAGGAGGGAGGTAGACTTCAGTATCGACCTAATGCCTGGAACTGCCCCAATTACCCTACCCGCTTTCCGTATGGCACCGGTCGAATTGGCAGAACTTAAGAAACAGTTAGAGGAACTCTTGACTCAAGGGTTTATCCGACCAAGCGTTTCTCCTTGGGGCGCACCAGTGTTGTTCGTCAAGAAGAAAGACGGATCCCTGAGATTGTGCATTAATTATCGTCGCCTAAATCAAGCAACAGTGAAGAACAAGTATCCTCTCCCCCGTATCGACGATCTATTCGACCAATTAAAGGGAGCTCAATTCTTTTCAAAGGTTGATCTGAGATCGGGGTACCATCAACTGAGAATTAAGGACGAGGATATACATAAGACCGCATTTAGAACAAGGTACGGACATTTCGAATTTCTGGTAATGCCCTTCGGTCTCACGAATGCCCCAGCCATTTTTATGGATCTCATGAACCGTATCTTTAGACCGTTCCTCGACCAATTCGTCATAGTCTTCATCGATGACATCTTAATCTACTCATGAAGTAAAGAGGAACACGAGGTTCACTTACGAAAGGTCCTGAACGTGCTGAAAGAGAATCAACTATACGCTAGGCTCTCGAAATGTGAGTTCTGGAAGGAAGAAGTCAGATTCCTAGGACACGTGGTGAATCGTCAAGGCATCGCTGTAAACCTGGCCAAGGTAGAGGTCGTTCTCCAATGGGCCAGATTGGATACCGTCGCCGAGATTAGAAGTTTTCTGGGGTTAGCAAGGTACTACCGGCGATTCATCAAGGAGTTTTCCAAAATAGCCCGGCCGCTAACCAACCTAACGAAGAAAAATGCACATTTTCAATGGGATGGAAAAGCCGAAGAAGCCTTCCAAGAACTCAAGAAAAGGCTACCTCCCCCATACTCACCCTACCCGAGGAAGGAGTAGAATTTATGGTATATACGGATGCCTCCCTCGAAGGCTTGGGATGCGTGCTTATGAAGAACAACAAGGTGATCGCGTATGCGTCCAGACAATTGAAAGTACATAAACAAAATTATCCAACACATGACCTAAAACTAGCAGTCGGGGTGTTTGCTCTCAAAATGTGGAGACATTATTTATATGGGGAACAATTCAAGCTTAACACGGACCATAAGAGCCTTAAGTAGTTGTTCGACCAAAAGGACTTAAATATGCGTCAACGCCGATGGATGGAAACCGTAAAGGACTATAAGTTCGAGATACAATATCACCCGGGGAAGGCAAACGTAGTGGCTGACGCACTCAGTTGCAGGAAGTCTCACGTTTCGGCAGCCGCAATCGCACTCAAAGAATGGGAAATGTTGGACTTCATAAAAGACTTTAATATCCAGCTAGACCTAGGAAAAGGGAACGCACTGCTCGAAAATCTATCCGTGGAACCCTCACTGCTACGTCAAATCATCAAAGCACAGGGGCAGGACGAAGAACTGCAGGAGCGCTACTTGAAAGCAGTAGAGAACTAGGATTCGAGATGGCACGTGGGCCCGGATGGGGGACTTAGATGTTGTAATAGATTATGCGTACCCAATAAGCCAAAGATAAGATTAGCTGTATTGGACGAAGCCCACCGGTCCAAATTAACCATCCATCCCGGGAGCACCAAGATGTACCAGGACGTAAAACGTCATTATTGGTGGAATAATATGAAACGAGAAATCGCCGCTTATGTGGCTAAATGCCTCACTTGCCAACAGGTAAAAGCCGAACATCAGAAACCAGCTGGGCTACTACAACCCCTTGAGATACCCTTATGGAAATGGGACTCTATATCGATGGACTTCATAGTAGGACTCCCAAAAACAAGAAGAAGCCACGATTCAATATGGGTAATAGTGGACCGGCTAACTACGTCAGCTCACTTTATACCCATGAAAATCACTGCATCAATGAACGAATTGGCAGAGTTGTACATAAAAAATGTGGTACGACTCCACGAAATTCCATCTACGGTCATATCAGACAGGGACTCCCACTTTCCACCCCCAGTCGGACCGACAAATAGAAAGAGTGAATCAAGTACTCGAGGACATGCTAAGATCTTGTATTTTGGATTTCAAGGGCAGCTGGGATGACTATCTTCACCTTGCTGAGTTCGCTTACAACAACAGCTTCCAAGCAAGTATTGGCATGACCCCTTTTGAGGCTCTATATGGACGACCTTGTCGTACCCCGCAATGTTGGGCAGAAGTAGGAGAGAAGAGCACACTGGGGCCCGAAATTGTTCAAATTAATTCCAAGAAAATCGATTTGATAAGGAAATGCTTACAGATAGCACAAAGCAGACAGAAAAGCTACGCGGACATTCGGCGACGTAATCTTGAATTCTTCGAAGGAGACAAGGTGTTCCTCAAAGTCTCTCCTATGAAGGGCTTGATGCGATTCGGGAAAAAGGGCAAACTCGCACCCAGGTACATCGGCCCATTCGAGATATTAGAAAGAGTAGGAGAAGTAGCTTACCGTATTGCGTTGCCCCCTCCGCTAGCCAATGTTCATAACGTCTTTCACATCTCCATGCTAAGGAAGTACGAACCGGATGCGTCTCACATTATCAACTGGGAACGAATAGAACTGAGGGATAACGCCACCTACGTAGAAGAACCCGTACAGATCCTCGATTGCAAGGACCAAATTCTTCGAACCAAAGTTATTCCTTTGGTCAAGGTTCTGTGGTCACATCACGACCAAGAAGAAGCAACATGGGAGCGCGAGGAGGAAATGAAGGAAAAGCACCCCAGCCTCTTCCACAAATACTAGTGCGGGAGGTAAGATTAAAATTTTTCTTTAAGAGGGGTAGAAAGTAATAGTTTCAATACTTCTTTATAGACATCTAAAGAAATATATACACTAACTAAAGGGTAAAGGGTAACGTATTATAGAACAACCTAATCCCTATTCCACAACAAGAAGAAAAGAATTTTGAGGACGAAATTTTCTTTAAGAGGGGTAGATTGTAACGCCCCGAACTTTTCGATACTTGGGCATCGAAAGTCTTCAAGCGTTACCATAAGACTCAACAGGAGATATATGGGGGTACATTACAAATCCAACTATTCTAGCCTTATATCTTTGCCCTGACACGTATCCTACCCTCAAAAACAACCCCCACCTATAAATCGGGTCATCCGACCATTGATCATGTGGATTAGTACGTATACACCAAACGTAAACCCAGTACAAGCAGGTTCGCTGCGCAAGAACAGAGCTGCGTAAGAGCGGCGTAAGACACGCCGTGCGTAAGGTTTTCGCATGGAAGGCTCAAGAACCCTCACACGTCTATATAAACCTGAGTTACCCCACCATCAGAGAGGCATAGAGAGGGAGAAAGAGAGAGAAACATGAGAGAGAACGAGAGAGAGAGAGAGAGGAATCGGTGGCTGTCGTTCAGCAAAAGAACCACGTTCGGCCGTTGCAAGAAAGAAAGGAAAGGAAGAAAGAAGAAAAAGGAAAGGAAAGGAAAGAAAAGAAAAGAAAAGAGGAGAGAGTGGAAAAGGAAAGGAGGAGTGTCGGGTTAACTCAGTGAGTCGACTCAATCAAGGTATTTTTAGGAAGCTTTGGTAAAGGCAGGCAACTGAATAAGGTAGGCTACCTCCCTTCATAATGACCAGTATTAAAGTTCTAATTTAGAACGACAAATTGTTCAACCTAAACATAGATGGAAGGTGAAATCTTTATTTCTAAAAACTTAACCTTGTAACTTGTGTAATTGATAGTTAAAGTTGAACCAAAAGTGCATACACCAAATTCTAACGACATAAGAGCTTCGACGTTAGAGGTGAGGGTTTTATCCTTTAGGCTTACCTTAATTCAATTTGATCTTTACATTCTGTCTATTAATGCTTTCATGTATATGATTTTGGCCTTTCATGCCTTTACCTGCTCTTGCCTCTTTCCTGCTTTTGAGGATGAGGATTATCCTGCCTTCTATCTGGATTCTTGTTATTTATCTGGCCTTTTCATGCCTTTGATGTTATGGATTATCATGACTTTCATGATTACATGTTTTTTTGGGAATTACCCTATCAATTGATTTATTTAATATCATTACAACTATTGGTCCTTTTGGGATTATGACATGATGTCAAATACAAGTGAATTTCTCTGAATTTATGTGAGGCTATGGATACCAGCCTTGCCCTGCTTTATCAATTATTGAGTTGGCTCTGTCACTCGTCTCTATATTTGAGTTGGTTATGTCACTCGTCTTTTTATCTGAGTTGGCTCTGCCACTCTTCTTTTGTTGATTTGACCATTGTCACTCTTCTCTTATTATGTTGGCCATTGCCACTTTTGTTGAGTTGACATTGTCACTCTTCTCTTATTATATTGGCCTTGTGCCGTCTATCTTTAAAAGGCACGGGCATGTGTCTTGTTATTCCAGAACCTCTATGATTCAGTTTATATTCTTTATGATTCATGTTATACTCTTCATGATTCAATTATATTCTTTATAAGGGCAAGTGATGTGTTATGAGGTATCACAACTAGTGAATCGATTATCTTATCATGGACGTAATGCGTTACGGGTAGCGGCCCTCTTGGTCGGCACATAATTTCGTGGGTTGGTTGGCGTGGTGCACAATCGATGTATGTAAATCGGCATACGTGTTACATCAACTCTTTGGGATTGGATGTCGCAATTAGTCGCTCCATGAACACATCGTATTACGTAAATCCCCCAACCGCGTGTTGTGTTGCCTTGAGATGTTCGCATAAATCCATGTTAGCGATGGCCATGCTGGCGAATATCCGTAGTTATGGGATGCGGGTCGAGCCGGGTTTTTCTATAGATTATATTCCACATTGAGACGATCACTACGTATGATGAGCCGCACACACTATGCTAGGCATGCATCTTATGTTGTTTGTTTGTGCATACTGATATCTCATGTATTAGTGGAGTACGAGATATATTAGTGCCCTCTCCTTTACTTTTATGAATCACTTAAATTATTGTTAATCTTAAAGGATAGCCTTCACTATGAGTAGGGCATTAACCCTCTCCCAACCATATAGACGATGCGGGTGACGAACAGATGGAAGAACCAAAGGAGCACCAACTCGAGGGAGAACCTGACGAATAAAATAGAGAATAGGAATTAGTTTGACTTACTCTTCTATTATTAACGGAATTTGTGTTATGCTCCCATTGTGAGAGCCTTTGACAATTTATTTATTTTCTTTTGGAATGAGAAAGACAGTTAATTTCATTCTTATGGCTGGTCTCCATCAAATATGTAAATGAATGTAATGTCAATGGGAGAAAATCTCAGGGCAAGTCCTTGAGACATTCTCACTTTACAATATTAACACCCGGTTTCCTCGGACACGAGTGCATACTCTGGCCGTGAAAATTCGGGATGTTACAAATAGGGCCCTTAACCTAGTGTCATTTTGATCAAAGGGTTTTATTTAACATCCCAAGGTGGAAAACCTCATGAGCCGGGTATGGTGGTCATGGGACACTATATCCGAGCTATCGGCTTACGCTGGGTGACAAGCCCCCCTTAGTGACCATTGAGTTACTTAAAAAGGCTGATTGTAATTGGAATAATAACGGTTTGGCTAATCATGCATCCGTAGCATATTCGCGATGACAGGTGGCTAATTTTGAATGCTATAGCACGTGCCCTTATGATCATTGAGGTATTATTTTGCTAGCTCCCAAACCACCGACTATCGACCTATTTGTCTGACTGGAAGAGCACCTCCAGGTCGATGATTGCATGGGTGATGAGCCCAAGTCTGACTGGATGAGAATCCCCAGGTCGATGTGCATTCATACACCCATGCATTTTAATAAGACTGCATCTTGCCTGTTTTGGATTATTTCCTTATTTTTCTTTAAACTATGTCTGCTAAGGCGGCGGTGCGTAATCTTAAGGGAAATTCACACTGAGCTGGCCACTCATTCATTAAATATCCAACCGTACAGTTGATGCAGGTGTAGAGCAAGCCGATGTTGTTCACTGGATTGCTAAAACAGATCAGGTAGCTGAGGAGCTAAAAGGGGGCCCTGCGGCTCATATTGAGCTCCACCACTAGTTGATAGATTCATGTTTTTGCTTATATGAACTTTGTTATGGGCGCTACATTTGGATTTTATTTATAGTGTTTAAAGTATTTTTTAAGCAATGCATAGTTTGCTCTAGCTTCGTTGCTATTAACTCTGATTAATGATAAGCGGTTCAAATTTACACTGAATGTTATAGGCTAACACTCGGGTTTTTGGAGAACGAGTCATATACTCGGGTTCCAAAAACTTGGGCGTTACACGTTATTAGTCCAAGTACAACCAGCCAATTTACATAAGCTCAAAGGTCACTACAAGGGCTAGTTGCCAACGTAGGCTGACAGCTCGAGCATAGGTCACATACCACCATCCCTGGCTCATAAGGCTACTGCCTCAAGCTGTGTATAAAACACATCAACATGTGGCCAATCAATTCTCAAGATAAGGGGACCATCACCGTACACTGACTAGGAATGAATTGTTGAAATCATTTAAATACAACGATTAAATGAGGCAGTATGTGTGATTCAAATACGAGTAAACATTGGTGATGGCAAATGTCGCAAGGTTCATTCCTCAGTCAAGTAAATGGAGTCACTCTGTAGATGGTGAACCCCATGAGTCACATGTCACAAGTCATAACCTCCATGTTAAGGATTAAATATTACCACAGTCAGTTCGGTTGCACCCTAAGCATGGACTCTCTTTAAATAGGAGTTTTCATAGAGAGATTTCAAATAATATATGTTTTACAACCAATACAACCTTATAGAGATTTCAGACATGCTTTAATATTTGAAGTAAACCTCATGTAAACAGTTCAAGAATCATATAATCCTAACTTATCAAATTTTAAGGCGTACATCTCAATTAAACAATTCAAGCATTCTAATAAGTCCAAGTCATGCGTCCAAGTTAAGCTAATTAGTGATTTAACAGGTTAGTGATTTAACAGGTTCCAGGAGCATATGATAGATTGGTCCTATGACATATGACAATATCGATTAAGGGTTTGATCCGTTCTAAAAATATGCATACAATCGTTAACCAATGGTAACTAAACTACAAGGCATGTATCTAATTAAACAAGTTGAATGATCATCCACTCCTGAGAGATCATTAGCAACTATAACAAAAGTCTATTCCTAATATAGTTTAGAGATGGAAAGCTCAAGGGGAAGAAAATCATCACCAGACAAGTCGTAGCGTGCCCCTCTCGATCCAAGCTTTCGTGAGCATCTTACGACCCAATATCAAGTAAGTGACTTCCTGGTTGTCATTTCCGATTCAATGGCCCACATTAGAAGGTACCTAATTCCTTGAAAGTGTATAGGGCTTATAGGGCTCATTATGGAGGAGGTTGGGCATGAATCAAAGTGACTAGGCCCACCATATACTCTTCCAAACAAGGTGGCCCGACTGGGCCTGTTTCTCCTACACAACAAAACCCGAACTGGGCCTGGTCCAGCCCAGGCACCATTTTCCAGGGGGTGGCCAGCGACTGGGCTGTTCTCAAGCCCATGCGGCCCACTGAAATTTGGTCAAGGGGAATCCATTGTGTGGCCCACAGGGATCCAGGTTGCAGCATGGTTCACTACATCATAGTGTGCGGCCTACCTTCATAAATAGTGTGAGGCCCACCAGATGTGGTGCGACCCACCTTCATAAATAGTGTAAGGCCCACCAGATGCGATGCGGCCCACTGGATGTACAGGGCGGCCCACTATCATATGTGGTGCGGCACACAACAACATTTGGCGAGGCACACCACTTGGTGCGGCCTACTAGAATATATAGTGTGGCCCACTGTCCTATGTGGTGCGGCCCACAACTTCTGTGGTGAGGCCCACCTATTTTAAACAGGGTGCGGCCCACAGCCGTTTTGGCTAGGGGGTGAGGCCCGCAGTTATGTGAGGTGCAGCCCACAGCAGGTGAGGCCCGCCAGAACGAGTAGGCCCGCTTGCTAGGAAGGACTGAGAGCCCAATGGAGGGTGTTACTCAACCCAGCTGCAAGGCCCATTCTTGGTCCGGTTTGGGCCTGAATGCAGCCCTCCTCTTAGTTTGATACTCCTTGGAACCCAAGGGCTAGGCCTGGCATGTCTTTTGGCTTGAAATTGGGTCCACTCACTGGGTACTCAGGGCCCAGATGGAGACCTAACTGAGGCCCGATTCTGGCTTGGTTTAGGGCCCATCTGAGGGCAGAGTGAAAGGCGTTCCCATCTTAGATGGAAAGCTCACTCAGGGATGGTTGTAGCTCTGCTCACGGCCCAACGGGTTGGCTTGTTCTCAGCACCTACATGGCCCAGTTGGGGCTCATTTCCACCCCAACTTTAGACCTATTTTTGGCTGAGTTTAAAGCCCAATCTGAGATCTATTTATGGCCCAACAAGGTGTGGTTTCTGCCATGGTTGTTGCTGGATTTACGTTCCAGATGAGTGCCCAGCTAAGGTCAGCTCTTGGGCCTATTTCAAAACCCAATTGAGGGCTCAACCCAAGTCCATTTGAACTTTGTTTTCGAGCCAAAACACAGCCCGTTCATGGCCGTTGGCTGCCCATTTTTTGTCCCAAAACGTAGTCATTGCTTGGCTTCATTTTGGTCCACAATGTCGTCACCGTCTTGGGCCTGATTTTGACCAGAAGCCTAGCCATTGGTTAGCATAGTTTCGGCCCATAGTACCACCGTTGTTCGGCCTGCTTTTAGTCAGAAGTGCAGCCATTGTTTGGCCTGTCTTTGGTATGAAATGCAGGCACTTCTTGGCTGGTTTCTCAGCTTAGAAAACAGCCATTGCTTGGCCTGTTCCTCAGCTCATACCATCCCAGCATGTTAGTGTGTCAATAGGTGAAAGAAAATGAGGAAAACAGCTCGTTACCTGGTGGGTTCAGGTTCTGGAAGAGGGCACAGTCCTTCCCTTCACTCCCTCAACCGAGTCAGCCGACAGACGGCTGAGTCGACCCTATGGACTCAGCTTTCCCACTCTCTCTCTTTCCTTTCTCTCTCTCTTTTCCCCTTGCTGTCCTTGGCATGAATCCCAAGGGCTACAGGACTCCCCTTTTATACCAGTGGGTGAGAAAGCCCCAACGGTTGGAAAAAATGGTCCACTTTACAACGATTGTGATCAAGAGGTGGCCTTGCATGGGACCCATCCATGCGCTAGGATGGATAGTTGACCCCCAGGCCCACCAGAAAGCAACTTCTTTGGCCTGATGGGGCCCGTCTCGTGATCAAGTTCATATAGTTTAACGGAGGAGATGAGAGAGCCATTAATGGCAACTTCCCATATATAACATATTCTTGAGATCTGGTCCATTTGGACGGACCAGATGAGGTCTCTGATCAATGTGGGGTCCACTTTTTGGACCCCAAACGTTAGTTTAGAAACATCTCACGAGAATCTTCATTTTTTTTGTGAGATGATATGCTTCCTCTCCTCCTTCTCATCTCATCCCTAACCAGTGGCTGGGATGGCGCCACGTGGTCCCATAAACGGCTGGAAACGCACCAGCATCAACTTCCGGAAGTGGAAACTCATTTTTTGCTTTACCATGCACAGGCCTTGCTTGGCCATTTTTGGAAAAGAGAGAGCACAACTCTCCCTGGCGATGGACAGATAGGATGGCCTGATCAGGGCAATCACGGGCCACCCATGGGGTCCCAGATGGGTCCCACCTCACTGATATCTGCCACGTGCAACACATTGGACGGTCGCAACTTATCTCCCACGTCCCTTTACAAGGGCTTAAAAGCCTATATTGTTTTGCTAAGTCAGGGCCCACAAGAATAATGAATGGTTTGGATCGTTCGGAAAGTGGTCAAGGTGGGCCACTTTGGAGTCTAAAGGCTGTCAGATCCAAAATGGTCATTGGCAGGAGGATTTTTGAATTTTTGCATAGGAGTTCTGTCAAAGGCCGTTTGACCGTCCCCCTTGTTCCAGTGCACATCTTGCACGAGCACACTTGGTGCACTCGCACACTGTGTAGCGGTCCACCATGATGTTTGTGACTAAATCCACTCCGTCCATTCGCATTGGGGGCCCTATGTAGGGATCCCGGCCCAGTTTGGGGTGGGGACGAGGCCTAGGTGGGCCATATTGTACATTTACATCCTCTGTTTGGCCAACATACCTTGATCTCAAGGTTGGATTGATTTGAAATTGAGTTTCAACAGTCAAAATGGGGTCCAGATCATGATGAGGGCTTGATTTGTTACTAACTAACTCTCGAGAGTTGGTTGTAAGAGCGTCCTCTCTGATATGATTCACAGAGCTTCTATAAGTTTGGGTTTTTGGTTGATCTTACCTTCCTAGCTGACATGGAGTCCGTCTTAGCTCCTAGGGCCCATGATGGACGGCTTTATTGGCGATTGGAAATCTCGTCCTACATATGTTTTGTTCAAGTCGATTATCAGTCGAGCTTTGATATCCACTGCTTTGGGTTTAAATGGTAACACCCGCGTATTAGAAGTGCAGGGTGTTACAACGTGGCCTTGGTTACCATGTCCTGGGTCATCTGGGTCGTCTGTCGGATAAACGAAGTCGAAAAGTAATGGATGTCCACCTCATCAAAATATGCGGCAACCTAAAGCGTTGGAGATTTTGTGAGAGGTCTCGACGGTGCACTGGCCTTACTAAAATAGTTATTCCAACATGCAACAGCTTCCTTCCAATTCTTGAAGGCTTGGTGTCTCCCCCAGCTAAATCCCTCCACTTCTAATCGAGCATTGTCCCATGTCAGATATATACTTGGCCGATGTCCCACCAAGACAACATAGTACTTCTCCTTTCCCATCTGCAATGACATGGAGGGAATATAGACGACATTTGGGAATCGAATTAAGATCGCGAAATAGAAAACATGCATTATTATACTAATGAACAGAAGAAGTACATTACAACCATACCAATTATTTTAAAAAAGAAAAGTTGTAAATACGTACCCTTCCTCCAAACGAAGTGTGCGGTCCGTTCCGTCTTAATGTGCATAATGCAAGCATGTGAGTACATATACCAAAGATGTTAAATAACAGATATACTCATCATCACAGAAGTCATAATGGTATACACTACGCATATACCAACATATATCAATCAAAAAATATGAAATCTAAAAAAACAATCAGCATGTCAATCAAAGTTATTACATGCCCGGATAAGAAATAGAATAACAGAACCAGTGACCACACCCTGTCAGACGGATCCAACACCTCCATCACCGAAGTTATCACGGAGTGTTTTCTTCAACTACTCCACTCGGCGCTCAGGTTGAAGACTGACAAAGAATGATGTCAGCTTCTCTTCCTTACTCAAGATCTGACCAACTTCGATAAACTCTAAGTTGGTCAAGCCTTCCACCTCTTCTAGTACATCAAGTACTTTGCTAATACGATTCACCTCTTTGCCGAGGCCAAAATTGAGCATAGCCTCTACAATAGTTTATAGAGAGGTCCCAAGTACATCATAGGGACAAGGAGGGCGCGATCGTTTCCTTGTTGTGGTCCCACCTCGGCTACCATCAGAATCAGCAGTGCGAGTAGGAGTGTTACGGGAGCTGCGATGTCTCGTCGAAGGACTGTCCGACGAAAATGAAATGGTCCCTGTGGAGTCTGTTACATGATCCTCTGAGAGGTCAATCGTATCATCCATATCATCATCAATCTCTCTTCATGCATCATTAAGATCTCGTTGAAGACGAGAAGATGATGCTGATGCGACCATACTCCTAATGCCTTGCACATAACGTCCCATGGCCTGGTTGGATCCAACGATAACTGCAAGGTCATCCATTCTATCGATGTGTTTCCCGCGAAGTCTTTTGGCACGCGGGTGAGACTGCAGTTGTATAAGACAATTGTAAGTCAGTAAGTATTAGATATGGATGTAAGATGGGAATTTCAACTTTACTAAATCTTACTCTAAGATATTCCTCTCATACTTCATCAAGAGTCGTGACCACCGTCCTCTCATTGTCCCATCCAAATCCACTGGTCATCGACATGTCTTTCACTGCATCATACTCTCTCTTGTAATACCTCAGTCAATTTAACATGTTCTGCCACTTGATGACTAAGTCAGTATGCTTCGTAATTTCTTCGGCAGCAATTTGGTACGCCTCCCACTTGAAACCATTATCAGCTATATGCTCAGTGCAACCTGTTCGAGAAATGTGTCGAAAAGAACCTAATCGATAGAAATAGTCCATTTGATTTTCGAGACTCGAGACTGAGGATCGGCTAGGGATTTCACTGTCTTCCAGCATGGAGAACATCGAGTGGACACCACCGGTGTTTTTACCAGTGATTGTGTCGGTGTCGATGTATCATTGAGCAAGGAGACTGCCATTTCACCTGAATATCAAGTATGTATGATTTTTGGCAATTGTCAACCATAATCGTGAAAATGATAAGCCTAAAAAAAAGAAGGACACAGCAAAAATTCATTGGTCATTAGTTAACCAACGATTAACTCAGACAAATTTTGGGTGACCATAATTCCATTGTTTGGAACTTAATATTTCCTGAAACTAAATATCACCAACTAAGTAATGAAAATTAAACATATAAAATTGACTATCTACTCCTACTATTCTGCTGCACATCTGCCCACATTCTGGTTGCAATATCATCTCGCACTCGAATCCAAGTATCTTTTTCACGCTGAGTTACTCGCAGCAACCATTGTCGCTCGTCATTCATTGATACCTCGTAAGTCATTGGGATACCCTTCCCATCGGCAACAGATATACTAGCGTATTCGCGGTTCTGAGGAGACTCATTTTCGGTATGTGTAAAATTGGGTAGGATACAGCAGGCTATCACAATCTTAACCTATGTGTGAAATTCATACTACATAGCGTTCTTCAAGATGGGAAATTTGCCTTTCAAAACACCGAAACAACGCTCGATTGCATTACACAATTGTGCATATCGGTAATTAAACAACTCCTTCATGTTGGCAGGCGCTCTCCTGGTTCGATACTCCTATAAGTAGTATCGAACGCCCTGGAATAGAGCCATAAAACTGGGTGAATGAGCGTATCCAGCGTTGACAACATAATATTTTCCTACACATTCGAATCAATGTTCTATTAATTGGAAAACTGGAAGAAATCATAGTTATGAAATAGATTGGTAATCTTTGAACAGATAACCAGTACCGTGTGGGACAAGCAAGGGATCATTTGATCGGGTCAATGCGTTGTGTAACACCCTCGCATCTAAAGCAGAACCCTCTCAACCGGCCAATACATACGTAAAATTCATATCAAAGGAACATGTCACCAGTACGTTTTGGGAGAGGACCCCTTTCCGATTGCGGAAGCTCGCCTGGTCAACTGTCAGCACATGTGCTAGAATATGTGTACCATCAATTGCACCAATGCAATCCTAAATGTGAAGAATCAAATGTCGTTTAGGCTGAAGGCGTGAATGGAGGGAAGTGAAAATAACATATATAGAAAACAGACCTAATGGAAATAATACCTCAAAGTAAGCAGACCAATTTACATTTACTTGGATCTCAGATGGCGTCTCTGATTCGGCCTGTTTAACGAATGACCCGATTCCAAACATTGTGCCCCAACGTGTGTAGGAAAATAACTACTTATTCTTCAATAATAACATTACAAGTATCATGGAGCTGTGTCTTCTCGCGTAGCTTCATACATAGTTCAAAAAATGTATCTTGATTCATCCTAAGTTGATTGACACAATCTCCATCGCTGACCCGAATGATAGAATTGATGAACATCGCTCACTCATCATCCCCATGACGGGCCGGTTGTTTGAACATGTATACGCGACAGTATTCCCCAACAGCTTGTACGCAAGCTACCATCGCGTGAATAACAATAGCCCTCTCCATCTCTTCCTCATCTTCATCATCCATCTCCAACTAATAACCTACACTCTCACGTGCGGATTTCTTTTAAATATACATCACGAATAACAGTGTGTAAATATATATATACTGGTAGATATATATTTTCTCCTGTAAAAAAATTACCCTTATATTTAAAAAAGTCTCTACAGTAAAAGCATACATAAGCTATGGACCTGTCAAACACAGTCGTCCACTATAAAAGTCAGATGTCTCAAAAATCACAACTTCTATAACCAACATGCTTTATGTGAATTTTTACTTTTTAGGGTTGTCGAATTTTTCAATGGTGTAGCCACATGATGATTATTAGATAAGTACAATTTTTCGGGCATCCCATGATCATGGTAGGTCTCACTTAATGCATGGCTTGGATGACATACAAACAAGAAGGTGGGCCATGTTGTAAATACTAGCCCATAATAACCATGTTTTTTTGAAATGACAAGTAGAAAAGTCCCTTATGTTTTGATTATTAAAGATGTGGTTGGTTGACTAGGCCACCCATGTATTGCTATCTGATCTTAATTGGCCATAGTAAAGTTCATTGATAGAGTGGCTTTGGCATCCAATACTCAATTGCTATCTGATCTAAGTTGTTCATCAAGAGGGCCTTAGAATATTGTTTTCCCTAGCGTAACATAACATCTATCCTCCGATTATGCCACAACATATAAGATTGATAATTACTTACTAATCCTAGATGCAAACAAATATCATTCAAGCCGTGAATATCACGTCTATTGGACAATCCGGGCTAATAGATTTGAGGGGAAAATGAAAGATTGAAGAAAGAAAATGATGGATGTTGTACGCTAGGTGTGTTCGATATGCTAGGTTGATCCAACCATTACACATCAGTGACCTTGTCGTTTGTTTGTGCACGGGCCCCACCTTGTTTCCTGTATGTCATCCACCTACACATCAAGTGAGCCCCACCAGGGTGATAGGATGACCCAAAAATCATATCTATTCAATCACTAGGTGGGCCACACTATACAAAATAGTAGATAAAATGACCTACATGATCGTCACATTAAGGTCCAAAAGGCGTGACTTTCAGGGCGACCCACTTTCATAATATGGCGGCCTTATTGGAAAGGTTTGCACACCATTTTATAGTGGTGTTTTCCTCAGTGGTGGAGGGAGTGTTTGACTTTCTATGTACTTTTTATGGAGGGACACATGAAAATTCCTTTTCAAAGGAATGCTAAGGACTTGACCCAGTACATGTTTTGGCACTCAGCTATCACATGCGGCAACTATTGGCTTGCATTATATTACAACCGAGGAAACAGAAACTAAGAAATATAGTAACATCAACATTTTCAAGAATGGGTGCTAACCTGTTGTTGATGAGTTTCAATTAACTCCAACTCTCACTCTAAGTTAGTCTATGTTGCAACCACGTCGTTCACATGTACAAGACTAATAGGTCCAAGTATGAGTGAGACTGCATGATCCTGGATAAGAAAGATGCCATGGGTTAAACAGGGGGAACTGTTTCCATATGTGTTTCTGCAAAGAGGAGTGTGGTATTGCTACCCTATCATCGGTAAATAAAAAGAAATAACAAAAGATAGGAATTTGTCTGAATATATATATATATATATATATATATATATATATATATATATATATATATATATATATATATATATATATATATATATATATATATATATATATATATATATATAGCTCAGTCTTTGAGTCAGAATCCCAAGATCAGATTGGTTTTGTTTGTGGAAATAGGACTGTTGGATATGATATTGCTTGATTGGAACTGTCCAATAAATGTCCACTAGTATGGTATGCAGATAATCAAGCAAGCATGATTTTTGGTTCATTCCAGCACTTCCACATTGGGACTGAGTACTTTAATTTGGATGGCTTAGTTCGATAGCGTGTATGCCACATGCTGAATTTCAAAGTAAAAATTCAAAGCGGTTGTGTATCATCCATCACACTATCAAAGTATTAAAGGTTCCATGAATGCCTAATCTATGTTATATAAGTGTCGAGGCCAAAAGATCAGAAGCTATATGTTGCATTTGGAAGAGTTACCTTTTGAACCTTACATTTAGTTTGCGCTAATGTAGATTGCACATGGTTTAAGATAACAGATATATCAGATGTTCCAAGCTATTTGCCCATAAAAATGGTTACCAATCAAATCTTTGGTGGGGGCTCATTGAGAAAAGGGATGTGATTTTTCAAGATTCTTGACAACCTTGACAGGGCCCAATCAATGGACGGACCTGATAAATACATCAGACTGTCACCTGTAAGGAAAGATACACATATATCCCAAGATTCCATATGATTTACCAAACTTAAGGATGCATGAACTTTGTGTGTATAACCCATCACCTCTATGTTCCATACATGTGGACAAGACTTAACAGTCTTAGATAACCAGCAAACTTTATACATAAAAAAAGAAAAGAGATTCAATTTGCAAACCAAAGATTTCATAACTAGCATCCAAGTAAAACCAAGACTAGTAAGGAGATTCCATTTGCAAAGCCAAAATTTCATAATTGGCATCCAAGTAAAACCAATACTAGTAAGGAGATTCCATTTGAGAAAGCAAAGATTTCACAACTGGCATCCAAGTTGCACCAAGCCTAGTAAACAAATTCAATTTACAAAACAAAGATTTCATAACTGGCATCCAAGTTAAACCAAGACTTGTAAGGACATTCCATTGAGAGTACCTAAAATTCAAACCCAAATGAGTCCTCCAAGATCCAAAACCCCAGTAGTGAAGTTGTAGACTGGTTTTTAACACACAACATCCAACCTCCAACACCAAATAGGGAATTACAAAAAATGCATGGAAAACCAAAAACAGACAGATCTCACAACATGCAAAACCCTAATGACGAAATTATAACTCAAAATCTGAGAACCATAAAGAGAGATTAGAAAAAGGTTAGACTCTTTTCCACCCTAAAACCCAAACTTAAATCCCAACAATGTCCAACAATAGTTGCAGTAGACATGAACAAAATCGAATAAAGCTACAACCTTTCTTTCTTTCTTTCTTTCTTTTTTCTTTTCCTTTTACAAAAGAAGGGCAGAAATCCCTACCAGTAGAACCCAAAAACCCAAAATATAAAACCAAAATACAAAATTACAGAGAGATTATTCAAACCTAGAAACTGAAATCCGTTTGAAACACTTTACAGATTGATTAGACTATAGACATGAACAGAATCCAATAAAGGCACCACATTTATTGAAAAAAAAAAAAAAGAATCCAAAAACCCCAAAATTCAAACCCAAATTTAGAATTACAGACAGATTCTTAAAAACCCCCCCAAAAGGAAAATCCATTAACAGAATCAGAGCTCAAAATTACAGTACCAAAAAGAATCCAAAAACCCAAACCCAAAATCACAAACAGATACCTGAAACCCCATAACCAAAATCCACGAAAAATAGAACACTCAGATTCTTTCAACCCCACATTCCAAACTCAAATCCCAACAAAACCCAACAACAACTGCATTAGGCATGAAAACAATCCAATAAATCCACTAACATCCTTTGAAGAGAAAAGCTAAAAATACAATATTAGCAGAATCCAAAAAGTCCAAATTTCAGAATCCAAACTCAGACTTACAGAAAGATTTTCAAAAGTTACAGTACCAAAATAATATTAAAAACCCCAAAATGCAGAACCCAAACTCAAAAGAACAGACAGATTACTGAGACTCAAAAACCAAAATCCATGGAGAACATCACAAAATGGATTAGATTATTTCATGCACCACATTCCAGACTCAAATCCCAACAAAACCCAACAACAGTTGCATCAGACATGAATAGAAAATCCAATTAAAGCTACTTCCTTTCTCGAACAAAATCAAAGAAGCAAAACAAGAGAAGAGAAATCACAAAGAAAATCCAATGAATTACTAAAAGAAAAGGCAGAGTTACAGGTCCAATGGTAGACACATTGATCACCCAAATAACTCACCAAGGTTGTAAAGAGAAATACACGAATAACAATCCAAGCAAGTTCTGAGAAAATCCTAGGTCACATTGAACCTAGAAAGTAATTGGTTTGGATTCAAGTCCAAGGCAATACATAGAAAACCCATATATCAATCCATAAAATTATTCAGATAACCCAAAACCCCCATTTTCATGGTATTGCATAGATTAAGAAATAACGTTTCCAAAACCCCCAAATAACTGAAGCCCTAATGCGAAATATCAGAAAACCCAAACGGCCATACTCCTACAACAAGATTAAAGCACTTTGAGAGTAAATATACTAGTATATATGAAGTGTGATACTGAAATCCAACATGCACACCTATTTCACAAAAACCAAAAGCCATGGCATCCAACCAGACAACACACATGTATCTTGGAGGGCCATGACCCTGTGATAACAGGGGTGAATCATAGGCATGAAAAAACCCCATTCGGCCCCTCAGAAACCACGAAAGCTACATGAAAAAAGAACATGCATGAAGGATCTAGAGTACGACATGGCGTATCATGCCGAGAGTGAGGAAGAAGACCTACCTCAGATCAACGGACCATCCGTCAGATCGCGATGGTAACGGTGGTGGATGAATATGGCCATCGCGACCTTCTCGCAACTTACTTATAACCCGTTTTCGCGCGAAAACCATCCTCCCGCCACTACTCCCGCCATGTCTTTGCCATCTCCAATCCCATCCCGCAGTCCGTACGATGGACTGCAGATGGGTCTGGGATGGGCTTGAGATGAAATCCAACGCAGGGAGAGAACGATCCCATGGATTCGACAATCCAGCATTCAATCCGACGAAATCCCCTTTCGTTCTTATCTAGTCGTCGTCCAAACAGGTTAGCATACGAACGCTGGCGGATTTAATGGACGAATCCTGCTTAAATCGTCCAAGTACCATTCAATCCGCCCGTCCAAACGGCCCTCGGTGGATTTGAGGGATGGGTTGCGTCTAGCGGAAATTTCAAGAAGGGATTTGGAGAATCCCTTCAAGATTGGTGCGATTTACAAAGTACTCTGCCATGGTCTCTCATCCAGCCATCCAAACAAGATGAGGACAGGTTTCGGGATCCAATCCCTCTTAAGTCCGTCTAATACCATCGAATGCGATGCGCCAAACACCCCCTAACCTCTCACCCAAATCAAGTTTCTTGTTACGGAGTGACAAAATTAGTTATTAAAGTAAGAAATAAGAGAAAACACTCACTTGTAATCTTCAGTTCTAAGGAGAATATGCTATGTAATTAATTTAATCATGCATCGTGTAGTCTTCTAAGATAAGATGAATAATTCTACTATGCATTTCCAAATAACTTAAAATAGATGGACAAGATTATTCCTGCAGATAATAGGTTTCAAAATATTAGCATCCACATTATACTTAGCAAACAAATCTAATTAGCATATATCTAATGATAGCTGGTATCTATAAATGACAAGTAAAAGGAGAGAGATTTTAGGATATCACACCAAGGCAGGTGTAAACAATATGAACAGTTCAAACATTGACCATATAATTTAATGATTAAAAAATGTTAGTTTATTGTTAATTCGTGATCTTATATTTGTGGCTCATCTGAGGCTTGGAATTTCATATTTTTTGCTAATATATTTCAACGAGCTTATTAGAATCATTCTATCAAGAATTAGATGTACACTAATTAGAGATATTTAAGTGGGTTTAGTATTCAAATTCAAACTCTGATAAATATATTACGGAATTTGAATGAATTTTTATTTTTGGAATCCAAGTTCTCTACGTTGCCAAACACATATGAGGATCTACAATCACATTTTTTTTTACACACATCCACACCCAACACACTCACACATAGACACACCACATGGTTACTCGATCTCCGACCCGGATTTGGAATAACCTTGATTCCGAAAAGGAGGAATTTGAAATACAAGCTCCCAAGCAGGCTCTGGCTGATGAATCATTCTGATTTTTGAGATCAACGGCAAAAAAGGGGGTGGTGTACCTTATGGACGGGTTAGATTTTAGATTTCATGCAAGTCCCGAGTCAGAGGAAGTGACCCCGTTAGGTAACTGAGCAAGGTACGCAACCGTTTTCCATATAAAAAACCAAGCAGCCGAATGTTACTCCATCTCCCCGCCCACAGGGAGAGAAGAGAAGGAACGACTAACGATCGTTCCGTCGAGAAAGTGGATGGAGCTAAGCACGGAAGCGCAGAAGCTGGTGTGGGAAGGAGCGATTCCTCTCCAGATTCATCTCCACGAATCTGAAGTCACAACACTCCCTCCTCCTTCTCCCGCTCTCGTATCTCTCTCTATCTCTCTCTTGCTTCTCAATACCATTTATAGCTGTTAACAGCTTGACAGCTGCTTTTGTTGATTTTTCTTTATCCTTCTCGCTTGATTGATGTGCTGAGTACCATTTCGATTCTATGTCTATATGCTGCTGTATTTTCTTCATTTTTGGTGGGTTGTTGATGCTTCATTTGGGTTTCTTTTATTTTCCCAAATTTTCGGGGTCTTTGCCTTTTTTTTTTTTGGTGGCGGTTTGGACTGATGTTTGTGCATTCGGGTGTCTTCTTTTATTCACGATTTTGATGTTTTTCAATGATTTTTGAGTGGTTTGATGCTGTATTTTCTTGATTTTTTTGGGGTTTTGACGTTTCTTCATTTGTGCTTCTTTTTGTTTTCCCGTTTTTTCGTTGTTTTTGTTATTTTTGAATATTGATCGGTGTTTGTGCATCTAGGTGTCTTCTTTTACCCTCAATCTTGGTGGTTTGCTGCTGTATTTTCCTGATTTTTTGTGGGTTGTTGATGTTTCTACGTTTTGGGCTTCTCTGGATTACCTGATTTTTCAGCGGTTTTGCTTGTTTTCTTAGGGGTCGTTTGGATGGTGGTAAATGGTTTAAGTTGTAAATGATTTACTAGTAAATCATTAGTAAATCATTACAGTGTCTGGATAGATGGTTTGTATCCTGTAATTGTGTATTCACACCTGAGATAGTTTAGAGAAGTAATTCATTAAAAAACATTCAAATGGCATATAGGAGTGGATTTTAAAGTGGATCATTGGGTTAAGCACATCTCAGTAAAGCTTAGGGTTGATCATCACATAAAACCAAGTAGTTGGTGAGCCATAGAAGTGGGCCAACGAATTCAAATGCCTTTTATAGGGCTCGTAGCAAGAGATCTGCTGCCGTTGGCGGGGAGAGAGAGAGAGAGAGAGAGAGAGAGAGAGACGGGGTTGTATTTCCCAGCCTTCTCAAAAAAAGAGCTGGAGGCTTCTTGATGGTAAATCATTTGCTAGGAAATGAAATCCCCGCTTTTGCTAGAAAATGAAAAGGGGTAAAAGGTCATTTACAACTTGCCTCATCTAGGCTAGTCTGGATGCCTGTAAATTTTGTAAGTGGTAAATGATTTGCAGCCTGTCCTGTTTGGCTTTAAGTTGTAATACGTTTACTGGTAAATAGTTTGTGTTTGGATAGCATGTGAATTGTTTAGAGGGATTACATTTGCAGCTAAAAGTTTAAATTTATAGCTGTTAGGCTGTAAATGATTTGCAGGTAAATGAAATCATAGCTTTTCAGAGGGATTTCATTGCTAAAAGCTGTAAATGACTTACAACCTTTAAATCATTTACTGGCATTTTTCAACATCCAAACACTGCCTGTAAATCATTTACCTATATTTCTTTTACAGCTAGCCCAATTTACAGGCACCCAAATGACTCCAATCGACTGATGTTTATTCATTTGGGTGTCTTCTTTGGGTTGTTGATGTTTCCGCATTTGGGCTTCCTTTGATTACCTGATTTTTCGCTGGTTTTTTCTTGTTTCCGAGGATCGACTGCTGTTTGTGCATTTGGGTGTCTTCTTTTATTCATGAATTTTGGTGGGTTGCTGCTGTATTTTCTTGATTTTTGATGGGTTGTTGATAGGGCTGAAAATCGGGCGGGTTGGGTCAGGTTGGTGCTCAACCCTAGCCCAACCCAAGGTTCCTATACCTCAACCCTAACCCAACCTCGGGTTGGGAATTCTCAACCCAAGCCCAACCCAAGGTTCCTATACCCCAACCCTAACCCAACCTCGGGTTGGGAATTCTCAACCCAAGCCCAACCCAAGCGGACTCGGTCGGGTTGGTTGGGTTGATACATGATAATATTTTCGTTATCATATTAGTCTATTATATTTTCAATATACGTCTTATTTTTGTACGTATGATTTTATTAATTATATATTTAGTTATTTATCGTAAAGAACTTCATTTTTTTTTCTAAACAAACAAGCTAAAATATAGGACAACCGCTTTAAAAGTCATGTTGTGTAACATGCAATCTATTTGGGAAGAGAAATCCGGCGTATCTTATTAGCTTGAGTCATCAGAAATGATGTAGACTAATGAAACCCGACATCACTGGAATTTCCTATGCCTTCAACACAGACGATCCACACTCAATTATAATTTATAAGTAACTTCTATATTGATTGGGTTCGGGTTGGGTCGGGCAACCCAAGACGTCAACTCAAGCCCGACCCAAGTTTTATCGGGTTGGTGTTTATATAGCCCAAGCCCGAGACTGAACCCAATGCATCATGCCCGAGCCCAACCCAATGTCGGGTCAGTCACGGGTCGGTCGGGTTGAACTTGCCCGAACTTTCAACCCTAGTTGTTGATGCTTCATTTGGGCTTCTTTTAATTACCTGATTTTTCGTGGGTTTTGCTTGTTTTCTGAGGATCAACTGACGTTTGTGAATTTGATTTCTTTTATTCATGATTTTGATTTTTTAAATGATTTTTGGTGGTTTGTTGATGGTTCTCCATCTTGGCATCCTTTGTCCTGAAGACTTGCTTTTGTTGGTGTTTTTTTTTTTTTTTTTTTTTTTTTTGAAATCATGGCCGGATGCTTGTGCTGGGTACCTTGTTGACTCTGAGACTTTTTTGGTATTTTGTGGGCCATATCATAAACCCCCTTGGAAACTTTGTATTAAATGCTTCTTAAACCATCTTTTGATGCGGGACATGAAATTAAATATGATATGCAAGAGTTCAAGCTTTAGATTATACCCAATTTTAAACAATCACAAAATTCCACATCCTACATACGATCAAATATTTAAAAAGGGGAATCTATGGGGGTCCAAGCCTACACAAGTTTAGGGCTGGATCAAATAAAATTATAAACCAAACAAGCCCAAAGAAGTGTAAGATTCATCCATTCTTGCAAAGGATTGTTCCCCAATTCAAGAGACTCATCATGTTTTAATTTGGGGGAAAATCTAGGGCTCAAATTTGGGGATAATTGGGATTTGAGATTCTTTAGGATTAAGGATATGGATTTAAGTCTAAAGAGGAGGAAAATAGAGGAAAAATAAAACTTGAGATGAGCCACGTGCGTAGACAAAAACTGGCTCTGGGTGCACGTGCATGACCACTCGTCCGCACGTATGTGGGGCCAACAAAGTCGGAAAGCGGCTCCTAGGCTAGGATCAGCCAGGGTAGGACTGCTTCCATGTCAATTTTTGTGTCGATCCGATGCACGGTTTGTGCGTGGTGCTCCGTCGAAGTTTCAACCCCTCTGATGGGCCAGAATCTGAAAATCTGTTGTAAAAGAGAACTTGGATATGAGAAAGGATGAATTTGAAGATGGGAGGGACGTAGAAGATGATGGATGTGGGGTGTAAAGAAGTGGGGATGATTTTGGATGGTTGTGGCTTCGCACCGCGGTAGTTAGCCCTTCGAGGAAGGGAGAGTTTCGCACCCAATTCGATTCTTCAACCCAAAGAGATAGAAGAGAAGGAAAACACAAAATTTTTATTCATAAACTTCATTGAAAATACATACATGGGGTTGCTTATTTATAAGAAAACCCTAAACCCTAAAAGACAATTTTACCCTCTCGCCATGTGCACACACTACTACTTAAAGCTGGAGTAAATAAAATAATAACTAATCTACGCAATCAAAGCCGTTCATGATGTTTCTAATAACGAGAATAGTCAAAACTCAAAATCCTAGATCATCTAAGGTAGTAGGCCACGATCATGAGACCCAATGGTAGAATTTATTTGATGATTGGGTCCACTCCAATGCTCCATAGCACAACCCCTAACTGTGAGGCCCTCCAAAGATGTCGTCGTCGTCGATCCAGATCGAAAGTGGGGCCCTCATCTTCCTTGAATATGTGTGTAGGGTGGGGGGTGTGCGCATGATGTCCCCATCAACTCTTCTCGACTGCAAAGGTTTTGCCGCTGGCGAAACAAAACTCCTAAATCGCTCCAAGATGTTTGGATCAAGTTTCTGAATCTCCTTCTCAGTGAGCCACGTATTGTCTGAAGCTGGGCGTGACTTCCACTTAACAAGGTACTTTTGAAAGCCGCCGTCCAATGTCGATACTATCTGATGGTCTAGAATATCCTCTGTCTCCTCACTGGGTGTGGGAAGGGTAGGTATGGGAGGTAGAGGCTGGGAAGATAGGTTGGGAAGGGGCCATGGATCAAGGGAAAGGTCTGGGGAATCAGGATGGTTAGGTGAAAGGCTAGACAATGTATCAGTGGTCCCTTGAAATGCAACTAGATCCTCCACATTGAATGTTGAACTAATTCCCATGGAAGGTGGAAGATCTACCACATACGCATTGAGATCGTTTCGTTTTATAATTTTGAATGGTCTAGCGCTACCGCGTGTAATTTACGAACAACTCCCCGAGGGTACTGCTTTGGCATGATGTGGACCATCACAGTCCCCTACTCCCTGAGGGTACCGCTTTGGCCTGATGTGGCCTGACGAACAACTCCTTGAATCGTTTATGTTGGTCTGCAAAAATTTTGTAATGTTCATTACTAGTATTAATCTTTCGCCTCAATGAATGAATATGATGTGTAAAAGACTTTGCAGACTCTGATGGCCTATGAGACGGGGATATAGGGACAAGATCAATAGGCTTCCTAGGTTTATAACCAGTAACGACTTCAAAAGGACTTAAATTTGAATATATCTATTGACAGAACTATTAAATACAAACTCGGCGATAGGTAGTGCAGTGTCCCATGTCCTGGTGTGCTGCCCCACTAAACATCTGAGTAAATTTCCTAAGCTCCTATTGACCACCTCAGTCTGACCATCAATCTGGGGGTGGTAGGCAGAAGAAAATCGGAGCCTAGTACTCATCATATGCCAGTGTCTTCCAAAAATAACTCATGAATCGCACGTCACGGTCAGACACTATGGTTTTGGGTAACCCATGAAGCTTGACAACCTCACTAAAGAACAACTTGGCAATACGAGATGCGTCACAGGTCTTCGAACAAGGGATGAAGTGGGCCATTTTAGAAAAACGATCCACGACAACAAATATGGAATTGTGTTTCTGAATAGTCTTGGGGAACCCACACACGAAGTCCATACTAATGTCCTGCCAAGGGGCGAATGGTACTGACAAATGTGTGTATAGCCTCGTATTCTGCTTTTTTTTTTTGCTTTGCCAGTTGACAAGTACGACACTGCCCTATAATTTTGGCCTCATCTCGCTTCAGGCTTGGCTAATAGAATCTATCCTTCACTAGGGCAATGATCTTGTCTCAACCAAAATGACCCGCGACCTTTCCTGAATGTAACTCCCAGACAAGAAAATCGCGGAGGGAGGTGCGAGGTATGCACAAACGGTCACTCCTAAACAAATATCCGTCCAATATCAAATACTCACTGCTAGCTCCTGACAGACTCTTTAACAACGATGCGTACACAACCCCAAAATCTGGGTACTCAGAATAATCCTCTCTGACACGCTCGAGCCCTGTGACTTCGACACTCATGGAATTAAGTAACGCGACTCGACGACTCAACGCATCGGCATGTTTATTCTCTACACCGGCCTTGTGCTTAAGCACAAAAGTATACTCTTGAAGGAACTGAACCCACTTGGCGTGCCTAGGGTTTAATTTCTTCTGAGAGTTTAGATTTTTCAAGGCCTCGTGATTTGAGAACAAGACGAATTCTTGCGGCAATATAGATAATGACGCCAGTGGCGCAACAATTGCACTGCCGTATAGAATTATTTGTCATAAGTGGAGTATTTTTGTTTCGCCTCATTCAGTTTCTCACCAAAAAAGGCAACAGGATGCCTTTCTTGACTAAGTGCTCCTCTTATGCCGACTCCTGATGCGTCACATGCGACTTCAAAAACTTTCGAAAAATCCGGAAGTCGCGTGACTGGAGCTTCGGTTATCTCGACCTTTATCTCCTTGAAGGCCTTCGAGGCTGCCTTCGTCCATTGAAACTCTCATTTTTTTTTTTTTTTTATGCAATCCGTGATGGGAGCCATAATGGAACTGAAGCTTCGAATGAACCATCTATAAAAGGTGGCCAAGCTATGAAAGCTGCGCACCTCGTGAATATTGTGGGGTTCAGGCCAATTGATAATGGCTTTGACCTTATCGGAATTCGCCGACACACCCTCAGCTGACACAACAAAACCTAAAAAGATAACACTGTTAGACATAAACGCACACTTATTTAGGTTTGTGTACAATTTTTCGGTTCCAAGGATTCCACAAACCTGCTTCAAATGGTTGAGGTGTTGTTCCTTGGTCATGTTATAAATGAAGATATCATCAAAGTAGACGACCAGGAGCTTCCCCATGAAGGGCATTAACACTCGGGTCATTACACGCATGAAGGTACTTGGGGCATTAGTTGGCCCAAAAGGCATGACTAGCCACTCGTATAGCCTATCCTTCATCTTGAAGGCCATCTTCCACTCGTCGCCAGGCGTACACGAATTTGGTGATAACCACTTTTGAGGTCAATTTTCGAGAAGATAGTAGCGTTGGCCATCATATCCAACATGTTATCAAGACGCGGTTTGAGAAACCGGTACTTGATTATGATTTTGTTGATGGCCCTATTATCAACACACATCCTCCATGTGCCATCCTTCTTAGGTGTAAGAAGGGCGGGCACGACACACGGGCTCATGCTCTCTTGAATGAAACCCTTTTCTAGGAGCTCATCAATTTGCCTCTTCAACTCTGCATGCTCCTTTGGGTTCATTCTGTAATGAGGGATGTTTGGTAGAGTTGTCCTAGGGACTAAATCAATGGCGTGCTATATATCCCTCATAGGGGGAAGCTCATCCGGTAGATCATCAGGAAAGATATCACGAAACTCATCCACTACCGGAATGACCTCAGTGGGTAACTCTACACTAGCCTCTGGTGCACTCTCCCTAGCCACAAGGGTGTACACCATCGAGTCTGACTCAGTCTCTCACTCAAAATCTTTGGCATTTGGAATATGGAGAGGCTTAGACTTGAACTTCGATTCCTTTAATTCCTTTGAGCCGCTCACACTACTCTTTGTAGTGGACTCCTTTCCAGTCGTGTTCTTAAGTGGGAGAGGATTTAACTTGACTTTCTTGCCCTTAAACCAGAATGTACATACATTCGAACGACCAAATATGGTGACATCCCTGTCAAAGAGCCAGGGCCTACCCAAAATAATGTGGCTAACATCCATGGGAACAACATCACACCAAAGTGTCTTTATATGATCCAAATTGAATAGGAACAAGACAACGGTGCGAGACTGGAATGGAAGTCTCATCAACCCAATACACTCTATAAGGTTGAGGATGGGCTTCAAGCTTCAAGCCCAAATGGCTCACAGTGCCAGTTAATGCCACATTGACACAACTACCACTATCCACGATCATCTCGCAACTCTTATTACCACATTTTGCGTAGGTATAAAAGATCATGTTGCGGCGCCAATCGTCGGTATTCTTTGCTTGGGCAATGGCGCGACGCACAACTGTAAGGGTCGTAGACTCTTGCGCTTTCTCTTCCTCATCACTAGGGATCTCTGTTGGCTCATATTTTTCCTCCTCACCGTCACTTTCTGGGGGCACTACTTCTATTTGCCCATCAATAAGGAACACCTTGGTGCCCTCTTTTGTGCCACACTGGTAGGCAAAGTGACCAAACCCCTGACATGTAAAACACCTAGTCGCATCGCTTTTGTGCGAGTTAGACCCGACAACTCCTTTACCCTTATCATCCTTGGGCCTATACTGAGAACTATTGGAAGGCTTGTATTGATATACAGTGCCAGACTTAGCCCCAGAAGGGTTAGCCTTAGCGCCAGAATCACGAGACTCAAACCGCCTTCCCACAAATGCTTTGAGGTATTGCTCGACCTCCAACACTCCTTGATACATCTGTTCAAGAGTGTCTATGTCTTTGGTGAGCAACTCTCTCCTAATGTCAGAATGGAGGCTTGTCTTAAATCGAGCAAGAGTGAATACGAGATCTTCTTCAACTTCACACCGAGTCAAGTATTCTTCGAACTTCTCAATATATTCAACCACACTCATGGAACCTTGTCGAAGAGACTGCCAATCTTCAACCAACCTCAAGTGATAAGAGAAAGGGAGGTGCTTCTCCTTTAAAATTTCTTTCATTTCTTCCCAATGGACTATTGGGGGCTCTCTCAACCTTTCTTTCTTTCGCTCCACAGTAGCCTAAAACCTCTTTGCTTGGTCCACAAGCTTCATTTTGGCAAATCGGACTTGACGAGCATCCGATATGTCGTACCACTCAAAATAGTGGTCCATGTCCGCCAACCAATTTCGAAAACCTTTAGGGTCCAAGCGGCCATTAAACGTAGGACCCTCTACTCTAACTCCCTTGAGGAGTTGCGCATCTGGGTCATAATGATCAAGATGCCCCTCGCGGGGCGGGTGCATGGGTGCGCGCCCATGACTATTTCTTTAGCCACCCCCATTCCCTTGTCTATCCTCCTAACCACCTGCCCGAGATTGGGCATCTTCCCCAATGACGGGGTTTGCCCGAGTGGAGGTCTCTAGTTGGGTAACGCGCACATTAAGCTGATCTAAGCGTTCGTCAATACGTTGTTCCAAGCGCCTACCCAAAGACTCAAACTACGGGATTATGTTGTTCATAGACTCTTGCAATTGATCCATGTTTAGTGTAGGGTGCAAACCAAAACCATGACTAGTACGTGTGGGCATACAACCACTCACTCAACTCAAAGACCCTCTAATGCAACTATATGCATCTAAATGGGACTAAATGATCCTATAAGACTCTATATGAAGGAAACTACACAACGTTACTAAAATTCCAGCAATATAATTGCCCAAATAATTTGTTAACAGAAAATTCAGCCATGAAATTTGTGGATTTTCTGACAATAGAAAATTCAGCAGCCCATATTGTGAATTATGGGTCCTGAACAACCCTATATACGAAGACTTGATACATAATGGACATAAATAAATTGAACCCTAAATATGCAATGCATTCCCCTAAAAAAACCTAGTCTTTGATATCAAATTTGATGCAGGACATGAAATTAAATATAACATTGCAAGAATTCAAGCTTTAGATTATACCAATTTTAAACAATCACAAAATTCCACATCTTACATATGATCAAATATTCAAAAAAGGGAATCTATGGGGGTCCATGCCTACACAAATTTAGGGCTGGATCAAATAAAATTATAAACAAAATAAGCTCAAAGGAGTGTAAGATTCATCCATTCTTGCAAAGGATTGTTCCCCAATTCAAGAGACTCATTATGTTTCAATTCGGGGGAAAATTTAGGGCTCAAATTTGGGGATAATTGGGATTTGGGATTCTGTAGGGTTAAGGATTTGGATTTAAGTCTAAAGAGGTGGAAAATAGAGGAAAAATAAAACCTGAGATGAGCCACGTGCGTGGACAACAGCCGGCCCTGGGCACATGTGCGTGACCACTCGTCCTCACGTGTGTGGGGCCCACAAAGTCGGAAAGCGACTCCTAGGCTACGATCGGCCAAGGTAGGACTTCCTCCATGCCAAATTTCGTGTCGATCCGATGCACGGTTTGTGCGTGGTGCTCTGCCGAAGTTTTAGCCCATCTGATGGGCCAGAATCTGAAAATCTATTGTAGAATAAAACTTGGAGATGAGAAAGGATGAATCTGAAGATGGGAGGGACGTAGAAGATGATGGATGTGGGGTGTAAAGAAGTGGGGATAATTTGGGATGGTTGTGGCTTCGCATAACGGTAGTTAGCTCGTCGAGGAAGGGAGGGTTTCACACCCAATTCGATTCTTCAACCCAAAGAAATAGAGAAGAAGAAAAACGCAGAATTTTTATTCATAAACTTCATTGAAAATATCTACATGGGGTTGCTTATTTATAAGAAATCCCTAAACCCCAAAAGACAATTTTACCCTTGCGCCATGTGCGCACACTAATACTTAAAGCTGAAGTAAATAAAATAATAACTAATCTAATCAAAGCCATTCATGATGTTTCTAATAACGAGAATAGTCAAAACTCAAAATCCTAGATCATCTAAGGTAGTGGGCCACGATCATGAGACCTGATGGTAGAATTTATATGATGATGGAGTCCACTCCAATGCTCCATAGCACAACCCCTAACTGTGAGGCCCTCCAAAGATGTCGTCGTCGTCGATCCAGATCGAAAGTGGGGCCTTCCTCCTCCTTGAATATGTGCGTAGGGTAGGGGGTGTGCGCATGATGTTCCCATCATCTTTAGTCAAATATAAAGTCTTTGTTTAAGGCCCACTACTCTAATCGTAACTCTCATGTGGCCTCCCTATTAAAGACACTCTAAATTCCTGAAAGACTAAAACATGAATCCTTTGTCAGTAAGAAAAACCCCCCTTACACATAAAACCAAGTCACCGGCCACCCCCCCCTCTAAATAGTCCTAAAAGGTCAACATTTAGCTCCAAAATTGTTCTAAAATTGTATTATATTGAAAGTCACTCCATCCTTTGAACCATAGACATGTGTATAGTCAAGGTTTTTAATAATGTTATTGACGGGCAAGTGGTCGGCCCAAAAGCAATACAAGATGTTCGTATCCGCCGATTTTCTTTTCTGGCACAAATAAGTCTTGAAAAAGTATTGGGAAAATAAGGAAAAATGTAAAACACCAGAATCTGTCTTTTTTTTTGTTTTGTTTTTGTTTTTACCATGTAGTCAATGGCGTATCATACCAGTTTTTAATGAGATTGTTGTATGTCAACTTAACCTGCTAAAGTCAACCAAATAAGCCCTAATTGAACACAAATCAAGCATGATTTGGTGGATTAGGGCCCCTTATGTATACATACAATAAAAAGGAGAGTAAAAAATATTTCTTGAAATGGTCTGCATATAAATACAATAAAAAGAAGAGGAAAAACAAGAAAGATATTTCTCGAAATGGTCCAGTTTGCTTCAATTCATCAAATCTCACTCAAATCTCGTGTTTTTATTGTCAAAATAGGCGTAGGTTTAGTTAATCTAGTTTAAAGCTTCCTCCACGGTTGAAAATTGGAATGAAGAAAGGAGTGGAAAGAAAAAAGAGAAAATTGGAAATATAAATTTCAAAATGGGCATCTATGGCTGTACCGGCCCTGTATCAATGCTGATATCACCTATTTGTTTTCACAATGGACTAGATCACCCCTGTATAGCATAACCAGGGTGGCCGATACAGTTATCGCATCTGATAATGTTCATCTCCTCAAGATGTGTCGTCGGATTTTGGTTGACGCAAAGAGCCCCCCTAGTAGAGGCCATTTGTTTATGTTCGAGTCATCTCCGGCTAAGGCGAAGCCGCATATGCTTTGAGCTAGTGATAATGGTTTGATGTCAGTTGCTTGATAGGTTGATTTGGGTAAAGAAAAAAACTCATCGAGGTTGAAGAAGCGGTTGGCTTTGGAGAGAACAGAGAAGATTTTTATGTGTTGATTCATTTTGTGCAAAAGAGATAGTATGAGAAATAGATTTTGTTGGGACCAATCTCAGGTAGGAGAAAATGGAAAGTTACAAGGGAACTGCTGAACCTCCTCCACTCTTCTATCAATTACAAGAAAAGAGGGGGAGGGGCTCCTAATCCTCACAGGGAAGGAAATCTTGGTCTGCACTCTGCAAGCAAATCATGATTGGGGCCCCTATATATATATATATATATATATATATATATATATATATATATATATATATATATATATATATATATATATATATATATATATATATAAATGAAAACAAAGAAAGCTAAAGCAAAGAAACCACAACTAGAAGAGAATCAAAGAAAAAACAAAAGAAAACCTAGTAGAAGCTATACAACTTAAGGACTGGCAGTCGAGTAGTCTGCCTGCAACTAACACCAAAACAACCAAACTACACAACAACACAAACCACTGGCTATAGACTAGAAGAAGAAGAACTTGGCCATGATCCAAAACCGTGTCGATCATGGGGTTATCCAAGGGCAATAAGGCCTGAGACTATGCTTTAACTTGTGAAAAGATACAATATGCAACATGAGAGCAATGTTGGAGTTGTTGAAGTAGTGACCATTGCGTTCCAGAGAAATATCCGCAAGGAAACTGATGTAAGATGATGGAAACTAACCTAGGATGCAAGATGGTAGATTAGTTACCCATTAATTTCAACATTCAACATGTAAAACCAAACATATACACGTAATAGATTTAGAAAATTCAGATTTGTTACACAAAGGGCCTAGGCTATCACATAAGCGATGCACGAAAATATAAAATATTACGAGAGTGGCCCACTTGGAAATAGAGCCTTCCAATCTAGAGTGGGTACTGCAACAACCACGTGAAAAGACAATGACGCCAATAAAATCAGGTTTGGGAAAAGGATTTACAAAAATATCTGATTTTCATTAGGGTTTTAGGTTCATTGATTGAGATTTAGGGATTGGGGTTCTAGGGATTAGGTAGGGTTTGGAGGGGAATCAAGGAGGGAAGACATCAAGACACCAAAATGGGGTCCACACGTGGCAGCCTGTATGGACGTACGTGCGTTTGTGCGGGTCCACGTGTGGATGGGCAGGGGAAGGAGACAAAAGGTGGATTGGTTGGGTTATGATGGGTTTAGAAGAGATGCAAGGGAAAAGGGAAGAAGAAAAAGAAAAAGAAAAAGAAGCCCTTCCACAATTCAATTGGAAGGGAGGGTTTCTCACAAACCCTAAAAACAAAGAGGAAAATACCCTTTCAACACAAAAAAAATCCTTTTTCTTTAATCTTTTCAAGCTCCATTAGTGTTGGACGTCCACCCCCCATGCTTTTATATTTAAATTTCAAAAAAATTACAAATATGCACTCACTTAAGTGACATGTCCCATCATCCAAAATATAAGCAAACTAAAACACTTACCATCAATCTTAACCATCAAATAAATCCTAAAAATAATAAAAAGCATAAATAAAACAAAATCATAGTCCAAGGAGCCCAAATCTAGAAGATTGTGGCGGCCCGATGGCCTGATCGACAAGATCCAATGGTCGGATCAACACGAAATAAAAATTATATGACTAAAACCGTCTCCTAAGAACTCCACATACATCATCCCTATGTGGGGCCTTCATGATGCACGTCCAATGCATGTGGGGTCCTCAAAATGGCCCGACGGGCTCCATTTGGAATTTCTCCCATCTACATGGAGAGCTACGCTGATGTGGGTGGTCGCTTCCGTCTTTGGTACACCCGACTAGGTCCTTTGATGTCCCCATCAACTCTCCCCTGATGAGAAGAATTCGCCACTGGCGAGATAGAGTTGTGGTAATGCTTGCGAAGGTCGGGAATTGGGATTAATGCGCTGAAACTCTTCCTCTGTAATCCAGGTGTTGTCTGACTCAGGCCTGTTCTTACACTTCAAGAGGTATTTCTGATATCCTCCATGACGGGTAAATACCGCTTGGTGGTCCAGAACATCCTCGATCTCTTCCTTTCCGACCAGGTAGTGATGGAAGAGAAGGTAATAGGTGGGAAGTAAAGTCTTGTAAAGGGGCCATGGGCTGGGGACAGAGTTAGGGATACATCATCGGGGATATGAAAAAGGTTTGCAGGAGGGCTAGAAGATAGAGGTGTGGGTCTGTCACAAGGCACAAGGTCCTCCACGTTGAATGTTGCACTAGTGCCTATGTCAGATGGAAGATCCGCCACATACGCATTAGGGCCACTTTTGTCAAAATTTATATGGACCTGCACTGTGGGCATGCAATTTCCTCATGGGTCCCTATAGGAATCGTTCGTGCCTAATGTGGACCATGATGTGGTCACCCACCTGAAACTCCTTAAACCTATGATGTGAATATGCAGAGATTTAATTATGTTGATTATCGACATTAATGTGCCTCTTGATCTCGCTATGCAAATCATGAATATGCTGTGCAAATGCTTCTGCGGACTTAGATGGTCTATGTGAGATGGACATGGGTATGAGATTTATAGGAGTTCTAGGCTTGTACCCAAATACCATATCAAATGGACTCATTCCTGTGGACTTGTTGATGTAATTGTTGAATGAAAACTCAGCTAAGGGCAAAATTGCATCCCATGTCCTAATATGGTCTCCCACTAGACTTCGTAGTAGATTCCCTAAGCTTTGATTGACAACTTCCGTCTAACCATCAGTTCAAGGATGGTATGCTGAAGAAAATTGCAACTTAGTTCCCATCATGTGCCATTGAGTTTTCCAAAAATAACTTATAAACTGCACATCCTGATCTGACACAATGATCTTCAGCAAACCATGCAGACGAATTACCTCCCTAAATAATATCTTAGCCACGTTAGTGGCATTAGGCGTTTTAGAACATGGGATGCAGTGCGCAATTTTCGAAAAAACGATGCACAACCACAAAAATGGAATAGTGTTTTTTAATCGTCTTGGAGAGCCCAAGCTCCAAATCCATGCTAATATCAACCCATGGGGCATGGGGAGTTGGCAAAGGTGTGTATAAACCGGTGTTCTGCTTCCTCTACTTTGTCAACTGACAAGTCCTACATTGCCCTATAATGTTTGCCACATCTTGCTTGACTTGGCCAATAAAAATGCTCCTCTACAAGGGCAATAGTCTTGTCATGCCTAAAATGACCTGCTATCCCTCTGACATGAAGCTCTCATATAAGAAAGTCACGGAGGGATGTGCGGGGTATACACAATCTATCGCCTCTAAACAAAAACTCACTGACCAGGACAAACTCACATTATTGTCAAATGTGATCGCATATGCGCATACTATGGATCGAATTGCATATGCCATGATGGCATATGCAATCTTGGCAAGTATGCCATGGCATACTTTTATATGCGACCAATATGCGATTGCATATGCGAGTATGCGATCACATACTGCATATGCAATCGCATATTTCCCAATAACCAGAGTGGAAGCAAATTTTTTATTTTTTATTTTTATTTTTCAATTTGGAGAACTTTTGCCTGTAAATAGGCACTCATATCCCCTCCATTTTCACTATTCTTTACTCCGAAGCTCTAAATCTCTTCCTCTTTCTCTCTTACTCTAATTTCTCTACAATTATTTCAACTATGTTTATTTTTTATATTTTATAAGTTGTGCTTACTTTTTGTACATTAAGTTGTAAGTTATAACTTGTAAGTTGTTTCAAGTTATCCATTTATCAATAAAATTTCTTTGTTTGAAGTTTATAATAATTAGTTCTCCTTTAATGTAGCTTGATTGTTTTGTTAAAATTTATATAATATAATATAAGTAATTAAATATATAACTTAATGAAACACTCAAACTATAATGAAATAAGTAAAATAACCCAATCCAATCATGTGTACTAATTAGCAAGTTTTTCCTTTTTTTTTTTTTTTTTTGGTAGAAATTTTTTTAATTATATAAAAAATATGCCATGGCATATGCGATTGTGCGATCGCATATGCGAACAATATATGCTGATCGCATACAATTGCATATGCGATTTGACAACACTGAACTCACTACTACCCCTAAACTGATGATTTAACAACGATGTGCACACCTTTCCAAAATCTGGGCAACTAGGATAATCTTCCTTTAATCGTTCAAAACCAATGACTTTGACGTTCATGGATTGGAGTAACGCAACCCTACTACTCAACGCATTGGCAGGTTTATTCTCGACCCTGGCCTTGTGCTTTAACACAAAAGTGTACTCCTGAAGAAATTGGACCCACTTGGCATGCCTCGGGTTTGACTTCTTTTACGAGTTGAGATAGCGCAAAGCCCAATGATTAGAGAATATGACGAATTCCTGCGGTAATAAATAATGTCGCCAATGATGCAAAGACTTTACTACCGTATACAATTCCTTGTCATAGGTAGAATACTTTTGTTTCGCTTCATTCAGCTTCTCGCTAAAGAAAGTAACAGGGTGCCCTTCTTGACTAAGCACTCCGCCTATACCTGCACCAGACGCATCACAAGCAACCTCAAAAGCCGTGGAAAAATTTGTGGGTTACATGATAGGAACTTCAATCATCTTGACTTTGATCTCCTTGAATGCCATAGATGTTGCTTTAGTCCATTGGAACTCCCTCTCTCTCTCTCTCTCTCTCTTTAATGCAATCAGTAATGGGAGCCATAATGAAACTAAACCCTCTAATGAACCGCCTATAAAAGGTGGCTAAGCAATGAAAGCTATGCACCTTATGAACATTATGCGGCTCAGTCCAACTAACCGTGGCCTCGACTTTCTCGAGATCCGCAGACATGCCCTCGAATGACACGAGAAAACCTAAGAAGATGACACTACCAAATAAAAACGAACACTTCTTGAGGTTGGCATATGACTTCTCTGCCCTAAGGATCCCACCAAAATTAGGCTGACCTATGATTCAGGTGGGCCACACAGAAGGAAATGATTGTGAGAGACGTCCACCCTTGATCCTTATAGGGACCAATATGTTAATTATATAAAACTCACTCTTAACCATTAGATGCCACACCAATATTTAGGTATAGGGCCCAAAAATCAGGCCCATCCTTGATTCAAGTGGGCCACACCAAAGGAAACTATTTGGAGGGTGAGCTGTGAACATTGGCTTATATATTGTTTTCAATCGTGCGTCCCACTTGGATTATCGATGGGGTTGATTTTTGGGACATGGGCCTCACTTGTTGTGACACACTTGATGGTTGGGGTGGATTTCACATCAACACTAAGGTGGAGCCTACCCAAGCACTGATCCGCTTTGCCAAAAATCAAATAAAAAAACTCACATCCATTAGAACAACCACCCACGTGATGCGTGTACAAAATAACTTTCCTCTAGAACCCACGTGACGTGTGTACAAAATAACTTTCCTCTAGAACCCACCCTTTATTTTTTAGGGAACCCACCATAATGTGTATATGAGATCCACTCCGACCATTAGATGTATAATTCCACGTTATTTTTTAGGGGACCCACCTTAATGTGTATATGAGATCCACCCCTTTTTTTTCAGGATGGCCCGTGATTCAGGTGGGCCATACCAAGGGAAAAGTTGGGATAGACGTCCACCCTTGATATTTACAAGGCTCACTGTGATGATTATATAAAATCCACTCCAACCATTAGATACCACACCAAAACTTATGACTGCGGCCCAAACATTAGGCTTATCGATTATTCAGGTGGGCCACTTGAAGGGAAATGATTTGGAGGGTAAGCATTACCCTTTACATTGTTTGCAATCATGTGGTTCACCTGAAACACGAACGGGGCTGATTTTTGGTCCCTGGGCCTAACATGGGGTGAGACACCTGGTGGTCAGGGTGGATTTCACATAAACACCATGGTGGGGCCCAGCTGGCGACTTTTTTGGGTAACGTGAAATAGCTTTTCCCTTCCTTGCTGTGAAATGTTGAACCATTGAAATTTGAAATGCTATTTGAACTTTGAAAATGCTATTTTAAACCTAACAGGCCAGGCTGGGCTGATGGGCTTTTGGATGTCTCAGTCTAAACCCAGCCCGATTTAGAAATGGGCTTGAAATTTAAGGTTGACCCGGCCCTCAGGCTTGATACTCCAGCCCAAGCTCGGTCTGGACGAAAGCCCGACAGGCCAACCTGGCCGATTGACATAGTTTTGCTATGAGATGGCAGGTTGGTATCTTGTCACCCTGCTCTGCTTTGCCGTGTATTTTATTCAGTTTCAATAAATTTCTATTAACTTTTTTCAAAAAAAAAGAAGGAAAAGTTGGGCCCACCAGATCGGTCATGGGACCCACATCTTCAATGGTTTCATACTTGCATCTAGCAATAGTCCTGGCTTGTGTTAATTTTTGTGTTCTTGATCGGATGGTTGGGATCATCCGATTGGTGGGATTCTTGCATTGTTTCCTGCCAAGAGTTGGCTGTAGTCAGAGTACTTAATAAGCACAAGCAACGCCTGCATGGATTATATCACTGTGCAAATGATTCGAACTCTCATGCATTTGCATACATACAGGTATACATGCCTGCATCCTTGTTACTGTCTTGTCCCAACATACTTGCATATATTCATGCGTGTATACTTGTGGCATGCATACACTACACTACATTTGTACACAGTATGTCAATATATTTACATATATCAAGAAAAAAAAATATACACTTAGAGATTTGCCAATTCCACACATGTGCATAGCCCAACTCCCATACACCCCAAAACGACCAAATTGCCAATCTGGCACACACGTCAAAAGGCTCAAAACATTAGAATGGTCATTCAGGTGGCCCCACAACATAGATACACTGGACCGAAAAATTAGACTGGTCCACTGATCAGGTGGGCCACAGTGTATGAGACAAATGGATTAAATTTGGCCAAGCTTTATAGCTGTTAATTTATTTCATATACTATCACCCACCTGATGAGTGGACTGGCCTATTTTTTGGGTCATGTTGGTGGGATCCCACCTGATGCAAAGCTTGGATCTTGCGCGTATGCCACATTGGCATATGTGGTGGTGTGTATGGAGATGGGGCCATGTGGTGTGTGGAATTACCAAACATCATTATCTACAATGAATTAGCATGCACCTTCAGAGTTCAAACCATATTTAGATGTTTGTACTTCATACATCGCCATTGTACTTGTATGTTGTATCATGCACACATGCAAAAACATCCCATTCACAATCTCGGGTACACCATCAAGTGTGTTAAGCCTGTCTTATATGCAGTTAATTTCCTTTTTCTGCTTCGTTTACACATTTACAATCTTCACATAAAATTTCAGGTTTTAGGTCCTCGGATTGGCTACTTGCCTTTGTTAATACCTCTTATAAAGCCTCATTTCAATTCCACACTTCCTCCTGGGGTTGACACTGTGTGGTTTGACTACAAAGGATTGCCACTTAAATGGTATGCTATTGTCTTTATTTTATTGATTTATACTTCTTTGGAAATTACATCCCTAGTGATCTCTTTGGGAGCTCTGCTCATGTGTACTGGAAGATGGAAATGATGTGGTTAATAGACTTGCTTGTGAGGGAGTGCCAGAGCGATGAAGAGGGTCATTCGCTATTGACTTGAGTATATCCTTCTTGATGTTCTTTTCTTTTGAGGGTCTCTAGGGACCCTCTTCATCACTCCCTCACAAGTGACCCTCTTCATCACCTGCTTGTGAGGCAGTGCGCATACTAATAATTATTCTTAATTGTAACTTTTCTGTGCTCTTGACTCAATCATGGTGTTTCTTTATTTATTAGAAAGTAGGCTGGTTTTCATTCAAGATTTCAATAGGCTTCCTTAGCACTACCTGCTATTGAAGATGGTGAACCATCTGGAAAAGGTTATGCCCGTTCCGAATCCCACACTGAAATGGATGGACCCAGGACTGGTCAGCGGGTTGGATCACTAAAAACTCAGGCCAACTCTTTCTTAAAAAATTGAAGTCCACCAAGTAAAGCTCGAAGCCATGATGTCTACCTATAAACAACACTCTAAATACTGTGCTTCTAAGAAGATTGCTAGTTGGTTCTGTTTTTAATTACTTTACATTAGTAGATTTCTTGGCCATGATGTGTTGGAATGGATCTGGCTGGTTGGGCGAAACTACCTGTGTAAAATGGGTCAGGATCTGGTTTTAAAACATGTTACACCAATCAATGCTCCCGGATGGAAAAATTGTCACTTGTCGTAAAGTTGTATGTGGACCAAGTGTTCTGGTCAAAACTACTAATATAGGAGAGATTTGACAACACCCTGCAACTGGAACAAGAATGATGGGAGCCCTAGAAAATGAAACGAGCTTATTGAAGAGAAGGTCAAAAAAAGTAAAATATGATTGTCTAATATGATTTGTGATTCCTATATGGACAGCTTGAAGAAATCATAGTGAACAAGGTAGCAGTTGTCTGAGGTTTGGAGGAATTGCCTCAGCTCACCTTAGGAAAGGTAAATTGTTGCTTAGAATCTGTTGATACATCCCGGTTGGTTTGGTGACATCATGGAAGCTAGAAGTACCTGCATCAAGTAATGGTCTCACAAGGATTGGGTACAATAGATCCTCTAAAGCTCAAATTCTAAGGACATATATGACAATGATTGGCGGCAATTGTTGTCATTGCTAGTGTTGTTATCGGTCGTTGTCATCATCGTCAACATGGCCTGATCCCAGCAATTTTGGGGTTAGCTTTACTGATTGAAGCTTCTGTTACCAATCGTTCCGAAGGCCCATTTCTCAGTGAACAAGACTTAATGTCCATTCTCAACAGTTGCCACCTTGATCCAGGTCCTTTTAGGGCTCCTTTTTATCCTCCTCCTTTCAGTCCCTCCAACCATAATCAAAGTTTTCCCTCCATCATTTTGATCGTCTCCTGTTTCTATAGCACCTCCCTGAGAACCACCTTAATTTTCTCTCCATCATTTTATCATCTATTTGGTTTGGTCTACTCCTAGCAAGGTGTGCGGAATCGGTTACGTATCGGCCGATACGTAACGGAAACGGTGACGGCCGATACGCGATTCGGGGTCGTATCGGCCGTTACCGTTTTTTGTATGCGTATCGGCCGATACGGGCCGTAACGGTCACCCGTAACGGCCACCCGTAACGGTCAGAAAACGGCTATTTTTTTTCGTTTTAAGGACTTTTTTTTTGCTGTTTTTTCTAAACTTCTTGCTTCCAAACTGTTTTTCATTCCTTCTAATAGTAATTTCGACCAACCTTGGCTGGTTATTTGGGACAAAAACACATTATATTACGGATTTGGTTGAATCAAAGCTCGGTGGGCCATTTCTCAGAAATTCGTCAAAAATAGGTATTTACTTTTTTTTTAATATGTTTTGCTATTTTAATCATGCCATATGATGTGTTAATCATAGTAGAACATGATAATGTGCGTTTTACAGATTTGGGGTGCCATTTAAAATTTTTTAAATATTTTTTTCTATTTACGCATGAATTTTGACCCTTTTTTTTTCAAATTCGAAAAATCAATTTTTAATGGTTGTTTTGCTGTTTTAATCATGCCATATGATGTGTTAATCATAGTAGAACATATTAATGTGCATTTTACATATTTGGAGTGCCATTTAATATTTTTTTTAATATTTTTTTTCTATTTACGCATGAATTTTGACCCCCCCTTTTTTTAAAAAATTCAAAAAATCAATTTTTAAGGGTTGTTTTGCTGTTTTAATCATGTCATATGATGTGTTAATCATAGTAGAACATGTTAATGTGCATTTTACAGATTTGGGGTGCCATTTAATATTTTTTTATATATTTTTTTCTATTTACGCATGAATTTTGACCCTTTTTTTTTTTTTTTTAAAAAATTCGAAAAATCAATTTTTAAGGGTTGTTTTGCTATTTTAATCATGTCATATGATGTGTTAATCATAGTAGAACATATTAATGTGCATTTTACAGATTTGGAGTGCCATTTAATATTTTTTTTGCTATTTACGCATGAATTTTTTTTTTTTTTTTTTTTTTTAAATTCGAAAAATCAATTTTTAAGGGTTGTTTTGCTGTTTTAATCATGTCATATGATATGTTAATCATAGTAGAACATGTTAATGTGCATTTTACAGATTTGGGGTGCCATTTTATATATATATTTTTATATATTTTTTATTTACCCATTTATTTTGGCCCTTTTTTTGAAAATTCGAAAGATCAATTTTTAATGGTTGTTTTGTTGTTTTAATCATGTCATATGATGTGTTAATCATAGTAGAACATGTTAATGTGCATTTTACAGATTTGGGGTGCCATTATATATATATTTTTTATATATATTTTTATTTACGCATTTATTTTGGCCCTTTTTCTGAAAATTCGAAAGATCAATTTTAATGGTTGTTTTGCTGTTTTAATCATGTCATATGATGTGTTAATCATAGTAGAAGTGTAGAACATGTTAATGTGCATTTTACAGATTTGTGGTGTCATTTTATAATTTTTTTTGTATTTTCGAATTAGTGACTTTATATTTTTATTTGCTTATATTGGACAGGTTTTGGAGCTTCTTAGGGTTTAGTTAGAACATAAAATTATCTTTATTAACATAGGTCATACACTCATACTCATATCCTAAACCTAAAGAAATGTCTGGGTCTGGCCAACAACAAGTAAGTGAGGATATTGGATGACAACATTGTGAGAGGGTTGGTGGTACTAGGCACCAAATGAAGTGCAAGTATTGTGATAGACTAGTGACTGGTGGAATTACCCGTCTCAAACAACATTTAGCACATCGAAAGGGTCAAGTTGCGCCATGTGTCAGAGTACCGAAAGAGATAATGCTTTTAATGCAAGCTAGTCTGGATGAGTCGAAGGGTAAACGTGCTGCTGTACAAAAGAAGAAAGATGATATTTTGGATGCAGCTCGACAGGAGGTGTTTGGTCCTGAATATATGGGCTTTCGTGATGAAGATATTATTGATTCTGACGAAGATTCAGATCGGGAATTAACTATAGCTAGGAGAGAGAGCGTGCGTCTAGCTCGTGAAGAGGAAGAACGTCGCCGCATGTTTGGCACGCGTGGGTCGGTGCGTGATACAGGGAGGGGCAGTGAGAGTGGGAGTGGGACAGGGAGTGCAACTGCTTTCGCAGGTGGGACTGAGGGTGGGGGGGGGGGGTAGGTTTGGTGGGTTACGACGTATGTTTGGGAGCCGACGACAGACATCTTCACGTGATGCCCCTATACGTTTGGATGAAGAAGTAAATGAGCCTAGGAGACCCTCTATTGATCCAATCCTGTTTAGGAAAGAATCAACTAAACAAAAGAAGATAAAACAAATGTGGAGTAGAACTTCCGTTAAGAAATTAGGTAGAGTAGTAGCAAAGTTATTTATACATGCCAACATACCTCCTAACGCGACCAATTCTCCATATTGGCAGGTGGTAATCGATGCAGCAGCAGAAGCAGGTGAAGGAATAAAAGCTCCCACGGCTAAGGAGATTAGGGGGAAATGGACAGATGTAGAGTATGCGGATGTGAAAGCATACGTGGCTACCTTTAAACCTGTATGGCAAGCCATAGGATGCACGATCATGTGTGATGGTTGGACTGACCCAACCAGATGTAGCATGATCAACTTCATGGTGTACTGCCACTTAGGAACTATATACCACAAGTCAATTGATGCATAGAAGCAACAAAAGATTCTCAATATATTATGGGCCTAATGGATAAAGTTGTGGATGAGATTGAAGAAGAGAATGTAGTGCAGATTGTGACAGATAATGAAGCATCATATAAGCTTGCAGGACATATGTTGATGGATGAGAGAAAACATCTTTTTTGGTCACCATGTGCTGCCCATTGTATTGATCTTATATTGGAAGATATTGGGAAGAAGAATGTTAAGGAAATGGTCGAAAGGGCAAAGGAAGTGACGACGTTTATTTACAACCATAATCAAGTAGTTACAATAATGAGAAAGTTCACGAAAGGACGAGAGTTGTTGAGGCCTGCGGCGACTAGATTCGCAACAAACTTTATAACATTATAGAGTTTATTCCAGCATAGGGGAGAGTTGAGTGAAATGTTCACTTCCCGAGAATGGCTCAACAAAAAACATAGGAAGAAGACATCAGGCACACCGGTCGACGTTGCGAACACCATACGGGATAACAAATATTGGAAGAAGGTCAAGGCGATCCTAAAGGTGATGGAGCCACTAATGAGGGTACTCCGTCTTGTTGAAACCGATGAAGCACCTACCATGGGCTTCCTATATGATGCCATGGATAAGGCAAAGCTTGCAATTTAACGTGATTGTAGAAGCTGGGAGACTTATTGGAAGATGATGGACATGAGATGGACAAAACAACTCCATCACGATCTTCATGCAGCAGGTTACTGCCTAAATCTTAGGTATAGATATGCTCAATCATTTGTTGAGGATGATGAAGTTTGTGTCGGGCTTAAAAATGTGATAAAGAGATTAGAGCCTGACTTAGATATGCAAATAAAGGCGTTGAATGAATTAGATACATTTGGAAATAGCCTTGGTAGCTTTGGAGATACTCTTGCACAGCATGCAGTGTCTAGGTTGCAACCGGCTGAATGATGGATTAATTTCGGAGAGAGTACGAAGGCTCTCCAAAAAATTGCAGTAAAAGTTTTGATCCAGACAACATCTTCCTCTAGCTGCGAAAGGAATTGGAGTTGTTTTGCGCTCATTCATTCAAAGAATAGGAATAGATTGTAGACTAGAACATTAGATAGACTTGTCTTCATGCACTACAATATAAAACTAAGAATGTGAGGACATCATAGGAGCATTACAGCTGCCGATGACGGAGACTACTGTCCAATAAACTTGGACAATATTTATGATGAGGATGACTCACTTCTACCTTGGTTGGAAACAAGGGAAAAACAAATTGAAGAGGATAGTGAAGAATTGGAAATTGATGACTCAAAAATACGCAGAGCGCAACAAGAGAGTCGTGCAGATATGTTGGACCCAGTAAGAGGGGCAACGTTTATGCCACGTAAGGATACGGCTCAAGATCAACAAAAGAGTACAAGCAGTGGTAGCGTGACCGTGTCAGATGATGACGACCCCCCTGCCCCTGGTGCTGACACTTCTGGTGTTGCTTACCCCCTTATACAGCCGTTTACAGATCGTGATGGCTATGAACATCGACGACGTGGTACACGAGGTCGGACTTACGAGTGTACTGAGTCACGATACAGCCAGCTGGAGGAGGGTACATCTAGTGGTGCACAGGGACCGGGAGGTCCGGAACATCAGCAGGCTCATGGTCTTGGTTATTATGATGGATATTCTTATGGTCAATTGGATTATAATTATGGTGGTTATACTGAGCCTGTTCCATCACATTCATGTTGGAGTAGCCCTCCCGATCAATATCCATATGATTATAGATATCCAGATTCAAATCCAAGTTACTCATCACAGCAGACGCACTCTCAATCTCAAGATTCTCAACAACCTGAGTATGGGCAGCAGTATGGCTATTCGACGGGCACTGGTGGATATCCTTACTCAGGGTCAGAGTCGTTGCCTAGTCAGGATCAGTCATCCTCTGGTTTCGTTGATCTAGTATTTCCTTCTGGCACTGGATATTATGGATATGCAGCACCTACACCTATTGGACAGCCTCAGCCTGATGGTGACGATGACGATGATGTGGAGGTCGAGCACCCACAAAAAAGCAGATTTTCATTTTGGTGGTGACTTGTGATTGTGAGTATATATTTGTATTAAGGTAAGTATTTGCAGCAAACAGCTCACAGCAGTATTATTGCAAGAAGCCATGCAGTCATGCACACACTTGACATTGACACTGTCGAACTTGTATTTAAAATAACTCCCCTGACAACCAATCAAGTAATCCTTAATCAAGTTGCAGGGGAGTATATCAGACACTACTAATTTATTTTTTTAAAATATTCTTGACTTGAGGATGACAAGTTATAGACATGAATCACAATCACGTGCACAGGTATGTTCGAGAAATTCCTCAAAAATAATTGCAAATACCTATTGTAAGATATTTTCATATTACATTCATTCTAATATATCTATCATTGATAGTAGATAGTTAGAAAATTAAATATAGGAATTTTGTAGTCAAATTTAGGTTATCTGATTCATAAATTCATCAGATAGTCCGATACAACTTCTCACCAAAGAGTGGACCGTTACACCACCATAACCATGTTCCAATTTTTAAATGAATGCATATTTGGAATGCTTAGAATATTCCGGATTTAATCCATATTTTTTCATATTTTTTTGGCAAATTTTTTTTTTTGCATCATTACGGGCCGTTACGCCCCCGTATCCGTATCGGTTTTGGAGGTCACCGTTACGCCAACCGATACCGATACGGGACACCTTGACTCCTAGGCTACTTCGGAAGACCTCATCCTTGACTATTATTCATTTTCCCACAAATCCATCTCAACTTCCAACGGAAACATCCTCAATTGCTCCATCCTTTTGAATTACAAAGCCAAGATAATGAATGAAACAGATTGCTTTGAGGAGTTCCTGGCCATCAACTTTAACTAACTCAGTCTCATTCCAAATACTTTGTTGTAGTTCTGCTAATTTTTGGACCTGTACACTCTGGAGCCTTCCTTGAAACCTCTCGACATTTGCCCCTCTAGTATTGTCAACAAACACCACGCCATCCACAACAAAAATACTTGGAACCTCATCCTGGATACTGATGGTCAATCCATACATAACAAGTACAAAAAAGTAAGGTTCATTGCCTGCCCTTGATGAAGACCCACTGCTACAGGGAACTCCTCAGTCTCACCTATAGTTGCATGGCGCATGAAGCGAAGCAGCAACACATTCAGGTGTGGGAGCAGGAAAGCATCTCTTTAAAAATGTAAACCAGCATAAATAGGTAGGAACTGCAGGTGGAGCGAGAGTCTGAAGTTGGGATTCAAAGTGGGAGCGGCGTCTAGTTCGAAGGATCCTGCAACTAAGGGACTCTCATCATAAGCCAGTTCTCCTGTAGAACCCTCATACAAGTCTTAAATGAAGTAGATACATCTTCCCTTGACCACTTTCCTCCACATTACTCACCTCATCATTAGATACTCAATGCATGCTTTCCACAGATTTATAAATACCACGCATGGATTCTTCCTCTTCTCTCTATAATCTAAACCAACTCATCAGTATAATCTTTTTAAGGTATTTGTTAACAATATCACAAGTTGCATGCTTGCAGTGTAGTTGGTGTTGTTCACTTTAAACTCTAGATTTCTAGTTGGTTTAGAGTTTAGAACATGGGCAAGTTCTATGGTTCAAGCCTTCAGAAGGGGGATCCCTTATAGATGTCTGAGTATCTAAGGTACTCCTGTATTTTGACTCGGCTACTCCTGTTTTTTAATTAGCCAACTGCTACATCACAAAATCCACCCCCCCTGCCCCCTTTATTTTTATCTCCTTCTGTGTGTATTTTAGGACCGTAAAAAACATTGACTACGATTGACAAGGTTAAAGAGAATAGGGCTTTCCACTATTTTTGGATTATACTATCTATACTTCTGGTTTTATCTTCAAAATAAAGTGATCCTGAAGAATCCTCTGTCGGATTTACCAGATTAACTTACAGGATATCATCAAGATAGTTTGTTGTAGTTCAGAGAGTAGTGAATGCTTCCTGAAGTCCTGTCCTGTGTCAACAGTTGAACATTGTTGCTATTTTCATTTTCGAAGTATGAAATGCTGCATTTGTAGTCTATTATTTTTCTCATTGTTGGGAAATATGGGAAGTTAGATTTGTTACCATGCTTCACTTGTTATGTTTGGATAGTTTTGAGATACAGTAGTTGCTTCTGAATTGCATTTCTGTGCATTATTTGCAGGAATACACCAACGGGAGTTCTCTTTGATCTTTTATGTGCTGAACCAGAAAGGCCTTGGAATCTTACGGTATGAGATTATGTATAATGTTAGTGCCCCAGTAAACTCACTTTGTTGACAATTCTGAATTCCTGGAACATGCTTTGAAGTTTCTCAAAGAGTCACTCTAGCTACATAGCTTCTAGAGCAGTTAGCATTCATCACCATCACCATCATCATCATGTAAGCCTTATCCCATTTATTGGGTCAGCTACATGAATCTTGTTCTGCCATTTCAATAATCCCAATTTCTAGAGCAGGTTGCATTATGACTTGTTAACTTGGTAGCCAATATAGTATACATTCTGCTTCACAGGGAAGTGGGAGCCACTTTTTTTTTTTTTTTTTTTAATTATTTTAGTTTGTTTCTTTAACTGACCTTTTCAAGTCATACTTCACTAGATGATTATTTTGGGATCCTTTGTTTATTCATTCATCGAAGAGAGGTCTACACCTTTTCTGAGGGATGCCCTAGCCAAACCTTACCCATTTTGCACTACCCTCGGGGTCTGATGCAGTGCATCACTTACAGGGTATGCCGCAGCATAAGTTTGGAATGTCATATTGTTCGGATTCATGATGAAAGTTATGGCATAAGTTTGATGCCAGCTGCCAACCTGACTCAACCCTCCTTTATCCGTGCTGGGGACTGGCAACGAGAGCACAAAACTCTCACAGGTGCAATGTAATAGACTATTACATAGGTTGATTACAATCAAGTGCTATCTAATAGTGTATTACATAGGTTGATTACAAAAAGTCTGCACCTTTTTTAAAACCAAAAACGCAGTCTGGTTGCCTGTTCATATAACCCAACATGAGGCTTCTATCGCCATCCGTTTGCAGCAGCTGGGATCCATGATTAGAAATTGGTTAATGGCCCCTAAAAAAAAGGAAAACGTGATCGTGGGCACCCATAACGATTATGGCATCACCATATAGCTAGACACCAAGTTAATCAACAAGCTCGTGATACTTAAACTTGTCCTGCCTGACCTCATACAGTTGGTTCCTTTTATTATTAGTGGTCAGTGTTAAAGCCTACATATTTCAAGGAGACTAGTACATGATTTGTGTCCTTCAAACCCAGTAGTTTATCGTTACAATCAAATAAAATTATGAAAAGATGCAACAATCAATTCATGCTGTTGGAAGATCTGAAAATTCTGATTGAAAAACTTATTAAGTCTTGAATGCTGATTGTAAAGTTTCCTGATATTTATATACCATTTTATGGTCTTCTTTATCAATTCATTTATCCTCTTCTTCTTTTTCTTTATTATTGCTTATTTTATTTTATCTAGAAGCCTTCAGTGAGCTCTCTGACTAGCAGCTTAAATGCAACCAATATCTCAACTCTTCCATAATGCATGATGGGATGCGTTGGGTTTCATGTTCCATCACCAACCCGAAATGATAAACAATGCCACTCTGCTTATGGACCCATAGTTTTCTAGATCGCCATTTGTGAGTTTTGATTTTCCTTGCTACAGAAAACCTTGGACAATTCCCCCAGTCCACTTCAGGAATTGATCGTACCACCTTTTGTTTTCCTTTATTTTAATATGTTGAAGTCGATATGCTCAATGCTTTAGGTGGCTTGCAGTTCTGGAAATTATTTAGGGAAGATAACATTTTATATGCATTGCCGTTTAGTACTATGGATGTTATCATTTTTTAGTAATAAAAAAGAATAAATTCCATATCCGTGGAGCCTTTTGTTTGGTAGGGATCCAAGCCATTGGTCTAATATGCCCCACTACATGGGGTGTTGGTGCTTTAAAAATCTCTCAGGTTTAAAGATCCTAGAGCCTTGGATCCTAAAGGTAAGGACCTTAAAAAGCTTAATCGTTGGGTCCTATAAATCCTTGGATAAGTGGCCAAGAAAAAGGACAGTAAGGAGAAGACATGGCAATGGTCCACTTTCGACACGGAACAGTCCTAATGTTATAGGTTGCTATCTTCTAATCTGAGTGATTTTTAGGTCATTGGGGCATCTCACATCCATGTGAGGCGGATTAGATTACTGGTCTGGGATGGGGAACATTGGGCTCCATTCCCCTCATTTTTTCATTAAGATGACTGACAGATTAAGGATTCCACAGGTTCATTTTAGAGGATATCCTGGGGATGCTTTGACCCCCTGTGATGGTGAAGATAGTGTGAAGTGGAGCTTCATTAATTCATTAAAGGAGGTATTGGAATCAATATATTCTTTTCTATGAACTTGTTTTTTCTCAAGTCTTGTTTCATCTGTAATTGTTTGATGCTCTTCAAAAAAAAGAAAAAAAGAAAAAAAGAAAAAAAAAGTCTGTAATTGTTTTTTATTGCGTTTGTTGTGACCTAAGGATTTTATATTCCTTAAAGTTAGATTTTCGAACATTGTTATAAAACTCAAGTGATGTTCAATCTGTCTATTTTTGTAAAATAAGAGCTTTTTTCTTTCTTTCTTTCTTTCCTGAATTTATTAAGAGAGTGCCGAACGAGGGCCTGTTTGCCTATTTGGACGTATAAGGGCCTGTTTGGATGTATAGGGGCTGAAAAGAGCACCGAGAGGGTGCAAAGAGTAGGGGCCTGTTTGGATCTATTCCAAACAAGGACTGTGGGATGCTCATTTGCCTGCTATGCTACGATCTTGGACTTCCCTCTGAGGAATCATAACCTGTGAAATTGTGTAGTTCCTCTTTGGTTACTACTTTTGAGTGTAATAGATGTGTGCATTTTGCACGAAAGGTCAAGATATTGCAAAAACATTTGAAGGAATGATGCAGGACAATTAACCATTTGCTCTAAAAGCTCGAACTGTTAGAGTATGGCGAATTAATCACTTTATCTCATAGCCCAGGCCCCACATCGCATGGATTAGGACCTCGGCCGAACCCCCTTCGTTGGCCCCAAATCACATGGGCTGCCCACCCCGAGTGTGTCCCCGCATCCCACGGGTTACCCCACTCGAGTCCGGTGTGAAATGCGCATTAATCACCCCTGGTAAGGAGTCTCAAACATGAGACCTCTTCCGTGGGCCGCACCCACCCCAAGTGTGCCCCTGCATCCCACAAGCGACCCCACTCGAGCCTAGTGTGAAAATGCTCCTGCATTAATCACCCCCGGTGAGGAGTCTCGAACCTGAGACCTCCCGCTCTGATACTAATTTGATGCAGGATCTCACGGGCTACCCCACTCGAGCCTGGTGTGAAATGCGCATTAATCACCCTCGGTGAGGAGTCTCGAACACGAGACCTCCTCCATAGGCCGCACCCATCCCGAGTGTGCCCCTGCATCCCACAAGCGACCCCACTCGAGCTCGGTATGAAAATGCCCCTGCATTAATATTTGATGTAGGACAATTAACCACTTGCTCTAAAAGCTCGAACTGCTAGTGTATGGCGAATTAATCACTTTATCTCATAGCCCAGGCCCCACATCACATGGGTTAGGACCTCGGCTGAACCCCCTTCGTGGGCCCCAAATCACATGGGCCGCCCACCCCGAGTGTGTCCCCGCATCCCACGGGCTACCCCACTCGAGCTCGGTGTGAAATGCGCATTAATCACCCCTGGTAAGGAGTCTCGAATACGAGACCTCCTCCGTGGGCCGCACCCATCCTGAGTGTGCCCCTGCATCCCACAAGCGACCCCACTCAAGCCCAGTGTGAAAATGCTTCTGCATTAATCACCTCCGGTGAGGAGTCTCGAACCTGAGACCTCCCGCTCTGATACCAATTTGATGCAGGATCTCACGGGCTACCCCACTCGAGCCTGGTGTGAAATGCGCATTAATCACCCCCGGTGAGGAGTCTCGAACACGAGACCTCCTCCGTAGGCCGCACCCACCCCGAGTGTGCCCTTGCATCCCACAAGCGACCCCACTCGAGCCCGGTGTGAAAATGCCCCTGCATTAATCACCCCCAGTGAGGAGTCTCGAACCCGAGACCTCCCGCTCTGATACCAATTTGATGCAGGACAATTAACCACTTACTCTAAAAGCTCGAACTGTTAGAGTATGGCGAATTAATCCCTTTATCTCATAGCTCAGGCCCCACATCTCATGGGTTTTAGGACCTCGGCCGAACCCCCTTCGTGGGCCCCAAATCACATGGGCCGCCCACCCCGAGTGTGTCCCCGCATCCCACGGGCTACCCCCACTCGAGTCCGGTGTGAAATGCGCATTAATCACTCCTGGTGAGGAGTCTCGAACACGAGACCTCCTTCTTGGGCCGCACCCATCCCGAGTGTGCCCCTGCATCCCACAAGCGACCCCACTCGAGCCCAGTGTGAAAATGCCCCTGCATTAAGGAAGTTCCTAGTTACTGTTGTTTTGTGTGGCTCGCATAGCATTTATTTCATTATTCATTTTTTAACTTGGATTATTTAGCTTCATGTTATCTTATGTTAAATTTGGTAAATAGTTGCATTACTGTGAATTGATGTGGGTTATAGAATTGTGCATGCAACATTCGATCAATTTCCCTTTAATTCCACTCTTCACTATATTACTTTTCTAATGGTTATCTTGTGATGTCTGCAGGCAGCATACATAATCAATGGGAACTGCAAGAACATCATGAATATGTCCCAATCTGATCAGTTGGAGCTGTGGCGATGTGTGGCAAAAGGTATTTTTTGCTTGACAATTGAGAACCAAACATCCTGAAACCATGGATTTAAAAGTGTTTTTGGGGTGAGACTTGCCTGAGGACTAAAACCAGTATTAGGCCTGTCTCAGCTGTTTCAGTCCCGTATCTGTTCTTTTCGGTCTGTTCCACTCCGGTATCAGTCTGATGACTAGTTTCATTGTGGACAAAACTGGTATGTCACGAATGAAACTGAGTCATACGAGGCGAAACTCTGACCATGCTTGAAATTATGTTATTTTCTCCTGTTTTAGAGTATGTGCCTATTTCTTAAGTTACTGGAAAAGCGATCTGTTTATCACAGAAAACAGAAGGTGATTCTGTTCAAAGTCGAGAAACGCTTTTAAGTTCAATTTTTCTTTTTGATGAATGAAATGGATTTTATTGGAAAAAAGACCTCTAAACTGCAGACACACTAAAGAAAAACATTAATGGATTCAACACCTATTGAGCGGAACCGAGAGAAGCTATATCATCTCCTATCTTCAATCTGAAACTCCAAACTAACAGTGCCACTGCTAGACAGACCATCTCGCCTCAATCAAAGTCTTGGATCTTTGGCAATTTGGAATCTCAGCATAATTTGTCTCGAACATTGAGTGAGCTACCCTGAAATCTGTTCTCAGCCTGAGCCCATAAACATTAGTAGATTGGAGACCTTTTTTACTGTGGATGCAATAGCATGTTCCTTACCTGTAAAAATCTGGCCATGCAGTCCAGAGAAATGCCTGAACAGTGTTCTCTAAAGGGTATGCCCCAGTTTCTTCTACGCACCTGTCGACCACCCTTTAATCAAATCAGTAGCTGAATTTGGAAACATCTATTAATGTCCAATTTATCCAACACAGCGGCTCATGTGTTTCTTGTAGTCATGCAATGATATCAAGGTCTTGCATGTTAATTGAAAGGCAATGAGTTTGAAACAAATGATCATTATATGTGATGTAAAGAATGGAACTAGTAGATTTTTGGAGATATATCAGAAGAACTAGTATAGGGCTGGATTCATAATAAATATCATTGCATAATGTTCAAAACATTGGAATATGGAAGCTAAAGAATGCTGATTAAAGAAAATACCTTATAAAAAGAATGTGGAAGCTAAAGAATGGTTAGAATGGGGAGAATTTGAGTTTGACATGGCTTTGGACTCAAGAAGTTTAATGTGGAAAAACCATGCTGAAAGAATGTTCTAATGAAGTTCATGTGGGGACCGTGGGGTATTATTTCGATGAAGTTTGGGGTTTTTGCTGATTGATCAGGGAGTCTATGATAGATATATTTGGGATCCTCTTTGGTGGTTGTGAAATCCTCTTGCATCTATGTTGGATTAAAGATCGAGAAGGATTATTATTATTATTATTATTTTCCTGTTGTGACCTCCTTCCAAAATCATCTCTATCCTAATTAAAGACGTCCTTTTTACTTGGGAGAATTTCTGTCTCGCACGTGTTTATACATTTGTCCGTCTGGTTATTTCCTACATTTGTTTTACTCCAAAGTAGCAGTAGCTAGTTGTTAACATTGAATTTTGTTTTTGAGCTGGCCTGGGTTAGCTCGTGGATTGTTACCTGGCCATTTACATCTTTTAGGATAAATCACATGTTCCCATTTTCCCTTTGGATGTGCATCATGGCCTACTACCTAACTGCTGTTTTTTAATCCCGTCTTGTCTACATGGACCTGAGCCAACTCGTTACTGTAGCGGATTGATTGTCGTGGTTGTTTTTCAGAACTACTTAACTTGCTATCCCTCATCTTGTTGGCACTTAACCCAAAAATGACTCGCCATGTATTCCCATTAAAATATGCAACAGCTTATTAGTCATGGCCATCATTTATTTTCAGATGAGGGCTTCTTATATCACAGGTTCACTAAATGACGTGATAACACGTCTTCTCAAATTTGGCAACTTTCTCATGAGTCTAGGGCCAATGTTTACTGGGTCATGGCATCATCAATGAACAATGATTCTATCACAGCCGTGATGACGTTAGGGGTTCATATCGTGTAGACATTAGATTTTTTTTTTTTTTTTTTTTTGAAGTATATGTTCTTTTCAGCCATGCAAGATGCTTTTGGTTTTATCTACAGTTATTAGCTTAATGCTGAAGGAGTCTTCTCTCATTTTAAATGTAACTGTGGTGTAAACCTTCTAGAAGGACAACTCCGGTGTAAAAATGAGTACAAGGAAAAAAGGAGAAGAGAAAAGTAGGTACTGTTACTACAGTAGGAAAATGGTTTGAATCTGGCCTAACAATTGTGCCGGAAGGGGCTCCCCATTTCAATGCATAAGCATCATTCCAATGCAGGCACAGGGAACTACTTTATTGACTAAAAGTCTCTTGGTTGGGGAATATCCTTTGGCCTATTGGATGCACAAGCACGTTGAATTGCAGCATTCAATTTAATCAGGAGGACATGACAAGGATTAATGATTTTTCCTAGTATTCATAATGAGGAAGCAGCCATGAATTGTAATAACTTTCTTGAAAATAATGTAATTGCAATATAGATCTCAGTTCCTCAGTAAGAATGCTAAGAAACTAATCACAATTTGCTCATTTTAATTTTTCTAGATCAGTTATTGCAATCTAATTGATGATGTATCCAAATGCACCCTTGGATCTTATTCCCTGCTCAAGGGAATTTGGAATGCATTTCTGAAGGGAATTTGGAATGCATTTTTTAAGGGAATTTGGAAAACACTTTCTGAGGTTGGAAAAGCGGCATCTTTTTTTTTAAAAAAAAAAAAAAAAAAACTTTATAGGCAAGAAAATAATTTATTACGAACTAGGGGGCCAAAGGCTCTGAAAATTACAACAAAGGATAGAAGGGACTAAAGTAGGCAAAGGGAAAAGAAAAAAAGACCATACCCGGGCTAGGGAGAAGAAAAGTGAGGTCCACTCCCTGGGCTAGGGAGAAGAAAAGTGAGGTCCACTCCCTGGGCTAGGGAGAGCTAGAATGGGCTTGCCACCTCAATATGATGCAGGATATGAAATTAAATATGGAATGCAAGAGATCAAGCTTGAGATTATACCAATTTTAAATGGACACAAAATTCCACATCCTACATACTATCAAACATTCAAAAAGGAGAATCTATGGAGGTCCAAGCCTACACAACTTTAGGGATGGATCAAATAAAATTATAAGCCAAACAAGCCCAAAGGAGTGTAAGAATTATCCATTCTTGCAAAGGATTGTTTCCAACTCAAGAGATTTACTAAGTTTCAATTTAGGGGAAAATCTAGGGTTTGAAAATTGGGGATAATTGAGATTTGGGATTCTTTAGGGTTAAGGATTTGGATTAAGGAGTTTTTTTTTTAGTCAAAAGAGAAGGAAATAGAGGAAAAAGAGAACCTGGGATGAGCCATGCGCGCTGGACAGCAGATGGGCCTGGACGCACGTGTGTGACAGGTCGTCCGCACGTGTGTGGGGCCCACAAAGTCGGAAACCGACTTCTAGGCTAGGATCGGCCAGGGATGGGTTGTCTCCATACCAAATCTTACGTCTATCCGGCACATGGTTTGTGCGTAGTACTCCGCCGAAGTTTTAGCCCCCATATGGGCTAGAATATGAAAATTTGTTTGTGCATTGCTATAGGAGAAAACATGGATACAAAAAAGGGTTAAACTGATGGTGAAAGGGATGTAGAGGGTGATGGAGGTGATGCGTAAGAAGATAGAGATGATTTGGAGTGGATGTGGCTTCGCACCACGGTAGTTAACCCTTCGAGGAAGGGAGGGCTTCACACCCAATTCGATTATTCAACCCAAAGAGAGAGAGGAAGAAACGCAAGAATTTTTATTCATAAAATATCAATGAGAATACCTACATGAGATTGCTCTATTTATAAGAAAACCCTAAACCCAAAAAAGACAAAATTACCCTTACACCACGTGCGCATACTAATACCAATGCTAAAGCAAATAAAATAACTAACCTAAGCAATCAAAGCCGTTCATGATGTTTCTAATAACAAAAATAGTCAAAACTCAAAATTCTAGATCATCTAAAGTAGTGGGCCACGATCATGAGATCCGATGGTAGAATCTATGTGATGATCGGGTCCACTCTAATGCTCCATAACGCAGCCCCCTAATTATGAGGCCCTCCAAAGATGTCGTAGTTGATCCAAATCGAAAGTGGGGCCCGCCTCTTCCTCGAATATTTGCGTAGAGGGGGCGTGTGCATGATGTCCCCATCACAATAGATGATTAAAGCATAATATCATGTGAAGAGGGAACATTAGCAAGCTTTAAAAGGTTATTTTTGCTATGGCTTATATATATATATATATATATATATATATATTAATATATATATAGGAAAACGCTCACTTGCGAACCAGTTCGTACGTAGCACGTACGAACTTTTTTGAGAACCCATCATATGTGATGAATCTCGCAAATCTGAACGGTCCACATGAAGCAGAACCTCATGAAACCTCATAGTACGAATTTTTACTTTGATCCGAAACTTTGGTGGACCATGAATAATGTAAACAGGTTCTTTCTTTGATTTTAATTTCTCCTTGCTACTGACGGTATGTATAAAAGTTTTAAATAAAAGTAAAACTTGGTCCTGGGGGGTTTCACTAGGTGCTGCTTCACATGAACGGTTCAGATTTTGGATCCACATCACGTATGATGGGTTCTCAAAAAAGTTCGTACGTATTACGTACGAACTGGTTCGCAGGTGAGCGCGTCTCTCTCTCTCTCTCTCTCTCTCTCTCTCTCTCTCTATATATATATATATATATATATATATATATATATATATATATATAGAATAGCCTAGAAAGCTATGGTTGGATTAGTAACCACGGCCAAGTAGTCAAGGGACATCCGACCTATTTGCAAACCAATGAAAAATGGCCTTGGATTTGATCTCCCAGAGGATATTCTTAAGTGGGGTCATCAAGGTGGGAATAAGAGAAGTCAAAGGGATCCTGATGAGAATTAGGAGGAGGTAGTAAGTGGGGAGATCCCAACAAGCAGAAATGACATTAGGGGACATCCGACCTATTTGCATACCAATGAAAAATGGCCTTGGATTTGATCTCCCAGAGGATATTCCTTAGTACCGCTTTTTTGGGAAGGGCAAATGATTAAAGATTTGGTTGTTCCTTTCCCTCCAGTAGTTCTGGGACAAGGCAGGAAAGCAAAGCTTACTGATGAGGTTACTAACCATGTCAACAACAGACTTGATAAAACCTTGAATATATTGAAGAATGGGGGAATCCGAAACATGAAGGATGCCTAATTTGGAGAGAATGTGCTCCCAAATCTAGCAAACAAGAGAAGATGATCAATAAATTCGGGACTAAAAGGATCACACACACACAAAAAAAAAAACCCCTGCTAAGATCGAGTGTTTAGGAATACCTTTAAACCATATAAGGTCAACCTAGGGGATCAGAGAAGAATTGGTCTGACAGGCCTCCACAATAGATTTGAAAGTCATCTGACATTGGGATGATGGGTCCACAAAATTCCATCATCCACCTGAAGAAGGCTTAGCTAAAGAGCTTCATTGATAATTTCAATTAGGTGGACTGAGGAGGGAAGGGGAAATCACTATCTATTTTCACGGATAAAAGCATTGACACAAATGTCCTTACCCATCCCAAGCCTAGATGGCATGGAACCCAAAATGATCAAAAGAGAGAGAGGACCAAGCCAGGGTTAAACTAGAAATCGGTTAGATTCCCATTCCCCATAATAAACTTAGTGTGAGGCTTAACTAGATCCCGGACCCCTAATATACTGTGCCAAGCCCATGAAGCCATGGACTGGAGGTGGATGTTCCAAATAGAAACATCCTTGACATACTTTTTGTTAACCCACCTACACCAAAGGCCATTGAGGATTTTCCAGAATTGTTTGATGAGGCAAGCCTTGGCAGAGTTTTCTAAGGGAAGGATGACTAAGCCCCCCCTCATCTTTTGGTTTGCAGATTGGATCTCAACCAATTGAGTGAATGGAGTTACCCCCAAGAAAACTTGTCATTTGCCTTTTTACCATGGATAAACAGAGCTTGGGTAATAGGAAGGAATTAGATCTAAACAAGTGCAGACTGGAAAGGCTAGATCGAATCAGCTTGAGTCTCCCAGAAAAAAAAATAGGTGGGAAGCCTTCCATCCACCAAGGCATTTGGTGACTCTGTCCAAAGGGATTGGCGATCCTGAAGATGAAGCACGCAGAGAAGAGAGGATGATCGGAGACCCCTTCCTGTATGCCCAGGTTGTGCATAAAAGCGACATCTTTCCTTTTTTCTTGTTTATAGACTACTAATTTAATTGTTTATGTAGGCCTTGCTATTGTTCTTATCTTGAGTTTTGAGAGGCTTGGTTGGCGGTGATGACAAAAAAAAAGGTTACTTTCAGTGGTCAGTGAAAAACAATTACCAATGATGGCATAAAACTCTTTCCTGTTTTAGTTTGCTGTTTGTTTGTTTGTGAAAAACCCCCTTTCATTTGTTTTTACTCCACCAAATTGGCGGTCAGGGATATCCCAAAAAACCGAAACAAATGGTGTAGTGACATACCACCATAATTGAAAAGGCCCAACAGAGAACGAGTTCATGCTGTGTCTGACTGCCCTCTGCAAGCCTGAGTATGAGTTCTTAAAGGCACCATAACTGGCCTTCGCTACTGTCAGTGTGCAATAAAAGTTGGTCTAAAATCATCAAAGTGGAACTGCCAATTTAACCTGAATGAACCACTACGTCTGCTACAGCCCTGCTACACCATAGATAGTAAACAGTATTATTGTTAGCTTTTTTACTTAATATATTAGTGAACTTTTTATATTTGTATAGTGAATAGAATGCATTCACTTTATTAATAATATGTGTCCATCATATCTGGAATCATCGTCATCATCATCATAGCTTTGCCTCAGGTATTCGTGGTTGGCTTTATCATGGTTGGTTGGAAGCAATTTGCCATACAGCTGCCCATTTGACATCAACCCTCTACCCAGTCTGGGGACCAACTAGTGAGATGCTGGATTTTGTGGATGTGTATATGTAATTAGTAAATTATCTGTAGTATATTATCTAACTTCTTTGAAACTCGTTCTTTAAAGCCAAAAACTTCTAAGTTTGAGCTGCAGCCAAGTTACATGTCAATTCCTCTATAGTTCTACCCATTACCCGATATGGCTTTATATTTCCGTAACTTGTAGAAGTGGTCAATGCATTCAACACCATAGTGCTTGGGTACTTTGTTACCATTATAAGATTGTTGATTGTGTCCAGCTAGGTGTGAGGTGCACCTGGTCCAGTGCCAATGAAAAAGTGCCATGTGTGCATGTACAGGAATGGGACCCAAGTGAAAAGGGCAAAATCGTCATTTCATGCTGGGGGATCTTTACTTTTTTCACCGTGGGTCCTGACACATGCACGTGGTGCTTTTTTATTGGTGCTGGATGGAGTGTGTCCAATGCCCCGCTGGATGCAATCCATGTCTCCATTAAAAGTGTATGAGTGTAGAGTATGACATCATCCGGTTATGTCTGTATGGGACATCTTCTAAACTCCATATGCAAGTTCTTTGGATATAGGTATGCCAAGGATTGGAGTAACAATGTTTGGTTATAACCAGTGTTTTAAATAGCGCATAGCGTATAGCGTAGTGTTTGGCCCTCTATAGTGTGTAGTGTAAGCTACATAGTGTATAGCGTATAGCGTAAGCTACACGATACTTGATATTTTTTAATTAAAATAATAGAAAAATATGATAAAATTTACAAAGTGCATAATTCCTATGAGGGTTTTTTTTTTTTTTTTTTTTTTTATATATTATTATTTTTTTTAACAGTGAATATAGATCGTCAACCACATATTTCAATGCAAAAACTCTCCGTCTCTTTGCCTTCAGACATCTCTAAGTGTGACATCTTTTTATTTATTTATTGAAACATCACAAATTCACGATATAGACCACAATTTGGATGGTTTGGATTTATCTAAGTGCTCTATCCACTATATGGACCACAATTTAGATGATCTAGATTGGTCTAATGTAGTGCCACGTGTGATGGGGATGAGTTGTGACTATTTTAAAATAGGTGTTGAACTAGCATAGAAAAACTGAAAAGAAAAAGGAGATTTTAGGTAGCATACACTACATGTTGCGTACACTACATGCTCTGTAGCTTACGCTACGTGCCCTGTAGCTTACGCTACCAGGGAGCTACGCCACCTGCATATGTTACGTAGCGTACACTAGCTCTATGCTACGAGTGCTACCAAAAACACTGGTTATAACTAGCAGGTATAGTTATGTTAAGATATTTCTCAACAACAAAATTGGTAAACTTGCGTCTTTTAAGGGAAGTTCTCAAGTTAGATTTGTACTCTAATTCCATGGTCTGCTCTTAAACCTAAATAACTTGCCTAGCTCTGGAGTTTGAAACTAGGGGTTGGCTTGGAACTCTTTGGATTTCAAGCCTAGAGGGAGGTAGGGGAGAGGGGAAGAAAGATTGTAAAAAGAGGATAGGGAATATCAATGAGAGAGAGGGCCCCTTATCTTCTCTGAGTATTTGAATATCCGACTCAATATGATAATATTTGAAGGATCCAAGAAATCATTGATGTACTTTCCATTAATAAGAATAGAAGTTGAGCCCTCATTTTTTAGCATGTCAAATGGTGGATGGAAGCATTTATATGACATAATTTTCAGTACTTAGATGTGATTTACCTTATTATGATCATGATTGATGTCTAATTTATTGAGAAATCACATAACAATTCTTCAAAATTATTTCTTTTGATGGGTAACTTCACGTTTTATTAAAAGGCGAAAATAAAACTATGGATGGAGGAGAGAAGATTGATCAGAACTCCAACCTTAGAGACCACAAGCCTGAGAGACATTACAAGAAACAAAACCCCAATTGCCCATTCTCTTGAATCCTAATCTATATAAGAAGAGCATCTTTAGAAACTGCCCCCTTTGCCATGCTATCCACTTCTTGATTTGCCTCCAAATATGAGAGAATCCCATATTTAATGTTGCACAAACATCCTGAAATCCATCCATTATACCTTGTTGTCATGTGTCAATTCACACATTCAACACTCATAGAAACAATTGTTATAAGAAATAATTATTTATGTTAATTTATCATTCTTTTGTTTCTACGATACCTTTTTACATTTAATATATATATATATAATATATATATAATATATATATATATATATATATATATATATATATATATATATAACATACATAAATGAATTATAATGTAGTATTTAAAATATATTATCCATGAGAAGTGCTCACACACCACTGGTTGTTCGTCCAACTAGTTAACCTAATTTAATGATTTAGTAATGTTAATAAATGTTACATAGAGGAGTTATTATCTCATGTCACTTTGGAAAAGGGGTTGGGGCTTGCCCGACTGTGGTGTTAATATGAAATTTACCCGACCATCAAGTGCATCCAGTGTTGTCATGTGCGACCACACATTCGTGTATGCGCACACTGGAGTGGAAATCACATATGCGATTGCATATGCCACTCGTGCGACAATATGTGATTGCATATGTGATGTATGCGATCGCATATTGGCCAACGGTTAGAAATCTGATTGTTTGATTTTTTTTTTTTTTTTTCAAAATTCACCCATTTTTCCCTATAAAAAGGCATTCATACCCTCTTTTTTGCATACTACATGCACTCATACTCTCTCTATACTCTCATACACTTTCAAAGCCTCAAATCTCTCATTCTCTCTTACATAATTACATTCTCCATCTTTCAACTCTCAAATTCGAAGCCTCCAAGGCCCAAGCTCCATATTTCTTTCAAGTTCTAATCAAGATTCAAGAAAGTAAAGCAAGAATACATCGAAATTGAATTTCAAGTCAAGTCTCACATTTCATGTTCTACATCTATCTCTTTCTAGTTTTTAGATATAATTTCATTTTCTGCATCTCATAATTCTCATTCCTTTCATTATTATTATTATTATTATTATTTATTTATTTATTATTATTATTATTTACATTCTCATATTTATTATATTCATTCTCTAGTTACATAATATTCATTCATTCATAATCATTCACACATTCTCTCTCTTTCTTTACATTCAAGAGTCGAAAGACTTGAAACATTTTTTATTTATTTTTAGTTTGTTACAACTTACAACTTACAAGCTATAACTTACAAGAAGATTCATAAGATTCGACTTTCAAGAATCAAGTAAGAGTTCAGAGGCAAGAATTTACGTTCTTTTACAAGAGCAATAAGAGTAAAAGAAGACTAACTACAAGTCTACAACATTTAAGAGTCAAGACAATAAGTTAAGAATATATTTTCGAATTTTAGATTGTGTAATTTGTGTTTTTGTAATCGTGTAACCCCCCCTCCCCCCTCCTCTTCTACTACAAGTGTAACTTTAACTCACTCTCTGATGCAGGACAGATGCATGAACTGAGTAACATGTGAGATCAAATAGTCGAATTAAAATATTTAATAAAAAAACACAAACATCGCTATAATCATCATAAATATCATGAAAATCAAAAGAAAACTATGCATAATCCTAGCCTAAGCTACCAACATCGTAACTCAAGATCATTAAAATAAAAAGAAACAAGGATCTAATGGATGTAGGGACATCCAATTGGCATAGGATATAGTCTATTTCAAAATAGGAAACGTAATACAACATAGGGTGAAAATTAGGGTTTTGGTAATTTGGGAAAGTAGGAAATTTAGGTTTAGGTTTAGGGTTAGGGTTTTGGGGATGGAAGAAAAGGGTTTTGATGTAATGATGGTGGGAAATCAAAAAGGGTAGGTGGGTTTCACACGTGTGGCCGTACGGGCACACGTGTGGCGTGGGAGGATGAGTTTAGGTCGGTTAGGGTTTGGATTAGGGATGGGTATGGAAAAGTTGGTTTTGGGAGAAGACGAAGATTTGTGATGCGAGAATTAAGAATCTGAAGAAAATACTTGGATGAGGAAGAAAAGAGAAGATGGTGTGGGGATAGATGGAGATCTCGCACATCCGTTGATGAAGATTAGCCTCACACCAATCTTCATTCCAAATCGAATGGAAGTATCTTCAAATCGCATGAAGATGGGAAAAGAAAGCAAGAACTTTTCTCTTTTCTCTCTGTTTTTTATTTTTTTATTTTTTTTTTATTTTTTATTTTTTATTTTTAAATTTTTAAATTTTAATTTTAATCATGAAATTCAATGAGAGAGAGGTCACACACCCTCCACTTTTTATAGATCTAAGAAGTTTCAAAAATTACAAAAATTCCCGTCTTATGAACTTTAACGAAAATAACCATAGTCTAAACAAAATCAACTAAAACACTCATAATGTGTCCAAATATAAAATAATCAAAAACTAAATTCTAAAATATGATAAAGTCTAAAACTAATGTGGACGATCAACGATCGATCCAATGGCCTGATCGTCGTGTCCTTTCGACCCAACGGTCTAGATCACTCTATAAAGCAGCCCATGTGCATTTTCCTAGTGTGGGGTCTTCCAGATGCTCACACATGCACATGGGGTCTTCAACACGATCACGGGTACTCGCCTTGCCACAGGGAAATGGCAGCCCGCTTTCTCTGATATGTACGTAAGGGTGTACGTGACGTGATGTCCTCATCTCTCTTTCTCCTTTTCTTTTCTCTTTCTCTTTCTACTACTACTAGTCTCTCTCTCTCTCTCTCTCTCTCTCTCTCTCTCTCTCCTAAAGACACGATCGCACACGATCCTCAAAAATCAGCCCCATTCGTAGTTCAGGTGGACCACATGATTGGAAACAATGTACATGGAAAAGCTCATCCTCCAAATTATCTTTGTTGGTGTGGCCCACTTGAATCTCATATGGGCCTGATTTTTGTGTCACAGGCATAGCTTTTGGTGTGGCTTCTAATAGTTGGAGTGGATTGCACATGCTCATCATGATGGCCCCTATAAAAATCAAGGGTGGACGTCTCTCTCCCAATTGTTTCCCTTGGTGTGGGCCACTGGAATCATAAGTCATCCTATTTTTTTTGATTCTTGGCACAAAATAGGATTACATATCTAATTGTCGGAGTGGGTCTCACATACACATCACGGTGGGCCCCATCAAAAATCAAGGGTGGGCGTCTGTTTTGCACCAATTCCCCCCAAAAAGCTATATATTCCTTAAAGGAGGAGTTGTTAAGTTCAACCGGTTGGACCACAAGCTACAAGGCATCCATATTATAACTTCCAAAGTATTGAGTGCATGTGGCATCTAGTCCTTCCAATGGTTTGGCCCCACCACGAGGATGGCCTAGTGCAATGGTCAGCAGTATCTACACATCAAGTGGTCCACACTGCTAAGAGAATTTTAAACAATAGTAAATAGTGAAATACAAGTCTAGTCCACTCAATTAATGGCCGTTACTGGGTAAAGGTGATGCTCATGATGGGCCCACCTATTAGACGGGTTGGATGCCATGTACATATGAAAGGTTGGAAGTTATTTGCTAGTTGGATCTTGACCCATGGTCCACCCCACAGGATCTGAGACCTTTCTCGTTTAAAACTAATAATTTTACTAGACGCCCTCCCTTGATTTTTGACAGGGCCCACCACGATGTGTATGTGAGATCCACTCTAACCATTAGATGTGTAATCTTGTGTTGGGCTCACAACAAAAAAATTAGGCCTACTTGGGATTCTGGTGGGCCACACCAAGGGAAACAATTGGGAAGAGACGTCCACCCTTGATTTTTACAGGGCCCACCATGATGAGTATGTGAAATCCACTTTAACGATTAGATGGCACACCAAAAGCTATGCCCGTGACCCAAAAATCAGGCCCATATGAGATTCAAGTGGGCCACACCAAGGAAAACAATTTGGACAGTGGCTTTTCCATGTACACTGTTATCAATCTTGTGGTCCACCTGAACTACGGATGTGACTGATTTTTCGGTCCCTACGTCTAACATGGGGTGACACACTTGATGGTTGGGGTGGATTGTCACACCCCTTTTCCATAGTGGCGCAAGATAATAACTCATCATAACATTAATGAATCATTAAATTCGGTTAAATAGTTGTACGTACAACTAGTTGTGTGTGAGCATTTCTCATTATTTATTATTTTAAATATTTGTATGGACATCTTGGTGAATCTGACCTTTGAAAAGCTACCATGTCTGAAACTGACATGTGATACATACACACTCATATTTTGATACATTGAACATACCAGAGCACCATATGAATAAATTATTATTATTATTATTATTATTATTTTTTGTAAGCATGGTATCCATTACTCTGGACACTGTCTGTAGATTCTTGGACATCTTTCCTCATTTTGTTCTTTGGAACAAAATAGTTTTGTCACTTTAACCTTGGCTTTCCCAAGTTTTTGAAAGTTGGAAAGCTCTCCCTACTGGCTCAATTCTATTCAATTCTATTGAACTTTGAAAAGAGTGTCTTTGGGAACTCATGATCCACAGGGTGGGGGCCTGCTGCATGATCATTTGGGTGGTTGTTTAAGTGCTCTATTGGGAGAATGATGCAGAAGCTCATCTCTTCTTTTTTTTTTTTTTTCCTGGCTTCATGTTATTTCAAACTCCCCTGGTTGAAGGAAATTCCTCGAATTTTATTCAGTGGCCTCCTCATGAATACTCTTGGGAGCTTGTGGATATTTTGGAGGAAGTTTGGGTATTAGCTGTGGAGCTTGATGTTTCGTTTCCTTCATCAGTTATGAAGCCAATGCGATTCCTTTGCTTGAGATGGAGCCACTGGAAACTTGCTTTGGCTCTCAGTCTTTCTTGCTATCGTATTTTTCATTTTGGCCATTGGCCTTTTTGTTTGTTTTGACTTTCGGGTTTTTCCATTTGGCTGAATAAAGCCCTATCATTAATCAATCAAAAACACTTATTGGTTTTTGGAGGCAGCATTTCCCCTGGTTTGATTAACCCTGGACATTTTCTAACTTATATGTGCATCAGGCAACATGGAAGGGTACCTCAAGATATCATCTAAGCTTAAACTTGGAACAGTTTCAGACGAGTGTTCTGCACAGCCTCAAAAAAACATTGGTGAAACTGATGCCATCGTTCCGAGCCGAGCAGGTATTTTTCCCTCAAAAGAGTAATGGCAAATTTTTTTCTTTTTTTTTTTTTGTTTGTTTTTTTTTTTTTTTTTTTGTTGTTTTCAATGAAAAAGTGAATGCCACTTGCCATTTGAATATATGCATGGTTCATTCCTACAGAGCTTCATTTTTCTTTTTAGTTAATTAGTTGTTGACTTTATCTTTCTTCATGTATTCAGTCAATGAATCTTTTAGCATTTGTTGTATACCATCAGCCCAAGCCAGAAAACTATGATTATCCTAACTGCTCAAGAGCTAGAAAAATAGTAATGGAAAGCACTAATCATGCATAAGCCTAACTTGCTTGGGCAGTAATGGTTTATCAAGAAACATGTGTTCTTACTCGGTTGTTTTGCACAGGTGCCAAGTATCCAAGGTGTTCTGTATCTGTTACGTTATGGTCATAAAGGCCAATATGTATGGGTAATGGTGGTGACCAATGTTGTCAAATCGTATAAAATTGCATAAGCAATTGCTTAGGTTGATGGATTTTTTTTTTTTGATTGAAAATTAAAACAATTGGAAAAAAGAAGAAAAAAATAAAAAAATAAGAAAAACTATGTATAATTACTACAAGTGATTGGATAGGGTTTATTTACCTATTTCATTGTAGTTTGACTATTAGGCCATCTATATGTTGAGTTATATTGTATTATATATAACAAAACAAATTTAAATAATCAACAAGTTACACTAAGAAAGAATTAATTATTGAAAACTACCAATATAGAAATTTTATTTATATGTTGAGTTATATTGTATTATATATAACAAAACAAATTTAAATAATTAACAAGTTACACTAAGAAAGAATTAATTATTGAAAACTACAAATATAGAAATTGTATTGATAACTTGAATTTTGATGAGTTGATGCATACCATATAAGTAGCAACTTACAACTTATTACAATCTACAAGAAACTTGATTATGCGATTATGCCATCACATAATCATGGCATACTTCCTGCATGTCATATGCAATTTGAGTCATGGTATGCGCTTATGTGATCGTGTAATCGCTTATGCGATCACATATGACAACATTGGCCGTGATCGTTACATGATATGGGTGTGAAATGGGGTTTTTTGGAACCAAATCGGCCATTATAGGGCATAACGTCAGTTACCCCCATAACGGTCGAAAAACAACAATTTTTTATTATTTAAATCCATTTTCTCCTTTTTTTTTTTTTTTTTTTTTTTTTTTTTTTTTTTTTTTTTTTTTTTTTAAAAAAAAAAAAACTTTTCTCATTGCAAAAACTTTTCTAGAATATTCTACATAGATTCAATCATTCTTACTATAGTTTTTAGGATTAAAATCGTAGGTTGTAGCGATTTGGGTGAATAGAAGCTCCGGGGTCTTTTTTTTTTTTTTCAAAAAATAAAAAAAGTAGTATTTATGCCTTCCCCCTGATTTCTAGTTCTATAATGTTTGATTGTGATGTGTAGATATTAGAGACGCATAACCATGTTCATAAATTCACCAGACAACTAGATACAACATTCTCACCAAAGAGTGGACTATTACGCTACCATAAACATGTTTAAAAAAATACATATTTGGAAATTTACGTTATTCTAGATTTTCTTAGTGTGTGTGTGTGTGTGTGTGTGTGTGTGTATATATATATATATATATATATTTTTTTTTTTTTTTTTTTTTTTTTTTTTTTTTTCGGAATTTTTTTGGGCGAAATTTTTTTTTTTTAAAAAATCCAACGGTTATGGGGGTCGTAACTGTCGTTACGCCCCTGTATCGGCCGATACCTATATTAGTAATGGTGGTAATTGTTATGGCCATCGTTACCGATACAGAATACCTTGTAAGTATTAGATCATTGCCCTCAAGTTTGCATTTAAAATCTAGAGTTGTCAGTCCCAATCAAATTAATCAACAAAATTATAAACTAACAATTAATCAGTTTGGTTAATAATGAACGAACATGAAATAATATATCTATTCGCCCAAATTGCTTCAATCAACAAAATTATAACTAACAATAATGAAAGTCATGAAATAAATTTATCTAGAAATAACTGCGACACAACATGCGATGAACATTAATGGATCTCTTGAAATGTTTAGAAAAAAACAGAAAAGAGGGAACAACAAAAAGAAAAGAACAATTGTTCTATTCCTAATTTGGAATTAGTTTTTGGATATATTTTTTATAAGAATAAAGGAGACAGAGCTGCACTAACTATAGTGGGATTAAACTTATGAGCCATAATATGAATATTTGGGAGAGTGATTGAGCAAAAGACTAAGGCACATGATTAATATATCAAAAAATCGGCTTGCTTTCATTTTTGTGAGATCTACCATTGAGGCTATTTTCCTACTTAGACAATTAATGAAGAAATATAGGGAGTGGAGGAAGAATGTCCGTATGGTCTTTATGGACTTAGAAAAAGCTTAAGATAAGGTCCCTAGAGAGTTAATCTAGTGAGTGTTGAGAAAGAAAAGAGCTTCTAGAGGATATATCAACATCATTAAGGATATGTATGAGGAACAATAACAAATATGAGGGCCACTAGTGGAGAGGCGAGTCCCAAATTAACATAAACAAGAGCTTCTAGAGGATATATCAACATCATTAAGGATATGTATGAGGATATATCAACATAAACAAGAAGCATAAACAAGTGCTTCTAGAGGATATATCAACATCATTAAGGATATGTAGGAGGAACAATAACAAATATGAGGGCCACTAGTGGAGAGGCGAGTTCCAAACTACTGTGGCCTTGCACCGATAGTTGGCATTGAGCCCATATATTTTCACATCAGTTATGGATGGGTTAATGAGGCATTTGCAAGGAGAGATCCCATGGTGTAAGTTGTTTGCAAATGAAATGGTTTTGATTGGCAAGACGAGGGAAGGCATAAACATAGAGCTAGAGTTATAGAGGGGTGTTTTAGAATCTAAAAATTTGAAACTAGTTAGACTATACGTTTTTCTTACTAAAAATCTAAAGGGGGTCAGGTGACCAGCAACATGCAGAACTTCTCAGATTGGGTTGCTTCTCATGATCTTATCGACCTCACTTTAGGGGGTGCTAAATTCACTTGGTCCAACAATCAATCATAAGCTACTCTCTCATGTTTGGATATATTCCCTTTAATCTCTCAACGAGGTCTGCCAATAATTATCTCTGATCACAGACCGATTATTTTAGAAGTAAATGATGATAATTGGGGACATCATCCATTCAGATTTGAGTTGGCATGATTGGAAATTGATGGTTTCAAGGAGTTGATTTCGGAATGGTGGTCTTCCTTTGAAGTTGTGGGTTACAGGGTTCAGATTGAGCCGCAAACTCATTTAGCTTTGGACAAAAGAGGTTTTGGGTGTTAGAGAAGCAGAATTTGAATCCATTTTAGCAAAAATTCATGACTTTGACTTGGAAGAAGCAGGTCATCTATTGAATGCGGATAATCTCGAGAGAGCAGTTTTAGAGCCTTGTGGTTAAAGGAAGGTGATAAGAACACGCGGTTCTTTCGCAGTATGTCTAGTGCTTGAGCCCGAGTTAACAAAATAAGTAACCTAGTGGTAAAATGGTGTTAGAACCATGGAAAATGATCAAATTTGCGAAGCCATTGTTCACGTTTATAGGATTTTTCTTTCTCGTGGGAATTAGAGGAGACTGAGGTTGGACACTCTTCATTTTCCTTGCCTTTGTGTAAAGGACACGATTTCTCTTGAAAATCCTTTCTCAAAGGAAGAGGTTAAATTGGCCCTCGACTTAATGTGTGGTGATGAAACTCCTGACCCCAATGGTTTTCTAATGATGTTCTTTTAGAAATTCTGCTCAACAGTTGGGAGCGAAATTATGGACTTCTTAACAAAATTCTATGCTAGAAGCCGCCTCTTTAAGGACCTTGGAGCCACCTTCATAGCCCTTATTCCAAAAATTGAAGGGTCAGATTTGTTGAAAGATTTTAGACCAATAAGTCTAATTAGGAACCCATATAAAATCCTTGCCAAAGTTCTTACTCGAAGGTCTAGAAAAGTTTTATCCACATTGATTTCAGAAAATCAAAGCACTTTCATAGCAAGTAGATAGATCCTTGACTCTGCCCTCATAGCCCACGAATAACTCAAGACAGAGAGAGAAGGGAAGAGTGGAATAGTCTGCAAGTTAGATATTGAGAAGGCCTATGATCATGCAGACTGGAAATTCTTGGATTATATGCTCGAAAGACTTGGTTGTGACATTAAGTGGAGAGATTGTATTCAATCTACGTCTTTTTCAATCCTGATTAATGGATCACCTTTTGGCTTCTTCAAAGTTTCCTGCGGTATCAAACAGGGTGACCCTTTTATCTTCATATCTTTTCATTGTTATCGGGGAAGTTTTTAGTAGAATGTTTCATGAAGCAGAGGAAAATGGTCTAATCCGCGGCAAGGTGGGTAGGGGTGCAGGTTAGCTATCTTCAATATGCAGATGATACGGTTCTCTTTTGCGACGCGGATTTCTCTTTAGTGGATAACTTTCGAAAAATCATGGTTTGCTTTGAAGTAGTTTCGGGCTTAAGCGTTAATGTCTCCAAAAGCGAAATGTTAGGAATTCATGTGTCTCCTGATGATCTCCAATATTTGGCAAATGCCTTTGGGTGCAAAAGAGGATCCTTCCCATCATCTTAACTTGGGCTGCCTCTATGCATAGGAAAACCGGCAAAACACCCATGGGACAAGGTTATCAAGAGAATTGAAAGAAAATTATCAAGTCGGAAGCATCGTTATCTTTCTTTGGGAGGCCGTTGATTATTATTGAATTAGCCTTGTTGATTTATTTTATCTCTCTTCAAATGCCCAAAGTCGGTTTTGGATAGACTAATAAATTAAGAGACTTCTTATGGAAAGGGGCTGAAGATGGAATGAAGTTCAATTTGCTTAAATTGGATGAAATGTGCAAGGTGGTTACTGAGGTAGGAGTAAGTTTTAAAAGCTTGGCTCTTATGAATGTCACTCTTCTTGGAAAGTGGCATTGGAGGTTTGGCTCTGAAGTGGGCAAGTTGTGGAGGAAACTTCTAGTTTCCAAATATGGTACTCAAATAGGTGGTTGGAGCATAAAACCGCATTCAATGTTTGGAAGGCTATTGTCGCTATCGAGCATCAATTTTGTGTGGGAATCTCGTTTTCTTTGGGAAGGGGAAATCGTATTCACTTTTGGCTCGATATTTGGTATGGAGATGGACCTTTAAGGGATCTTTTTTTCTAGGGTAGTAATGCAGGGGCATTTTCACACTGGGCTTGAGTGGGGTGGCTTGTGGGATGCGAGGGCACCCTAGGGGTGGGAGCCCATGTGAGGCAGAACCCATGTGATATGGGGCCCATGAGGGGGGTTCGGTCGAGGACCTAACCCATGAGTTGTGGGGCCTAGGCTATGAGATAAATGGATTGATTCGCTACTCTTTATCAGTTCGAGCTTTTAGAGCAAGTTGTTAGTTGTCCTGCATCAAAGTGGTATCAAAGTAGGAGGTCTCGTGTTCGAGACTTCTCATCGGGGGTAATTAATGCATGGGTATTTTCACACCGGACTCGAGTGGGGTAGCCTATGGGATGCAGGAGCACACTTGGGGTGGACGGCCCGTGTGAGGCGGAACCCATGTGACGTGGGGGCTACGAGGGGGGTTCGGCCGAGGACCTAACTCATGGGATGTGGGGCCTGGGCTATGAGATAAAGGGATTGATTCACCACGCTCTATCAGTTTGAGCTTTTAGAGAAAGTGGTTAGTTGTCTCTTACGTCAGGCTGGCCCATCTTGCCTCAGACCAATTTCATCATGGTGAATCGGTGTTACTCATTTATCAGCAAAACCATTGTTTGGTCTCCTCCTTGTTGGCGGAACCTTTCGGACAATGAATTTGAGGAATTCATTTCTTTGCTCAACCTTTTGAAGCTTCACTTGCCTTTTCCTCAAGGCGAAGATTCTTTGATTTGGAAATCTCATAGGTCTGGTCTTTTTTTGTGTGTGTGTGTGTGTGTGTGTGTGTGTGTCTTATGGAGCGCTTTTGAGGATGACGACTTTTGTGTGGCTTATAGGAAGAAAAAGGATCCTAGCCATTAACAAGCTTTAAAGGAGATCTGATGTCGAGCGGGTCGCGGACAGTTTCATGGCCAAGATGGATCAGAAAAGGCCCGGTCGACGACAGAAGTGATCCAAACCGTCGGACCTTAGATCAGGCGTATCTCGCAATCCGGAATGAGTTACTTGACGTAAAATCTATGATTTTGGGGTAGAACGAGTTACTTTAGCCAACCAACCCAGCTACGCCGGGTTGTGACGCCCGGAATTGCGAGAAACCCCTGGATCGACGGTCGTTTCCCTGTTTTAATTTCGTTTTTACTATAAATAGTAAGTTTTAGTTTGATTATAACTCTTCATTCGTCGGTCTTTAGGAGTTGCGCCCAACGTGAAAAGAGCTGAGAATAATTAAGAGAACGGTTTGGTGAAGCCAAATAGGACACTTACTATTTTTGGCTGAAAACCTTGCGCACTAGTAGACATCACGATCGTCTATAAATAGTAAGTTTACTATTTATAGTAAGTTGCGATTTCTAGGAGTTTTAGTTGTAGTTTGATTCTGATTTCTTTCCCATTGCTTGGTACCCCTATTAAGGGTTGTGAACTCGTTTTTTAGTTATGAATTAATCAATTTCGAATTTCTTAGAATTTATTTCTATTTTATGCTTTCTTTCCTCATGGATTCGAGAAGTCTCTGTGAGGAGTCCAGAGAAGCTCTGTGGATTCGGAGTAGTTATCCTCATCACGTTCATCCCTGCGTCAATTGGTATCAGAGCGAGGATTCCCCTCGGGCCGATGACAAACAATGAAGGTATGAATCAAAATCCTGTGGACAGTGATTCAGAGATTCGTTATCTTTAGGAAAGAATGGAAGCTTTCCACCGGGAGAGTCAGTTGACCATGTAAGGGCTGCAGGTAACCCTCGACCATCTTGCGGATGCGCTACTTCCGCCACGAGCCCTAGGCGGTACTCTACCACCTATAGTTGCTCCACCACCCAGGGTGGCTCCACCACCCGTGGTTGCTGTACGAAACAACTCCGATTTTCGTAGAGCACTACCAGTGGCAAACCGTAGGGCTACACCAGATGATGCAAGTTCTAGCGACGAGGATCTTAATGAGGGTTTTGCCCGACGACCAATCCATGGAGGCGATCATCTAGATCATGCTGAAAGAGACTATCGAGGTAAGGCTGAACTTCCTAGTTTTAATGGTTTATTACGTATAGAAGATTTCCTCGATTGGCTAGCTGAAGTAGAGAGAT